>CM062249.1:42192328-42312143 GCA_031216285.1 Syzygium syzygioides
TTGATTCCTCAACAATATTAGCTCTTGATGTCTCAAAGGTTTTGCCACCTTTCTTCTCGGAGATTCTATTATCTTCCTCTATCCTCAATCGAACAATCAAGTCTTCAAGTGACAGCTCCTTTCTCTTGTGTTTAAGATAATTCTTGAAGTCTTTCCACGAAGGTGGTAGCTTCTCAATGAAGGCAGCAACTTGGAAGGACTCACTTATAGTCATTCCTTCAGCATGAATGTCATGCAGGATCACTTGAAGCTCTTGGACTTGACTCAAAAGAGTTTTAGAGTCCACCATCTTGAAGTCAAGAAACTTGCCAACAATGAATTTCTTTAGTCCGGCATCTTCAGTCTTGTACTTCTTGTCCAGACTATCCCACAATTCCTTAGCCGTTTTCAGAGGGCTATACACATTATAAAGGGTATTGTCCAGACCATTGAGAATGTAGTTTCGACAAAGGAAGTCGGAATGCTTCCAAGCATCCACGGCAGCAAGCCTCTCTTTATCAATATCTCCTTCATCCAACTTAGGAGCATCCTCATTGAGAAATCAAGCCAAGTTCAAAGTTGTGAGGTAGAACAACATCTTTTGTTGCCACCTCTTGAAATCAACACCGGTGAACTTCTCAGGCTTTTCTCCATGAGCTCCATGAGTTGGGATCGACAACGTAGGCACAGTCGTCATTTCTGAGCGTCGAAACACAAAATGATTAACTTCAATATACGAACAGCAATTTGTTTAATTAACACGAACAAAAAAGCTTTTCACCAAAAACCGAACACTTGATGATCTAAAGTTCAAACTGAGAAAGTGTTGAAGACCGCACACGTCAATAACACCAAATGTAGAAAAAACAACTATTTCCGAAAACAAACTTCACCGAACTCAATAACACAGAATACCATAAGCGAATGCAAAGTTCACAGAACATTAGCACCAATTCGGACAGAGAATAAGATCCGGTTATAAGCAAGTACGTATGAACACAGAACGCGAAGCAACAGTACACGTACATGAACAAACATAAAAATTTGTCTTAAGATTGTTGTCACCCTAGTATATCATACGTAATATGTTGATCACATACAATACGACATACGTACTTCAATAGTAGAAAACAAGAGAAACCGACTAACCTGAGCGTCGAAAAGAACAACACAAGCAAGTTTGATCCGAGCCCAACGAAGAGACGTTGTTTCCTTAAGACAAATTTGCCCCCTCTTTCGGTACCCAAGGTCGATGGACAATTGTCTCCCAGGATAGAACGGATCCTTCCCTCAAAGCCGGCACTTGCTCGGAGGAAAACGGCGAACGGAACTTCGCGGAATTGATCGCACAAAGAAAGCCTTTTGTTATTTTTCGAGGAAAACCGAATGAGGGAGAAAATGCATGGCTAGCCTTTGTCTGAAAACGAATGAGTTTTAAAAAACAAGTCCGAAGAGTCACGAGTCAAGCGAACCGACACAATGAAGGAACCGGTTCGGTACCCCCGAACCGGACCGGCCGGACGGACGGCGGCGGCGGCGCGCGCGCGAGCGATAGTTGTTGCTTGGAGCAACACCTCTCTCTTCCACAAAAGTGGGGTACCCCTTGGGGCCCAACCCTTCATGGAAGACACAAGTTAATATATCCAACTTCAAGCTCCCATCTTTCCTATGTGGGACTCTCTCCTTCATCTTTAATATCATTCAAACAATTTGATGGATTTTGGCTTCAAAATTTGTAATTTGGAGTTCCCTCCAAAATTTGCAATTTGGAGTTCCCTCCAATTTGCTCAAAATCCCAACAACCGTGTGTATCAACTCTTGAACTTGTCGATGAGCGAGAGGCCTGCACATCTCCCTCAAGTATTGTCGGAGTCACCGTTTCCAGAGGGTTCAATAAGGATGGAGGCTCTGGAATGCATTGCAGATTTTTAAAATAGATTGAATCTCTCTGACCCCGGAACACGATTTGACAAAGCATAGTAGTTGCATTTGTTTGCTGGCACAGGTAGTAGAGGCATTAACCACTCCAGCATGAGCAAATGTAAAATTCTGAAAGGAGGGAGTCCCGGCCGATTGGATGCTTTCGTCAGAGCTTCTTCCCCTCTTGTCATTTAAGGGCACCTAGCTTACAATCACCAGTGAAAGAGTGAAAATTCACCCAACTAGCGAAAATGTTTATAACCATTCAATAGTTTTCATTTTCGTGAATACTGCTCGAAAGAAGTTATTTAAAATAGCAATCGTTTGTCGGCTTGATAGCACGAGCACAATTGACCCATCTCTCTCTAAAGAGTGAGGAATGGATGGGTACCATCAAGCTTAGAGCCAAAAACGGATGCCATCCCCATAATCTGTTGATCTTGTCCTGATCGAGGCTTGTCGAAGAGAAGCATCAAGTCATTGGTGCACTAAACTAGCTTTTGAAGATTGAGGAGCAGCTGCTATTGTTGGAATACCAAAACCATTGACTATCCGTCTTGGCCTTCTGGCGTACTTACTATTCATTACAGCTCATCTTTGTACAACCATCGTGTCTGACCGCATCTGTGGTGGTACTGTATAGTTGATCCCGATTGCATCTAGGAGTGATATGTACATCTAAGTAACAATTTTTATTTATTGTTTTTTCAATGTGGTGCACATATCTATATAGTATAGCAAAGATGAGCAGACTGGACTCTTCTCGAAATTGCGTATGGAAAGAGAAAGTAATTTTTCTTGCTTATTTGCTTGACCATTGAGGTGAGTGTGAGCTAAATGGTTTCGACTGAACCTCCCGACGTTCTCTCTCCAATAGCATGCAACTGATGATGAAAAGAGATATATAGAAAGTGTTCAGTGAAGGATCTTTATAGGAAGCCAGTCCAAGCTTGACAACTCTCAAACAAGGGCCAACAAGTCTTACGTCTTTTTCGGTCGGACTAACCTAACCAGCTATTTCTAACGAGTGTTTCTTCGTTTTTAGAGGGAGGTTGAAGCGGAACTACAAGAAAGCTTTCTTTATCTTTATGGATAACAAATTCATCTTCAAATATAGTCGGGTGATTTTACCCAGAAAATGGTAAAAAAAATGGAAAGATCGAAACATGGAGGAGGCATCGGCCCCAAATAAACTACCACCTAACTCATTATTTGATTGAAAATTACATTTACATGTATGCAAATTGATGTCGTCCAAAAAGTGTTCTAATCTTTGGAATTATGGTATCATGTGTATGTATGGAATGAATTTTCCGCAACTCCTACCAGTGTGAAACATGGTGTGGTTGCCTTTCGAAGCGTTTAGTAAAAATCTCGCAACTGCACAACTCTCGTAGCTAAAGTACTTCGACAGCGGCTTCCACAAAGATCACCTAACAGCTTCGAGGTATTATAACTTTTAAACTTTTTAAAAATTCTTTTATTTGGACAAAATAATCCATACAAAAACCTAGAAATTTGATGTAATAAGTAATAAGATTAATTTGTTAATTCCATAACAATAAACACAAAACAAATTTTGCTTGAAGGAAATTTGTAGCAATTTTTTTTGGAAATTTGAAATAACATACGGTAATAATAATAATAATAATAATAATAATAATAAGGGACAAGTCACCAAAAACGCAAACTATCCTCATTGTGATAAATTTACTTTGGACTTTTTACTATGACATAAAAAATCTCAAACTTATATATCCGCAATACATTTTTCTCCATTAAGATTCTGTCAATGAGCATTGTTAAAAATTTGCTTACATAAGCGTCAGAGGGCAAACAGTGTTGCATGGTGTTCCCGTTACATAAATTAAATAAAAACGATGTTAATTTGGCTGAAAAATCATCTGATAAAACTTTGACGGATGATAAATATGTCACATAATACAAATTTGATATATTTTATGTCACATGAAAAAGTTTATGATAAATTTGTCACAGTAAGCATAATTTGGGATTTTTGGTGTCACAATAAAAAATTCAAAGTAAATGTGTCGCAGTAGACATAATTTAGCGTTTTTTATGATTTATTCTCTAATAATACAGTGAGAATAATACACGCCAAAGCTTTAATAGTACGGATGTCGAGGCCGGTAAAACACTATAATAATGTTGTAAGCCTTTCTCATTATTTTCATAACCACATCAATCTCACGATAATTTTAAAAGATGTGTCGTTAAATACACGTGCTTCTACACCATACAACACAACATAGCCACGATATAGTCCCGGCATATCTACTGTTGTACCAAATAGAATCGAATCAATTTTCGAGATATGAGTAATAATATCCATGATGAAAGTACTCTATCCCGTTTTCAATATTTTGACCATTTGTTTATACCCACATTTCTTTTAGAAAAGATTTTGAATCTATAGTTTACTCTTATAATTGAAAAATACTTTTTTAAATTCAACGCATATTTTGTGGGGTCGCTATAAATGAGAAGAAACTTGTGTGAATTATTTTGAGTAATAGCAGCAATTATAAATTGTATATATAATACTAATAAAGACCTAATTCCCTAAAAAAAATCCCAAACTTTAGGTTAAATCTCAAATCTATCCCGAACTTCTTTTTGTCTTAGAAAAAGTTTCAAATTTTAAGTAAAGTCCCAAATCTACCCCAAACTTTAAGTCCAATCCCAAGTTTGCCCCAAAATTTGTTTTGTGTAAAAAAATCACCAAAATTCAATTTATTTTCAAAAATATGTCTCGTGATCCAGTCCCAACTTGAGGTTGCACTTCCACATCAATAACAAATTCATATTAACAAAGTAATGGGACTTATTTTTAGACAAAGAAAAGTTTAGAGCAAATTTGGACTAAACCTAAAAATTAGGTTTTTTTCTTAAATTAATTTTTTTGGGGTGTATTTGTTATCGTCCCTAACTTCCATATCTTAAAATAGTTTTATTTTGGAGAATTTCAACAATTTTTATTGAGTTAGATTTGTTATCGAAGTGGAAATGTAACGTCGGTTTGTACCCATCGCCCCATTACTTTGCTGATGTGGATTTGTTATCGACGTGAAAGTACCACGTCAAATGAGGACTAGATGATGGGATATACTTTTGAAAATAAATTGAAATTTGATGGTTTTTTTTGGTATAAAACAAAATTCGAACCATATTTGGGACTGAACTTAAAGTTTGGGGTTTTTTCCGAGATAAAAAAAAGTTCGGGGAAAATTTGGGATTGGATCTAAAGTTTGGAGTATTTTCTGAGATGAAAAAAAGTTCGGCACAAATTTGGGACTTGACCTAAAGTTAAGGTTTTTTTAAGGGAATTCACCCTACTGATAAATCGAAAACTTCTTATTGAAATGGAAGAATCGCAACTTAATGGAGGCCCAGGCCCAGTTCGTTGGCCCGATCGGACTCTCGCGGGTCGGGTCCTGCGGGTTCCCTTCTTCTTCCCGGTCCGAGACAAGAACCTCAAGCTCGACAAGAACGGAAACGGCTAGCAATAGAGAGAACTCCGCGCTCGCGGTTTCACGAGAGCTTTAGAAGGGGGCGGCGGCGGCGGCGGCGGCGGCGGCGGCGGCGGCGTGAAAGAGAATGGGCGGAAGGGGGAGGTCGCGGACCCAGAGGAGGCACTTCGCGCAGGGCAGGGAGAACGTGTGGAAGCGTCCCAAATCCGATCCCAACCCCGACGCCAACCCCGACGGCGGCAACGGCAACGGCAACGGTGCCGGAAACGCCGGCGGCGATGCCTCCTGGCAGCCTTTCGCCACTCAAAACCTCGCCTTTGACGAATACTACAAGGTCTCTCTCTCTCTCTCTCTCTCTCTCTCATGAGTATTATCTTACATTGTATGTGGGTTGATCCCGTTCCTGCTCGCGTGTTCGTGTATGTTCGCGTTTTGTGCGCTTCTCGGGCGAGTCTGCGGATTGCTTGTGATGTGTGGTTTGTGTTTTCGTGTATGTTCGCGTTTTGTGCGCTTCTTGGGCGAGTCTGCGGATTGCTTGTGACGTGTGGTTTGTGTTCTCTTGGGAGACTGCGGATGTACTTGACTCGTTGAAGCTCTAAAGTTTCCTGCTTTTTGGCAATGCGTTGCAGGGGCAAGGGATAGTGTCCCAAGAAGAGTGGGACGCATTTGTCGAGTGCCTCCGGAAACCATTGCCCGCTGCTTTTCGCATTAATTCGAGGTAACCACCGTCTGTTTATTCGGCGGTGTTGGCGGAGAACTGTTCAGAAATTTCCTTTTTTTCGAGCTCGGTTTCGTTTCTCTGTCATATTTTTTGCACTATTGACGGATTCGGGATTATAACTTTTGTCAACATAGTAGTTCATGGTACCATTGTCTGATTATTTTTTTCGCCGCATTCTCCCATTGGGAATTTCTAAGTATAATTTCACTTAGGGATTGTGGCTCTGCTCTCTTTTGTTTCATGTCAATTTACAGACTGTAGTTTTCATAGGTTGTCTAAGGGGTTGTTTAGAGCCTCATAGACCATCTAACCTAATGACAAGCTTTCATGTTGGACTTTCTAAATAATATCATAGCTAGGCACCACTTTCTCATACACCGTTGAGCGATTCATTTTGCATGTGGTCCTTGTTTGACTCATCCCCTTTCTGTCAATTCCACATGCCACTCTTTGTAAGGTTGCACATGAGAGGGGGTGTTCCTAAAATTACGGGGTTTGTCTAGGCATTAGGAAAACATAATCTCCTTCCACCTAATTACTAGCTTTTAGATTGGACTTTCTAGTAAGTACTCATTAATCTACAATTAGATGTGTCAATAACGGGCATCAACATTTGCTTAGTTCTCTAGGATACATGAGAACTACTAGCCAAGATGTTATTATGTATTATGCAGGGTGCATGTCGCTTCGATAGTTTCCGTTTTGGGTAAGGGATTTGGTACGGCTGTCTGCTGAGACCTAGCAAAATATAACATGTCTCTAAGGATGTCGTTGGCTTAGTGGTGATTAACTCCTATGACTAAACAGTTGTGAACTGATGTCTCTAACTTCCACCATCCCCTAAGCAACTTGCATTAAGTCCCAGACGCAATCCTCATGTGTAGTTGCCACCCTTAACAGAGTCTTGGTGATAATTGGAGCAAGGTGAGGTGTCAAGTCATCATATTCCTTATGCCCTGGGTGACTCAAGTGCTGTCTTGGTCCAACATCTCACAAAAATGGAAGTTTATGGATCAAAATTTTGAATTTTAAAGATTGGTTTAAATTAAAATTCAAATATTGGGGATTAGTACTGCTGCATTCTTATGTCTTTTCTTTTTTCTTAAAAGCAAAAACTAAAGTGTGGTTACTTTTTGAGGACATCCTCTTGTATCTTGTCCTTTTTACTTCACATATAATCGTTTATTTCTTTTCCTCGTTATTTCTTTTTTTCTTGTCTTCATTAGGATTGACTATTATCTTTTAGGAAACCGCTGATGCATCCAGTTTGTTTTGGTGCATGTAATATTGTTTTGTTTTCTAGCAGTTCTGGTCATGATAATTTATTCTTGTTTGTTGGGTATTTTAAGGCAGGATTATTAAGACATTGATTCCTTTTCTGCAAATTAGCAAGGGAACCTATGTACCAGCTTACTTACAATCAGATGTTTAATATACAAGAGTTTAACATGTGTTGTATTTTATCTCATTCCTTTGGATCTACAGTAGCCAATTTTGGATGGACATTCGATCACAGTTAGAGAACGACTTTGCAAAATCTCTGCAGGCTGAGGTGACATGATCCATATGACATTTATTATTGTAATTCTAGCATTTATAATGTTGTTTATTTCTCTATCATTCTTTTTTAATCGTTTGGGCCTTTTCATATTCTCTCCAGTTTATCGAGGGGGATGAAGTGCAGGCCATAAGACCACTAGCCTGGTATCCTGAGAATCTCGCATGGCATTCAAACTTTTCTCGCATGCAGCTGAGGAAGAATCAGGCTCTTGAGAGGTAGGTTGTGCGTTTGATGACATTATTCATAGCTAGAGCACTTTCAGGTTCATCCCTCTTTTGGAAAGCATCAAGCAATGCCTTAATCCTATAACAGAATCTAAGGTAGCAGAGATGTCCCTTGATGCCACAAACGCTGAGATTTGCCAGGTTGCACGTTTGGCTTAGCTCATTTCTCCAGCTTCTGGCCTCTGCCACTATGTAATCCGAGAGCAACTTTATTTTCACCAGTTTGCTAGATACAAGGATGCCATTTTTAAACCAATAAATGGCCTCTTACAACTGTTACCACTACCCAACTGCTACAATCAACACTTCCTAACTTTTGTCTACTACACTAAACTTGAAGCAACTTCAATTGATCCATGAGTCATGAGTCACAACTGCAGTGGTCTCATTGACTGCAGCAACCAGTGGCCATCACTGGTGCGACATTCTTCTTTGCTGCAAGCAGTAATTAGAATTCGCTTTTCACCCCATGTTATTACCCCGAAAGTCCATCACAATCACGGTCATGGACTATTTCCCTACATACAATTATGGGCTACCAACCAGAATTTGACGTAATGAGATGGTAGGACTTTCGCTAGCTCATCCTAGAAAGAGAAGCACAGCCTACTTGAGCATGCTGAAATTGATTAATCTTATGCCACCATTTCTTGGTTTTGTGGGATGTTGGCTTGAGGTTAATTAAGATGGTTAAATTGATATGGTTTGCTGGTAAAAGTACATGAAATGATACTACTACTCATAAGCAACAAGATTTTGGTACAGTAGAAAACTTTAATTCTTTACCTGAGACCCATTTAATATATTAATAGATATTTTTGTATAATCACTTCAGATGCAGGCCATTGCTAATCTTGCTCTGCTTAATTGCAGGTTTCATGAGTTCTTAAAGCTGGAAAATGAGATTGGGAACATCACAAGACAGGAAGCCGTCAGCATGGTGGGTCCACATCATTCAAAGTCTTCTTATTTCCGATATGTACTCTTGTGGTTGTGCTTTCTCTTTCCTGGTCTGCGCTTTCTCCTAAAGTAGAATTGGTTCTGGTGTAGGTGCCACCTCTTTTCTTGGATGTACAACCAGACCATTTTGTGCTGGACAGTGAGTGGTTTTGCTTCTTTCACGGACCCATTTATTTCTTTCAATTGACATGCTTTATTTGTTTGCATCAAAGAAACTTACTAGATGGTTATTATATTTCTTGAAGTCTATTTCTTTTCATGGAGTGCCAATAACTGTATATAAGCTTTATAGTACTATTAACTGTATAGTTAGCACTATATCGACCAGTGACAAATTAATAGTCTCCAAGACTCTCGTGTCCCCGTTGGACTACCTGAAGGGTGCCCAGCCCCTGCCTTGGGCATGCAAAATAAGGAAGTAGAATGCTAAGAGTGGTTCTCTGATTTTATTCCTTTTGCATGTACGCAGTGTGTGCGGCTCCTGGATCAAAAACATTCCAGTTGCTTGAGATTATACACCGATCAACAAAACCAGGATCACTACCTAAAGGACTGGTGTGTATCCCTATAGTTGAATTTTTGTTCCTGGTTTCTTCTATTACTAGTAAATGATTTGTTTGCATGGCTGTTTTTACCAGCTGCATACTCTTGGTTTAGAGTCTTACCTGTGATTTGCTTGATAAAGTTATCCATTGAAGTGAAGAATTGCTCTCCTAATTATACTAATGAGACTGTTCTGATGCTATCTGTTTTCTTATGTTAGGTCATTGCCAATGATTTGGATGTCCAACGATGCAATCTTCTCATTCATCAAACAAAAAGAATGTGCACTGCCAACTTGGCGGTCACAAATCATGAAGCTCAACAATTTCCAGGCTGCCGTTTAAGCAAAAGTCAGTTTGATACTTCTGAGATGGGAAATCAGTTGGGTCCATACCTTAATCAACTCCTTTTTGATCGTGTCTTATGTGACGTTCCCTGCAGTGGAGATGGTACCCTCAGAAAGGCCCCGGATATATGGAGAAAGTGGTAAGCTCTCTCTTTGTCCCTACTGCCTTGGCATCTGTTGTTGCGATTTTTCCACTGCACTGTGTGCCAACTGTAACATTTGTTTGTTATTACAGGAATACAGGAATGGGCAATGGAATCCATGGCTTGCAAATTCAAATAGCGATGCGAGGTACCTTTTGCTGAAAAAAAGTGGATCAAACAGTTTATGTTATTTGCCCTGCTCCTTTTGCTCCCTTTGATGCTGCTGCAATTTCTTTATATTCTATTTTGTCAAAAAATTCTATTTATTTGGCTCAAGGCTGCCTTGAGATTCTTCTGAATGACAAATCATCTTTAATGCATAATTTGCATGCTCCTGGAGTTGATTGATTACAATTGGAAGTGCACATGCACGTGATAGTATTGGAAGGTTTTGGTTTCAAAACGTAGAGCAACCTTTACTTGTCCTCTTTGCCATTCGCGCCATCTGAGAAAGCTTTGCAAAAAATTAACAACTTGCTTCTATTTAATCTTGTATCTGTACATTATAAATTTAGCCATTTAGTACTTGGTGAACAATGCAGGGATCTCATTGCTTAAAGTTGGTGGGAGAATGGTTTACTCGACCTGTTCGATGAATCCAATCGAGAATGAGGCTGTGGTTGCTGAGGTACCTTTCGAAGAACTTTACCAATTTTATTAATCTTGATATGAATTCTCTCCATGGATATCTATATTTTAGGAGTGTCTTTTCTAGGATGAAGACTGCTTGTATGACTGCTTTCCAATTTAAAGATTTTTAAACTACTTTTCTGAGACTGCTTTACGATAAAGAACTTGAAGGAATTTACACATTTCTTACTGGGGTATGACCCTTCACTTCCCCCCGCCCCCAGATTCTGCGAAAATGTGGAGGCTGTGTTGAACTACTTGATGTTTCTGGTGAGCTTCCTGAACTTATCCGGCGGCCTGGTCTTAAGAAATGGAAGGTTCGGTCTCACTTCTACAATTTATCTTCTTCGTCAATTTGTAATAATTGTAAAGGTTTTCAATTCTAGTCAAGACCTGGGAAAAGAATCCATGCTATCAGCAAACTTACTAGAGCTTTCTTGCTGTCTGGTATACTAATTTGGATTATAGATCTTCTGTGGAGTTTGGTTAAGCTAGAAACCCTGGATGTAGAGGTACCCAGATGCATGGTCTGAGAAGTCAGCAAAGCCATAGTAGATGTGGGATTGGAAATATGCCTGAAAAATCTGGTTTTCGTTTATCAGAGTACAAGGGGAGGTTCCACCTTTAAACGTTCGTGTTTTCTTTAGGAGAGGAAACCTTATAGTGAGAACAAAATCACGTGAAGGGAAATCTCCTAGAGGGGAACTCTTTCTTCAAGAGAGAAAATGAACTTACAAAGGGATAGTAAATTACTCTCAGCTACCAAAGCAAAGTGAGCTTTCAGATGGGATTGATCCTCGCCTTGAGAAATTAGTTTTGGCAATTGAATAGGTTGAGCTGTTCTGGCAATGATGATTGTAAATCTTTATTTTTTGAATGTGAACTCCATTACTTCCTTTGGTGGCGCAGGTTCGTGACAAAGGCACCTGGCTGGCTTCCTACAAAAATGTTCCCTTGTCCCGTAGGGGTGCAGTGCATCCGAGTATGTTTCCTTCAGGTAGTTCTGTAGAACCTGTCGATCACTCTGTAGAACTTGAAGAAGAGCACCAGAATGGTCATGCTACAAGTTCGGAAGACCCACAGATTCAATTGGATGAGCCTGTGACTTTGTTCAATAATCTTGAGGAGGAAGTTTCTACTTTCCCGCTGGAACGTTGCATGAGAATAGTGCCTCACGATCAGAATGGTGGAGCTTTCTTTATTGCCGTCTTCCGCAAAGTGGGCCCCCTGCCAGGTAGCATCAGATCCTGTTTAGGCCATGATGAACTTAAATATACAAAAAAAAAAACTGCCTCTTTTTAATATGTTTGTGGCTGTGAATTGATCAAACTTTTTTCCTGCTTTGATAAATTGTAGTTTTCCTGGCCATCCTTCCAACAGGCTATTTGTGTCTGCTGCACACTTTTGCAATTAGGAGATTCTTTTTTGACTCTTGGTGAATGTGTAATGTCAAGAAAAATTATCAGCATTCTTATATACGAGAGAGATCTTCTTTCTTATTCTCAGATATCATGTTTGCAGATTTACGAGTAGTAAAAAACATGTATGGAAGCCGTACACAAAAGATACGGGATCAATCATAAACAAGAAAGACATTAACACTAGAAATTTAGATTGTGATCCATTCTAACAGATGCTTGAGGACTACAGGTTTCCATTAATTTAATTATACTAATACTTGATTTATTTTTCTGCATTTTAAATAGTAGGTACCCTGGAGAAACACAATAGCCATCGAGAAAAATCTTCCTTTCATAGTGATAGACAGTCTGACGAAGCTCAAGATAAGCTCTTCGAAGATGTGAGGACATCCGAGGATATTTCAGCAAATGGTAACAACGAGAAAGTTGCAGAAGCCGCTCTGGAAGCTTGTGAGGATGGCCCACAAGAAGCTCTTTTGGAAACAGATTCTCGGAATGCCTGTGGAAATGATGACTCAAAAGAGGCTGAAGCTCCAAGTGAGGAAAATGATGGAAAAGCAGGTGGTAAGAGGAAGTTGCAGATCCAAGGCAAGTGGAGGGGCGTCGATCCTGTTGTGTTTTTCCGAGATGAAGATGTCGTAAACAGCATTAAGAACTTTTATGGCATTGTTGATTCCTTCCCATTGAGTGACCACCTTGTAACAAGGAACAGTGAAACTACCCGTGTGAAGAGGATTTACTATGTTTCAGAATCAGTTAAGGAACTTCTGGAGCTGAATTTTAAAGTGGGCCAGCAACTTAAGATAACATCTATAGGCCTTAAGATGTTTGTAAGTATCTTTCTTCATATGCTTTCAGTTTGTCTTGTGTTGTGCATCAGCAGTACTTGTATCTTCTTGAGCGCTCTCCTCTCCCGATGGTTCTCAATCTCTTTGTGAATTTATATCAGCATGTAGAGAACTTTATATGTAACTTTAGCTAATTATCTAAGGTGTTGAGTCTTCATTAGTGGCCATTTGGTTTAGACTAGATATTGTATTTTCCAATGGGTGATCGACAAGTTTTGCTTTCAGTTGATTAATGCCTTTCTTCTTCCTGTTATTATCCGGATGTGTAACACATCTAAAACATTTCTCTTTTATCTTATTATTCTAAATACATTTGATGTTGCAATCTAACTTCATCACAATGGTGGTTAATGCATTTGATGTTGCAATCACAATGGTGGTTACTTTTACAGGAACGACAAACATCAAGAGAAGGTACCTCTGCACCATGCTTGTTCCGCATATCATCTGAAGGCTTGCCACTCATCCTCCCATATCTGACCAAACAAATCCTAGACGCATCTGTGGCGGATTTTAAGCATCTTTTGCAGTACAAGAGTATTAAATTTACAGATTTTGTTGACGCTGAATTCAGTGAGAAGGCAACAAAGCTGCTGCCTGGCTGCTGTGTAATAGTTTTGCGGAAAGGTATGCCACATCGCACAATTGTCATAACATCAAAATTGGTGATCTCTTTTGTAACATTACCTACTTTCCTGTAGATAATGGAGACTCATCAAATCCAAATCTTGTGCATGAGTCCCCAATAGCCATTGGTTGCTGGAGGGGTAAGGCGTCATTGAGTGTCATGGTGACTGCCATTGATTGCCAGGAGCTGCTAGAAAGGCTTTTGGTGTGTATGGAACCTATGAAGGAATCTACAGTGCAAGAGAGCGAGCCTTTAAAAGATGCAAATGAAGTGAACAATAGTGACATGGTTGAGGATGCTGACGAGATTACACTCAATGCTGACAGCTGAACAAAGGTCGTTTATCGTGTTCATACACTTCGTGTACACTAATTGATTCAATCTAGTTCTTAAGATTTTCGATGGCTAAATTTCTTGTCATTCCTTATATCGCCACCACCAATTTTGGCCCTTAGAACTTGGCAACTTTTTAAATGGGTCTATAGGAATGCTTGCAGATTTTGATTGGGATGATAGGTTCTCTATTATAGATGGCTGGTTCCCTTGTAACAATATATTTACTTCTCACCATGTTTATGATTATGCTGTGCAACAACTTACATTCAAGTAGACAATGAAAAAGGATAGAAGGGAATTTTGTCATCCATTTCTGGTCAAGTAACCAGTTCCTCGGTCCATCTATGTATGCATTTTGTTGTCAGTTATATTTTTATTTAGTGTTGATTTTTATGTCTATTCCCTTCTCTGTTTGATGGTAATTATCAAAAAAAGGATACGAGCATCACTTATGTAATATGACATTCTAAGAGTACACTTGGAACATGCTTGAATGAAATTGACCCACGAGCTTCTTGAAAAGAGCGCTTTACAATGATCATTCGAAAACGCATCTTTGAGCTCTCCTGGTTGTGGAAATGAACTTTGCAATGTGTTTCCAATCTTTAGGGGGAGGTCACAAGTTTCTGTACTGTAGGATCGATTTTTTACGGAATGAAAAGTATATGTTAGAATCGTAAGCATTGAATATGATCTTAATCGAAATGCATTTATTTGTCTCATACACTATGAGGATGGTGAGGAGATATATTTTACATCCCAGAGGGCTTAGTTGGAGATTCCAATGTTTCCGGTACACAAGTTATGGTGAAATAGTGTAATTCCCTACCTTTGAGAGCGGATCTCTCTTTGCTTCTCCACTCGGGGTGCTTCTCTATATGACTAAGTGCTCGTGAGGGGTTTCCCACTACTTCCTAGTTCCTTTACTCTTAAGCTAAAAATTCAGCGCAAAGTTTTCTGCTTTAGTGGTAGATTGACTTCCAGTTTCCCTTTCTCATCTGTCTTGATCCATTGGAATATGAATAGATGAATTGCCTTATGATCTCATTTTTCTGGGTTAGACGTGAACTCTCTCCGTCTGGGAACACAAGAATGGAATTAGATTGTTGCCCCTGCCGTCTTTTAGGGAAGCTCCTCTTCAAAAGTATCCCTAGAATGCAGCATTTTTGCCTGAAATTTAATACATCTTCGATTATTGTGTTATATTTCTTTAACGAAGCTGCTGAATGTGCTCAACAATACTATTAGAAACGGATACTCATCCTCCCTGAACTACTCCAAAGTTGGTCTTAAAGCTGATCTTTGGCTGACATGTTATCAATTTTCGTTTGCTCTTATGTGCTTGTTATATCAGACCTACTTGTGTAGCCTAGGTCTCCATCCTGAAGATCATATTTATCTAATTGCAACATACCAACTTTAGCTCGTATATATGCACGATCACATCCTAATACAAAAGACTCGAAGTACAAGGAACTGAAAAATCATCGTCATAGCCAATGAGATGGCATATGGCTCCACTGCAACAAGCGTCCTGTTTTGTGGAACTTTTTGCTCCAGGCTTTTCTCATTTTATGTGCATTCTTTAGAAAGAAAATGGGGAATAAACTTTTCATGCTCCTCTTGTAGTTGGCTGACTGGGAAGCTGCATTTGCAATTGGAATCATTTCCTACAGCCGAGGCGATTCCGCTGCTACTATAATTGATTTTGACGGAGCACTTCTGGCTTTGGATCGCATAGTGAATGGTGAAGAATTCATAGCTCCAGAATGTTACGATTGTCTCTCCCCCTGATTTTGAGTCTGGATTCGTAACACGTGGTCGAGTTTCTTCACATTGGATGATGGTGCAAGAGTGGGGCTCATAAGGATTTGTCTTTTGACATCCTCATTTGTAGGCCGAATGCTGAACAATAATTGAAAAACCCTATCTTGCTCTTCCCTTTGAGAGTATATGGTCACAAAATCAGCAGGGGGACGATACTGACGAAATTTTATCCCATTTCTGCTTCAAAGTTCCAGGATGCTCGGTAAATGGTTGATTGGAAGCTTGTTCGGTATGAGCAATTTCCTATTTTAACTCGAAAATTCTAGAGGCACTATCTTCATGGCCATACATGTCTTTAAGAGATTTTTATAGAGATTGTGCCGTTTCAGAGTAAGCAAAAATTTCTCAAATCTTTGGATCCATGTAGTTGAAGATCCATGCCATGACCAAGTTCTCAATAGACCGTCATTTGGTTTGTTTAGGATCGGTGGATGATGTGGTTTTGATTGAACCATTGACATAGCCTAACTTGGATCGTCGTCCAAGGGCAATCGTAACTGCCCGAGGCCAAGGGACATAGTTTCATAGCTTAAAAAAAAAGGATGTCAATCAATTGTTCATCTCATTTGAGCTATATTGACTAACGTCAGCGTGACTGAAGAACTAGTCATTATAAAAAGAAGAAAGGAGATGATCAAGAGCTTTTTTGAATCAGAAGTCAAAGGAAGCAACAAATAGCGACTTCGATAGCACAAGCACCACGCTCGAACCTAGCTTTAATACCATGTTTCCTTTGTAATCACACACACAAAAACGAGAAAAGGACATAATGTGGTTCAGTTGACCAAGGAGAGGACCCTTGGCAGCCTACGTCCACGATGGGAAGCCCCCAATTTTGCATATTACCTGGAGGGGATTTATATCTCTGGGGATAAACATGAATATTTATTGAAAAGGCAATAGTTGTAATTTTCTTCTTTAATGATTAAAGCCGAATCTCCTACTAAATTGGGACTCTACAAACTAGTCATCCTCATCCTTTCGACACTCTTATATGATCAAAACTTTAAATGGTCTATTGGAAAAAGCATTTCCTTCAGCCTAGCTTCATTAAGTACATAATAGAGCCTAACAGATACCTCAATGATATTTTGAAGGTGGTCAGTAACCATCTCTATTTACAACCCACTGTCACATCGTCTGTGTTAAATTAGTGTATTATTCATTCCGATTACAAGAGATATACATGAGAAGCTCGTGTCTAGAAGTGACATGAAACCCTTAACACCCTTCATTAATCTACTATCCAACTATTCAGATTAACAAGAGAGACTAATAAGTAGATTTTCGAAATATCTCTAGCAGTTCGAAAGCCAATCCGAGAGAAATCCATATTGTAAAAGGGCCGTTGGGTCATTAGTGACATGTGGACTTGTCCGTTCCTTATGGCTGCGAAGGTAACGTTTTGGGTCTGGCTGACTGGTCTAACAACCGTCAAGGAATTGCAAAAATGTATTTGCTATGCTGGGTTTGCAATCACTCTGTGGGAGATTTAATCCCCAGTGCCCGGTTTGACGAAAGAGGCATAAGATACTTGTCCGCGAACCCCTTCATCGGGGAGCTGTGGAAGTACATACTCGAGGACCCGGAGCCAATTCAGAGGGAGCCGATGACTCGGTAGCCATAAGGAAGATAATGTGGGGATAGAGAAGTGATGCATTCCTCCGGAGTAGGCCGGGGTGGATTAATTGCCAGCCATCGTGGAGGTTTACTTACGGCCGGAGTCTTCTATTGTGTAGTTCGACATTTTAACCAAGTGCGAGGACCTTTATATAATATGAACGGAGTTGACAAGCAGTCCCCGGAAGAAAGATGGCAACCAAAACAATCGTCTGTAAAAATGACGAGGAGAGATTTTTTTTGAATGTTCAGTCAGTAATTTATCTGGAGCATGACATGTATTTTCATTGTATGGAGCAAAGCCAGTCTTTGAAGATGAGGTAGGCACGAGATTGCCGGACGAATGAATGTCCGGCCAACCAACTTTATTGTAATGTGGCCTCTGTCAGTGACAGGACGGCAACTTGCAGAGAAGAAAGTAGCTACTCCAAGACTTCCCACTTCATTTCTTCTTCCAATCGATCATCGCTAGCCTCCTCCTCCTTCCTCCTCTACCCCTTCTCGTGGCCTCTTGCTGCAACTTGCACTTCATTCATCCTTTACTCTCTACACCATTTGTCTCAGCTCCTAAACCTTAAAGCAATCATCCATCCTCAAGATAACAACATCCAGCGTGGTAAAGTTTTCCCCATATCGTGTCTTGTTCCTAAGGAATAATATCACTTTTGGCACTGTCTTTGTTTTTGCCGGATATATTCTTAAGCAGCCTTTTCTGGTTATGGTGGTCCAGCACCAAGAAGACACAGTTGATTAGCCATCCGAATTTCCAATTTCAAGACTTAACTGATGAGAATTGTTAAAAGCATCCCATGTCGTTTGCTTCAACCTTCTAGGTTTTTCGGAATATTTTAATCTGAAGTAGATAGCTTATCACTGTCAACAATGTCATGCTGCCAGTGATAGAAATGGAATCACAAACCTGCAGAGATCAGATCAACCACTGCAGCAGCAATGGATTTACATTTCATCGACATTTGGAATATCTGATAAACAATTCCAGTATGCCTCAACTTCATGGATTAATGCATGCCGACTGTTTCAATTTGTGTTCAGCAAAAAGATCATATTATTCTTTTCGAAAATTGAGGCAAAGCTCTTATCAAACAAATTGATGTGGAACCCCACAACTACACCTCAAACTTAATCTACAATAAGATATCCCGGCGCCATTACCCCCCAACCCCAAGCTTCCACACAAGAGATGAACACACACTACTGCGAATAGATTATCTGAACCAACAAACTATAGCCTGGTTTACACAAGAGATCGGCAAAACTTCACCTGCTGCAGCTGTCCTTGAGAAAGCAACATCAGTAATCACCATCAGTAACAACAAGATTGCCACTCATGAGAAATGATGGCCCAAACCTTTTAAAAACCCAATGAAAGCCTGCGCTGGGTTCCCATCCTCCTCTTTCTAAGTCTCTCTGCAATGATAAATGCCAGCTCAAGGGATTGGGAAGCATTAAGCCTTGGGTCGCAGTGTGTGTGATAACGCGAACCCAAATCGTCATATGTCACAGTCCGGGACCCTCCAATGCACTCGGTTACATTCTGGCCAGTCATTTCTAAATGAATTCCTCCAGGATGACTTCCTTCTTGCTCATGAACATCAAAGAATGCGCGCACTTCGGCCTAGAAAGGCAAAAAAAAAAAAAAACAGTAAGTACCAAGTGCAGTATAAGATTAAAAAGTTATGGACACACAGATTGCTAATAGCTTGACAACCTCTATTTAGAGATACAGTCAATTTATTGGACTATTAAATGAGCTGGATCCAATTAGTGCATCCTAGAGCATATTCTGATTGATTGGCAAGAAAAACAAACACCAGAATATGGTTGCCTGCATCAATTTGAAATACCACCGCAGAATATGATGTCCCAAACCTGTTTTTCCTTATTTTATGTTTGCTATGGGCCTGTATTTGCTGAATGGAAGCCATATGACTCATTTGCAACTTAAATTGCAGTTTTAACCTTAAAAAGACTAGCAAAGCATCTATTTCAATGACTCTCCTCGACTACAAGAAAAAAATGGGCGTGCTTGTTTGTGACTTGTCTCGTATTTTGAGGATCGGATCAACTATGTTGAACTTCACCTGAATGGTCATTATACATGCAATAAACTAACTGTGCAAAATGGTGGTGACAGAGAAATATTTGACAAGTAGTTCATACCAGAATTGCATCAAAGGCACGTGTTTTGAGTCCACATGGTGCTTTTATGGTGTTCCCATGCATCGGGTCAGAGACCCAGGTGACAATCTGCCCTGCGCTGCGGACTGCCCTGATCAAATGTGGAAGCTTGACTCTCAAATTCTCAGCACCCATTCTCACAATAATCGTGATCCTTCCCGGTTTATTATGTGGATTCAGGATTTCTATCAGGTTAACCAGCTCGTTGGGATCCATTTTGTCACTTACCTGCAACAAAAATTGAGGGTTACCATCATACCATGTTAAATGGATAAAGATAATATAAAGTAGATTCATTTGACAATGGGTGATTATATGACATTGAGATTGAACTATGGCATAATGAAACAGTAAATCAGCATACCTTAATGCCAAGAGGGTTGGCGATTCCCCTGAGGAACTCAACATGAGCACCATCAAGCTGGCGAGTACGCTCCCCAACCCAGAGCATGTGAGCAGAGCAGTCATAATACAGCCCCGAAGTTGAATCTAGACGAGTCAGAGCTTGCTCATAAGGCAAAAGTAAGCACTCATGAGATGTCCAGAATTCAGTAGTTGTCATAATAGGGTGTTCGACAGTGAGTCCAGCAGCAGCCATGAAACCAAGGGCCTCATCTACCCTGTTAGCAAGTTCCTGGTACCTATTAAACCGAATCAACAGAAAGACAATTAGATCCCTGTAATGAACCCATCTAGTATAAAGCGCGACCGATATCTACCATCCAATCCTCACCACCAGCAATAAGAAACAGAAATACTGTTGAGGCCTAACAAGTAAGAGCGATAAGCTCAAACCAGTCTCACTTTCAGCAATCAGTCCTATAATTCAAAGGATGATAGGGCTGAATTTATGCACAAAAGGAAGCTTAGTTGAAGGAGGACTAGCTAATGCCATATTACATCTATTTCCATCTCCACCAAAATTCAAATGATAATCATTATTAAGGAAATTAATTTACGATGACTAAACTCTATAGAATGTCAGCTGGGTTTACCTGTCTCCCTGCTCACTGTGCTCGGCAAAATCAAGATTCCAGTGGGTAACTCTCTGCATGGCAGCGTAACCTCCAGTTGCAAATGCTCTTAGAAGGTTCAGAGTCGCTGCAGCCTGAGAATAAGCCCTTATCATTCTATGAGGGTCTGGAGTTCTTGATTTCTCATCGAAAGCATCGCCATTGATGTTGTCTCCCTTGTAACTTGGCAGCTGCTTCCCATCCTTCTCCTCAAAAGGGCCACTCCTAGGCTTTGCAAATTGACCCGCCATTCTCCCCACCTTCAGAATGAAACCAAAATATTCGCCAGCCAAGCAACGCGGCTTTTGTCAACTCATACAATTGAGCAGAATTAACTAGGCGCGTCTAGAACCAAGAAAAACATTTCCTTTTTGATACGCCTTAATGATTTAGTCCCAAATCAACCGTCAAAACTGACAAATTCTGCAAGAACCTATTCATAAGAGCGGTAATAACTAATCTCACATTATGATATCAGATAGTTCGATGAGAGATTGCCCGAAATCCACAAGAAATTATGACTCAATTAACTTCTACTGCAGCGAATACGAGCAATGGCAAAGAAAAGAAGAAGAAGAAGAAGAAGAAGCAGATTGACCTTAATGACAGGCATCTGTCCTCCAAACATGAGAACAACGCCCATCTGGAGCAGCACCCTGAACGTGTCCCGTATGTAGTTCGCGCTGAACTCCTTGAAGCTCTCCGCGCAATCACCGCCCTGGAGGAGGAACGCATTCCCCATGGCGGCCTCCGCGAGCCTCTCCTCGAGCCTGCGCGCCTCGCCGGCGAACACGATCGGAGGGAAGCTCTCGATCGTCTCGAGCACGGAGCCGAGCTCCTTCTCGTCCGGGTACTCCGGCAGCTGCAGCGCCCTCTTCGCCTTCCAGCTGTCGACGGCCCATTTCCCGGCCCCCGCGGCGGGCGCGCGGGGGGCGGACCGCCGCCGCCGCCGCGGCGGGGGCCCTCGGCTGGTCCGCCGCGTGGACGGCGGAGATCGGGCGGCGGGGGGCGCCCCTCGCGGGTAGGAGGGAGAGCGCCGGGCCAGGCTGGCGTGGCCCGGCGAGGGAGTGGGCGCCGGCGAATGCGGATTTGGAGGAGAGCGCGGAGGAGCTCGCGACCGCCATTGTCGCCGCCGTCGCCGCCGCCGCCGCCGCGCGCGCTCTCTCTCTCTCTTATATAGCTCTGCGGCGGCGGGAAGATGCTAGAGAGAGAAAGAGCGGTGCTCGACGGCGTGTGGAGGAGAGAGAGAGAAAGAGCGAGGAGGGAAGGGAGGACTTTATAGGGTTTTCTTCTTTAATTTTAAAGCATAGGGGCTTTTTTTTAAAAATGTTTTTCAATTAATTTACGGTGATTATTTTTTTATTTTAATTTTTTTTATTAGGTGAGAGAGAGAGAGAGAGAGAGAGAGAGAGTTCGGTAGAGATCAACGGTGAGGGCGGCGTGGGGTTAGTTAGGGGAATTTGCGCCGGGGGGGACGAGGGCGATTTGGTAAATGAATGCATGGGAGAACATCAACGTCCGCAGGGACGCAAGGTCAACGCGGGAGTCCCGCGAGCCTCGTTCGTGCCGACGTAAAACGCGCCGGGATAGAATTCGGGTCGGATACCGTATTAGAATATCCAACCTAAAAAGTCTACGCACGCGTGAATCATTTTATTGAAATTTATTGTTTCGATTTTTTCCTTTTGCGTGCCACGTGCATTTGATGGAAAACGCGAAAGGAGTCGCTCACAACATCGAAGGTATCGCGTTCGGCTCGACGTCGTGCCAATGATGTCCCTCCACCTTTTGCTCATCTCTCTCTTCAATGGCCTCTGGTCACGAAGAAGATTGGTGGAGGTCGAGAGCATCACGGAGAGCCCATAAAGCAGGCGCAATTAGGATGGCAATGTCTATCGATGGCGATGCCGACTTTGCTCACTAGCATGCGTGACCAAATCTGAGGCCCTCCAGAGGTCGTGAAAATGGCGGGATGGCGATACCCAGTGAAGGCCTCGTCGATGTAATGGCGCGAGAATGCAACATGGAGGGCCAGATGACAAGAAATAGGATATGTTTGGCTCGGTTTTCTGGGAAAATGCAAAGGCCTAAGGTTGGGCTCAGCCAGTGGCCACATTCGGCCTCATCGGAGCCTTGCCGGCCACCGGTACCGGTGACATCGCATTAGGTAGAGGCATTTCCAGAATTATGAAAGTTTAGCGAGTGCAAAGTTGGAGGAAAAAAATGTATTTGCATTCCATAAACGCTTAAAGCTCAAAGCACCTTTGGACTTGCCTTGAGCTAAAAGCCTTTAGAGATGCGTTGCATCTCCCTAAAGCTCTTCAAAAAATTTGCTAAACGCTATTTGCATTTGTCCAAAAAGCTTTGAGGCCATAAAAGGGCTTTGGCAAAGCCGAATCAACGATCAATTTCTCTTCCATCGATGATGAAAGAACATATTGGTAAAGGGAAAAGTGTAAAAAAAGTCATAAATCTTTGCATTGGTGCCAATTGAGTCATAATTCTTTTTTTTTGGTGTCAATTGGGTTCCATGCTGGTCACTGGCGAGGCTCGCCCTCGCAGCCTTTGGCGAGGGCTGGAACCTTGCTGGCGGCTGGGCGAGGCACGACCTCGCCGGATCTGGTGAGGTCGAGCTTTACCTAGCCCTTGCCAGAACCTTGTGGCCTCTTCCCTCGCGGCATCTAGCTAGGGTTGGAGCCTTGCTAGCCCAGCATAAGGCCGCCCTCGCGGCCATCCGGCGAGGGTGAGCCTCTTGAGTGGTCGGTGTGGCTCGCCAGAGGCCTGCGAGGTCGACCTTATCGGCCTCTGACCTCTAGCCGATCGCCGGTCCGGCGATCGGTTGGAGGAAGAGGGAGGGAAAAACAAACGAAAAAAGAAAAAAAAAAGTAAAATTTTTAAAAAAATATTAAAATATTATTAAAAGTTATACACATTAGCGTCTGGCGGTCAATCACCGCCCAACCAACATCCATGTCAATAAAATCTAGCCAAAATTAGCCGGAAGGACTGAATTGATACACAGACAAAAGATTTATGACTTAATTAGCGTCAAAAAAAGGTTTATGATTCAATTTGCATAAATGTAAAAGGTTTTAAGACTTTTCTTACGCTTTTTCCATATTGGTAATACGGCACACAAGTTTCAAGAGTAGGATGATAATTTACTAATGTGGCATTTTTCAAAAAAACCATAGATAAGAAAATATCATTTTACCTGTAAATTCATAAGATTTAGACCCATCCGAACGTAAGAATAGAAGACTTTAAGTTGCTGGCACGAACTCTTGAAAACTTGGTAACTTTGAGGAATATTCAACAGAAGATGCTTTGTCTACGGAAGACCCGCGCATGGTGGACGGGACAGTACGTACGTGCCCGAATAAAACAAGCCTTGCTGCAATGATTGACTAGAACGACAATTGGGATTTCACATCTACGTAGGATGGATCGTATGCTTTGGAGAGAGCCAAAGATTCAAGTCACGTGTAATTTATGCCATTTTTTTTTTCTAAATAATAAGAGATTTCGCCCGAAAATATATTAATACGAGTTAGGAAAGGAGCTCCACATAGCCTTGTTGACAAAGCACAATCGAAATTCGTGAGTTGGATTGGGAGAAAAAGCTGGACGGAAGTGATACGAGATGTGAATTCTTGGCTAAAAGTGAGAGTTTGGACGGAAAGGGGTGCTCATTGGATTGAATGATGAGCTTTGATCCCCAGCCAGTCAAAGTCGGTTGAAACATCGGTGCGAATTGATTGCTTCTCCCTTATCCAGTGGCCACGAGGGCCGAGGCCCGTCTATCTTGAAAACCCATGAAACACGCCTACCAGCCTCGGGAACCGGTTGGGTCTACGTCCTTATCAGTGCGGCCTCGTAAAGCAATTTACATGCCGCTAATGGGAGCTAGGACGGACGACTTCCCCCCATGTTTTATTCGTTGTAAACATCAGCTCGTGAATAACTTCTTTAGGACCATCTCTCTCTCTCTCTCTCTCTCTCTCTCTCTCTCTCTCTCTCTCTCTCTCTCTCTCTCTATGTTCCCATGGCATTTAGGTACATTTAGGATGTCCCTCTCCCCATTTTCAAGGTGGGTAGCTGAATTATTACAAGTTATTGGCACACGCGGGCCTTTTGGGACCGTCCAAGGAATGATAGGTACCGCTTCGACGCATTCCGGTGAAAGAAAGAAAGCACAAGGTGAGCAGGGTTACAAGTCCCGGGACGGCTTAATGATTGGTTGGTTATGTATACTAATCGATCATGAATAGACATGATCTCGACATTATTGTGCTAGTGTTAGGACATCTATTTATGGACGTTTCGTTCATTGGTTTAGAGAGCCCTCGTGTGTTTCGGTCTCTACACACACAGGCTCGGCACGGCATTGCAGTCATTCTAGCCGTTCATGCCCATGTGATCATCTTGTGATAGAGGAGCATTTGCTGATTAAGGGCTGAAAGAGATATTGATCATCGTGAATCACGTTTTTTTGGAACGATAATCTTTGTAAGCACAGGATTATGATTATTGACAAGCAAAGAGTATTGCAACATAATTAGCAGCGTAACTAGTTTAAACCGGTACTGTCGAAAGTAGAAATTCTGGCTGGTGTCTCTGCAACAGAATCCCACAAAAGGGACAGAGAGGTTTTGAGGCTATTCTTAGAGAAGATCCAACTAAAGAAGAGAAGTTTTCGGGACACTCGACCATTATGAAGAGAGGTTCCGGAGCCAGCTTTGAGGCCCGTCGGTGACAACAGATGCAGAACCACAGGGGAGTTGTTGGGCAAATCTGCATTGACACGGCGCATCTGACCAGTTTGTGCCTCTGACCTACGTTGCCATTGGAATTTGCACCTTGACAATATGCAACTTCTGGAGATTCAAAAGGAACTGAAGCCGAGCAATAGGGGCATTGCTCTTCCTTTACATGTTCACAGGAGTCTAGCCTGCTATTTAACGGAAATGCAGTGGAAACTCATTAAAGAAAGGAAAAAGGCAATCTTCAATCGTCAATCAGCAAGGCATACAAAACTTCAATAGATAAAAGCATTGGGATCCAACAAACAGAAATAGAATAAAGTGGAGCGAAAAGACTAGCCTGCCTACATGCACCTAAAGACCAAAAATAAGGTCTGATGGTGCTATTGCACTTTAAGAATCTATAACGACACTGCAGCAAAATATTTCAACTGATCAAAAGTTGATATGTATTAACTAAAGATCTGACAATCAGATATCTCATGTGTATGCAACAGAGAAGTGTGTGCATCCGTAGTTTTGACTGAGGTTAATCAGTTACAGATGTTCAATGTAAACGGAGATAAAAATCGGCATGACACGGCAGGAAGGAGCTCTTATAGTACTTTAGTTGTTCATTTATTCTTATTCCTTAATAAGATTAAGCATCTATAATGGACATCGACTCTCCTAAAGAAATTTTTTTTTTTTTTTTGGTAACCCAGGGAACCCCCGCACGGTCGACAGCCGGGGAGTAAACCCTGGAGGCGACACGTGCTAGCCACCACACACGTGCCACCGGTTAAGTCACCCTGCGGCGCTCGGGATTCGAACACTCAACCTTTTGCGAGAGGAAGAGTGCGCGCTCCAGCAGCGTCACCCAGGCGGGTGGTGACTCTCCTAAAGAATTAATTCCCAACAACTTCCCTAAAGAGTTAACATTTTCCAGATATAATTCCAGCAACAGGAATAAGAAGCAGCATCACAATTTAATTCCAAGGAGAGTACCAAAAAGTTAGGTAAAAAAGATCTATTTTCTAGGGACGGTATGCAAGGCTTTCGGCAACAAAGACTTGGAATACTTGCTTGAAGTCACTGTTCTATTTCTCCAAAAGAATGGCTATGAAGGTTATAATCCATACTCTCATTTTTTGGAAGCATGGACTTCCTAAAAATCTGGAGCTCCAATTAACCAGATCATTACATAATTAAGTAAACATGCGCAGCAAAGAGTTCAGTATCAAGTACCTCTTCCCATCTTGAGATGCTAGAAGCCTTAGTTGATCCCGCACTTGACCACGCCCAGCCCACTGCTCCATTTGAGCTAAACCAGATGGATGCCAGTATCCACTTGGAGTCATATTTGCACCAATGTGAGATATTAGACTGGAACAGGCAAAATTAATGCCAACAAGCCGTTCTCGGAGCTCTCTTTCGCTTGTTGAAAGAAGGTCCATCCAAAACAGCACTTGCTCCTCTTGATTTTCACATGTTGTCCCATGGTAATGTTCATTGCTATTAATATCATCAGCTTTTACCTCTGATAATATTATGCGTCTGCAGATAACATTAAGAAGATGCAAGCGCCGAGAGGGAAGCTTTGATAGTCTTCGGGCAAAATCTGCCAAAACCGTTTCCCTTGAAAGCTTTGAGCATGATTCCATAAAAGAACTTGAGAGCCACTCAATTAGTAAATCATCCACAAAATATGGCGCTGATTGGTTGATAGCTATTAATGCTGCTATGATATCCCACATAACTAGAGGCTTCACATAAGGTTCATATTGTCGCAATGACCATAATATATTGGACTTCCACCAAGCTAGTTCCTCCTTAGAGACACCAGAAAAGGCTTCACAATTGAACTTCTCGCTGGGTGAAATGTCACTTCTTTGCCCAACCATCCAGAGAAACTCAACAGCAGCTTTTTGAGACCTAAAGAGCTTTTAAAAACATAAATTGCAGAAACCAGTGCAATTTCTTTTTTATGCAACAAAACAAATGAATTGGCATTTAGAAACTATTTTTTTCTTTCATTGCACGTGGAATTAATATCAAATACATCCGTTAATGTTCCTTCAAGAAAAGGCTAGACCGACTCTGGTTATTCATGTCTCTGCCGCTGTCTTTAGTGAGTCACGCTGGCAATGATAAGCAAGTGTCTAACTTTTTCAATGTGCAAGACAGATTTATTGAGTCTTTAGTATGTCTAATCTAAAAACTTACACAAACAAATGAAGAGAGATCATATGAATATAAGGCCCATTGCAACTATGTATTTAAGTCATTAGCGATACACTTTAAATGACCCCTCATGCGAGCCAAAATGAAAGCTGACGGAAGAATTGTCTTGCACATTAAGTCAAACCAAAATACAGAGTACTGGGATAATATGAGAAATAAAGTGAAATGAGTATTGAAAAGGGCATGAAGAATGCAGAGCTTGACTCTAATAAAATGTTAGAATGTTCCAACCCACAACCTTGAGCTAACCCGCAAAGAGAAACTACATGCATATCGAGCTCATGGCAATCCTGTACTTAAGTGATGTGGGATACACTTTAATGGGATTACATTAAAAGCAAAAGGACTATGTTACCTTGCCTGGTACATTGGATTCAGAACATGAGAATCAAAACTGCGAACCTGCATAATACCAGAGCAAAATGTTGAAGTTCTGGTAAGGTTTTTAAATCATGATAAATTGATGAGCTCATGCGTCATAAATTGTTAGGGAGTACTTGTGACGGTAACATTTAACTAACTGCAGTAAAAGCTAGGATAATGGTACCAAACAACTCATGTATTATAATAAATTGGATTAATATCACGAAAAATCCTACATTGGTACAATTTTAACACATTTACCCCAAACTATAATTCGACCAATAGAATCCCCCAAAAGGATACGAGTGCCCCAACGTTACCCTCCGTCAAAACTCCTGCCAATTTGGCTGTCAAGTGTCCTATGTGTCTTCCACTTGGTTTGCCAAGTCGGATATGTTGGACAACACATAGGAAACTTCCTGAACAAACTGGACGGAGTTGTTACAGAGGCTAAAATTGGGACAATAGTACCACTTTGGGGGTTTCTATGGGTTGAAAAAAAAACGGTAAATGTGTCCAAATGGTACTAGTTTATGGTTTCTCGTGGTGTTAACCCTAATAAATTAATTGTACAACTTGGGAATGACTGCATATTCAGACATGTTCAATAGTTCTAATAGCTGAAAACCAATTTTTTGTATGGAGTTTTCTATTTATTAAGTAAAATTTAAGTGCTCTGATTGGAACACTTTCTCCCATTATCTAGTTTCCTATACATATGTCTTTCTTCTGCACTAGCTTTCAGGACATCAATTATTGTTTTATTGGATTAAATGCCAAACCCCTCATTAAATTTGTAACTTTGGCAAAGAACAAGCAGAAGAAGAGAACACTAAGAAAGGTGCCCAGAATTCATATAACTAGTGTCAATGATCATGAGAGTTTTATGTTTTCACAATTGAACAAAATCGGTCACACACCAAACTAAATATCAATGCCAGCGCTTTGCAAAATAACCAAGGAACTTGTTATGTAACTTATAAAATGTGATCCCATTGGATAGACCTACTATACCACAACTGGATCAACCGGTGTTGTATGGCATTACTAGCACAGTAAACAAGAGTCAAGTGAACAAGAAACAGAATTCTCTATTAAATGAATATCTCAAATGATTAAACAGTGTGCCCTAGTTGTTAGTTTCTTTCATCTACTACCTCATTAAACAGAGCAGATCACTTGGCCAAAGACAACAATTACACGGGAATGGAACATATAAAATGATGAAAGTAAGTGCAAAGATTTAGTCGAGAATACCATGATTCATACCATAGCCATGACGAGATTTCCAGGGGACACTGCTAATCCAAAGCATGAATGAAATACATTTGGAACCTGAAGAGAAAGGCAACATGTGATACAATCTCTAAAACGGACCTTTTCTTTCTTTTCTTATACTACTTTGCCAAAAAAGAGATATAGCATAACATGCTAAAGGAAAGATGAATTGGAAAAAGTGATAGCCCTACATCAATCAACCCTCTCTGGCTGGGAATAGCGGAAGGAATAGGTACTTCAAATAGGGTATTTCTGTGAAACATCCAGCTGCGTACAAAGTTATCCTGACAACAGAGAGACACATGAGTCAACATCCGCTAAATATTGAGCCACTTACATTCTCATTTGTTTATGCAAAATTACCTCACTGCAACTGTACAAACAACATCCATCAAAAGCCCAAGCTAAACCTGTGACCTGAAAACAGATTCTTAAACACATGAATCAAAATTGACACGCGTCAAAAGATTGATCAAGTAGAAGTAACCTGATAATGGATTCCTAAACAGATGATCAACTCTTGCATCAGAAAATTGATCTAGTAGAAGAAACTCACAGCATGGTCATGTGCCTCATATGATCCAATCCTTTCAAAGTTACAGTTGTGTTGCTCATGTATCCACACTTCAAAAGATCCACACCCTTTTCCAACTGCTAAGAGCTGCCTGTGTGGAGATCTAACAGGTGTTGTAAGCGAAAGAACTGAGACTGGGATGCTATCAGGATTTATAATCTAAAAATTTCACAAGCCAAAACAGAATCAGCTAGTTGGAATAATATTGTTTTTTTTTTTTTGGTAAAGTTGGAATAATATTGTTTTATGTGAGGTAATTCCAATAAAGGAAGTCTACCTCCTTTAATAGGATGAAAGGAGAACAATTGACTTCTGATGACTTCAAAAGCTCGGAAGAATGCGCCAACCAGATCTTCACACTGTCCAAAAAAAGAAAAGAAAAAAGAATGAAGCAGACAGGCGAGACATTGCAGAGAGTTGGTATACGGTATTAAAAGGATCCAATGAAATTCTCTTCTCTTACTGCCAACGAAAGGAGCAGATATCAGGAAGTTGAGAGAGAGAGAAAAAAAGAATAATTATTTAAAGCATCAAATGCATTCTGAGAGCAAGACAATATCAGGTCTCACTCATCACATTAACTTACTTGACTGTACATTGTCATTGGTAGAAAAATTGTTAAAATAAATCCCCTTTTTCAATAGCCTCGGTTGTACTTAATTAAAGTTTTCCTCCTTACCTAAATGAGAAGACAAACAGACCGCAATAAGAGGACTACTCCCTAAGATTAGCCTTGGAGTCTGGAATGAAATGGCATGGGAGGATCTGCTATGTATCCTCAAAGGTTAAGCTATTTAAAAGGAATTACTAAGATGGATACAATGTGATTGTTTCCAACAGTCACCTGCCATTGGAGCTCCCAGTAGAAAGTAGAACCTGGGGGTGTGAAGAATTAGTCGTAAGTAGTGCCCAACCGATTGCAGTGACCCACGAACTATGTGCCTGAAAGATCCCAACAACCATTGCATCTGGAGAGACATTGCCATGTTCAATGGAGTAGCATTCCTGTGCATGAACTTTCCAGCAAGAAATTTTGCCTGATTTCCCTCCTATTGCAAGCAGCGAAAAGCAAGTTGCACTGTTTTGAACTTGTGAACAGCTTTCAGATGGAAACTGCAACAACGGTGACCAGGCAATTACAAGTGAAGAAAGCATTGCGCTTCGAGAAGCATATTGATCTGCACTAATCAGTGGGAGTGTGGGACTTTCTATTTTCTTCTTAGTGGATCTCCCATGAGATTTAGAAACCTTCTGAAATGACTCATTTTCATTCACATTCACAAGTGGAAACTCCTGTGGCTGCAAATAGGGGAAGCGCAAATACTGGTATAAGTAGTCAGATGAACCTAACCGGGGCAAACCAATTTCTGTTCCCATGTAATGGATTCAAATGAGAACAGAGCATCAGCTAGGCCTATTAAAAAAATGGAACTGTAAAGAAGTATCTTGCAATTCCTTTTATTTGGGCTAATTAACCAAGAGAAGAGAAGCAAATGGGGTATAAGTGAGCTAACAGAGCCAAGCATGCTAAGTGCAAAAGCCTAGACGGCTTTTAAAATCAGAGAAATAAGTTGCAAAACACTCGATAAACATCAATGTATGGATCTCCTGACAGATTACACTCTAAACATGACAAAATGAAGAAGAAAGCATCATATACCTAATTCCATGTGAAAGGAAATGCATTTGCTGTTGCTCTTATTGTCATTGGGGACAGTACAACAGTAAGAAAACATAGGATGCTACCAGAGATGGGTTCAATAAGCAACAATGTAAGCATGCTAAGCCAGGAATATCTCACACTTCTTCCTGAAAGGATAAGGCAAGGAACTTTAACAACAAAGCCATACCCGAGGAGATCCCTGCTCTTGTTCAGGATTCATGTCGCTTGCCGATACAATGTCATTACTGTTTGTAGGAGATGATGATTTCTCCCTTGATGTTTTTGAGTTCTTATTGCTGCAGGGAATCCTAAACATAAAATTTTAATCAGACACTCCATGTTTGCAAGTTGATGTAAAAGTCAAAACACAAACACATGTTTATCAGGGATAATGCACTGGTGCAGAAAAGAATAATCAAGTGAATGGAGATTTAGGAATAGAATTGCGATTTACATCATTCCAGATTTATGCAGTCCCTTTCGCTTCAACTCCATCTTATGAACCAAGTTTGCTGGATTATTGGCACGTCTCTGCTCTGTTACAAACTTCTTGCAACATGAAATTTAAAGATCATTATCCAGGAAAAGAATTGCTCCGCCTGAATAACTCTTAATTATCAGAAAAAAAGTTGAGAACAGAATAACTCACATCAGAAAATTCTGTTGAAGGAATCTCTGACACTTGATAGTTGGCATTGGCAAGGTAATCATGAAGCAGGTCTGATACATCCATAATCTGCAGATTCGAGAAGAAAATGACCTACTACAATTGAACAACTTGGCAGTGGTGATGAATGGGAAAATTCACATCCTAGGTCCTTAAACTTTAGGATAACCGTGATTCTTTGAATTAGCTGAAGGCCACAAAGGGCATTGACATGCCTTAATCCACATACTATGACTGGAGTGCATGTTCTTTGAGCATAGATTTGCACATAATTGAAAGATCACAAATCTTGTACCAGAGACAGCATCATGCAGACTTATGAAATGCCACAGTGGAGGCTATGCAAAAAATTGAGTATCCAACTGTTGACAAGAATTTGGATAAGATGTAAATAACGAATGACATCCTAACATGGTATATGTCAGTGACAACACAAACTCAATTGGTTATCATCTTACGACAATAGTCATGCCACATCTAATACATATTTTAGACATCCTTATCCACCCTAGGATATTTAGCACGTAAAGGCTTCATGACAAACTTTACACAGAAACATATATTTTTAAGCTTAAAAGAAACCATTTCTCGTGCAGAAGCACTGCCTCAAAACTGAAGAAAAATTAAGTGACTAAATCCAGCTCTTTTCATTCTTAGGCTTCCTAGCTGAAACTAATCTATAATCTATTTCAAATCCTGAATAACTCACATTTTTACAACCCTACAGTGAAGCCACTCCAGTATTTAGCTGCAAGCCGTATATAGTAAGGTAGCTCTTTCAAGCATTGATAAGGAAACTAAGGATACGGAGGTTCCAAATAATTTAAAGTCACATAAATCACAAATTCAATGAGGCAGTTGTTTGCCTGATTCATACCGCTATCCACTCTGCAGAGTAATCACAAAAAGGGGCACGATAGATCTTCACACGGCCTTCGGTGGTGCAAATTGCAAGCAAGCACCTATCACCAGCAAAATGCACTTAGATTTGGCAAGTCCAGACCAACACAGGCCAGGAAGAGTATCCACATGACTATGCCATGAGAGCAAAAGAAAATGCAAAAGCAATGGAGCAGACATATACCCTGCATTAGGTGCCATTCCAGGAGGAGACCACGAGACTGATCGCACACAAGGATCACGATCGCGAGATAAACAGGTAGGCAACAAGCAGCTAGAGAGCAATTCTGTGAAGAAATACTGCTTTCTTAATCTACTGATAAAATGCTGAAGTGAATTGGGTACCAACAAACTGGATATAAGATCGAGGTAGCAAAACATCAAATCATATCCAATTCACGGCACAAAACACAATCGTACGAAAAAGTCCATTACTCTTGATTATGTGGCAATCAAGGTTATTCACATTTTCGCGAGACCCAAAGAGAGTTTGCTAAAAGTAATATTTGCAGACAAAACATGATATATTCATGGCAATAAAATTACTTGGTATTATTTTAGTTCTACGGCACATAATAATGTTCACCAAAGGTAATATTGTACCAAGGGAAGATCTAGCAGAAAGATTACGCAACTTGCGTGTGATTGGGAAAAGACTAGGTCATATTGTTCCTACATTTTGGGTGAATCACACGGAATTGCAGGGAAAATATTCATATATAGAGCACTAGCAAACTTTCTAACACGAGACCAAATAAAAATACCTTCTTTTTGGATCACTCCAATTGGGAAGGGTTCGTTAGAGGGTACTTTGATTAGGCCTCGAGGTCCAAAAGGCAATGCAGGATTCTGTGGACAAATTTAAACGAAAAGCAAAGCCACATTAAAGAATTATTTTCATGAATTTTTGCAAGAACCGTGCTAACAGAAACTCTATCTTTTCTCGACACTGAAAAGCAGAAGGCTATTTGCTTCCGGGAAAAAGAAACTGTGCTACGAGATTATACAAAACTCCTGCAAAAAGCGTGTCCGCGCGTTTTTTCTGCCGTTGCACCATGTTGAATTTTTTCATTCCCATGCTCCTCTCACTATTTAAGGCCAAGACCAGACAAACGCAAGACTTCATTACAAATGGAAAATAAAAACTTCAGTAAATCTGCCCCAGCGAAAAGACAACTGAGCACACCTCCAGTTATAAACAAGTAGAGACAAGTTGACAAACCAACGGAGGGAACTACCAAGTGTTTACCAATATAGTGACAAGGTGACCGCAAGCCACTGCAATCAAGTTCTCATCCGACCAAGCAATGGAATTCGGGTACGAAGGCGAAGCCACCAACACAGAGGCTTGAAACCGCGACGCCATCGCCCAAACGCTAATTCACCTTGTTGTGGTTGCTAACCGAGCCGGAAAGGACACAGCCCGGCACGATCGGCACAGCTCTCCGCCGCCCGCAGCGATCATCAGCAGCTCTCAGCAGTTCGAAGGAAGGCGGCCGCCGCCTCGGCGATCGGCGCAGAGATCCCACGGACCAGACTAACCAAGAGCAGACAACGAAAGGCGCAGAACAAAGCTCCCAGGCAGACCACCTCAAAAGCACATTGCTCAAGGATGCCCCCCCCCACCCCACCCCACACCTCGCCACCCGCGCTTCGCTTCCTCGTCAAGTCGGTTCCGGATCCTATCAAGCGAAACGCCCCAACATCCGGCGCCAAACCCGAAGCTCTCCAGCCGCGGGAAGCGAGCGACACGAATCGGACGGTACGGAAGCTGCCGCAGCCGAGCGCGTGCTCCACCTCGGACGGAAGAGTCGGGAGAGAGCGAGCCAGAGAGTCCGAGCTCAGCGAAGGAGACGACCGTTTTCTGGAGGGAAACGCACTGAACCACGCGCACCCGAAGCGCGAGACTGAGAGAGAGAGAGAGAGATCCTGGGATCAAACCCAGTGCAATGCAGATTTGACGGTCGAGCCCTGCAAACTCCAAACCCTAGTTCGAATCACATGGCGGTCGAAAGAAGGAAACCACTTGCCGTTTTGGTTTATCCATTATTTAATTTCTAAAATATGAAAGTTAGCCTATTATTTATTTATTTATTTAAAAAAGGGAAAATTGACACGAGTAGTCCGCGAACTTTGGTCCAATGTGTTATAAGTTCATGAGCTTTTAATTTGTTTAACGTGATACATGAACGGTAGCTTAATACGTAATGTTGTTCTTTTAATTTAACTTTTGGAATATATTCAATTTAGTTCCTGGACTATACGAAAATAAACTTGAATTAATGAAATGATAATATTAAACATTTTTATATAATTCGTGAATTAACCTTTTTATGGTTCAAATAGGAATTAAGTTAAGCAAATACTAAGCGAAATAAATTAAAAGTACATGGATTATATTATATATTTGACTAAAATTTAAAAACTACTTTAAATAAATGAAAATTTTAAAAATCATGTCGCGTGATGAACCAAAGCTGAGAGGTTATTCGTGTGGCTTTAAATAATTGGTTACATGTCAAACTTAGAAATTTTGTCGATTTCGAGTCCTATAAAAAGCGCCAAAAGTGCAGAGCTTCCCGCTAAAGACGAATCCGGCGGTACGTTGGCGGCGGCGGCGGCGACACTGCGGTCCGTGTCTCGCGAGCTCCACACGTCACCGGAAAGTTGGAAACGGAGTTCCGATCGGCGAAAGTCGCGAAGCCGGGAACGAGGATGGAGGAGCTGCGGAGGCTGGAGCGAGCGCAGGCGGCCCTGGAGCTGATGCACCGTCACGGCGTCTCGCCTCCCGATCCCGACTCCGATCGATTCCTCGCCGATCTCCTCCTCCTCTTGGTAATCTCTCGGCCTCGATTGCTTCGCGTCCTCGCGCCCTTCGCTCCGTCGATGAAATGGCGCCTCCATGCTCGCGCCTTCTCGGTTTTTTACCCGTTCGATTGGTCCCCGACCGCCGGCGTTGCTTTTTCGCGCCAAAGATTCAGTTCCGACTTCTTTTTGCTCCGGTTGTCCGTTTGTACTTCGCCGGCTGCGTAGGCAGGTGTATTTCGATATCGTCGTCGTTTATGACGAGCTGATGGAGCTCGGCGTACGGTGTCGAGCTCCACCAGTGCGCCGAGCTCCATCAGCGAGAATTGATGGGGCAGAGAGAGAGAGAGAGAGAGAGCCGTCGTTGGTGGCACGGTGGTGGTGCAAGTGCAGGTCATCGAGAAGGTGGTGATCGGGGTTGCCGCGCAGCCGCTCTGCAGGCTCACGGCTGAGGATTAAGAGAGAAGGGAGAGAAAGAGTCTAGGTAGTGAAACTGACATGAACACATGTCGGAATCCAGCAAGCAGCATCTGGTGTCTGGTTTTCACATCAACTGGAAAGGACTGGTTCTTTATCAAAAGAAAGTCACGGCTGATGATTTTTCTTTGGCGTTTTGGCCTTCTTTCTTTTTTTATAATGAGATCAAATATGCAGATACAACCATGTGGGGAGCTCGATATGGATCGGAAGTGCAATTTAATTAATGAGTACTTGCCAAAGGTGAGGGATAAGTAAACTTTAATAAGTTCGTTCGCCTTACAATTTGGTTCATCGAATCTGACCCGTGCTTCTTTCGTCTTTTGCAGATATTAAGGACATTGATCAAGGAGCCCTCATATTTGCCTGATCAAAATGAGCAAATGAAGCCGGAAAACAAGGATTCTAGATATGGTAGGGCTCTCATTGTTTTCCGATGTTATGATTATGTCTGCGAGGTTATCACCTACTGAGTGCTAAGTCAGCTCGGCTGATTCAGCTTTCTTGCCATTAATTGGGCCTAATCATTTATGATTGCAGTCACCACACTTCTCTTTATCATCTATCTCATCTCTGTCCACTCACTGCTCTCATTGGTGCTTCATTGCCTCTCTCTCTCTCTCTCTCTCTCTCCCCCTACGCATGCAGGCATGTTTTAATCTCAAGTTTTTTGCCTTCCTTACGTGTTGGAAGTTCCATTTAATCTTACATTAGTTTTCCCTCATGTCTTAAAATTCTCTCTAGCAGAAGGTTGTTGATTCTTCTTGCTTGTCAGTTATTGCTACATAGACTTTGTGCTCTGTTTCAATTTTCATTCCCGTTCGCTTCGACCTTTTTTGTGAGAAACTTCACTCCAGGTCTACCCTGGAACTCACCAGTTCTGGTGGCTGGATCCACTCAGTTACCTATCACCTCTAACTTTGGTATGTAATGATGAATACCAATCAACAAGAAACTATGTATCATTTCATTTAAGCTGTTTGTGAGTCTGAACTGGAGTTTTCTCTTGTATCCCCATGTAGCATTGATAATTCCCTAGATTTATTTGAGCCGGTTTCTTGTCTATTGTAGTTCAATCTAAAGTAAACAAGAAGACCGATTGTGCCCTGCAAACTGAGTTCCATGATGTGGCTGTAATTGGGCACAATGCAATGGAGAGAGCAAATTCAACCCTTGAGGACTTTGTAAGTGTTTCTGGCATTAATCGGACTGTTTGTTTATCAAATCCTGTCTGCATATGGGGCATATGCTGGTTGTTGGTCATTCAATGCACAAAGTAGAGTGGAATGTATGAGCTGGTAAAGATGCATGTTGATCATTAATTAAACACAATCCCTCCCACGTTCTCTCTATCTCATTACCCCAATGTCAGCATTTTAAAGTTAAGTGAGGCTCTCGGCTCTTGGGTATTCCTAGAGCTTCCATCTCTCTTCCATACCCCCTAGTTTTCGGACTTATTGCAGATTTTATTTACTTATAGGTTTCATTCCATTCATAATCAACCTGACTGTCTCCAACTCTCCAACTAGCCCCCCCCCCCCCCCCCAAAAAAAAAAAAAAGAAAAGGAAAGAAAAAAGAAAAAGAAATGACTGGCGGTTGACACTCCAAACTGTTAAAGTTCAGCTGGTGATCCATAGACCTTTCTCTAGTTGTCTGCTGTTATCATGATATTAACAAATTTATGGCGTCAGCTTTGCCAGTATAGTTTTGGGTTGAACCGCTCCCAAATTTGTTAGTGGCCCCATTATGTACTGTCCCGTCAACAAGTCCCGTAATTATGTCTCTATTTGATCTCATCCAGTCATTTAATTATAATGTTTCCAATTGGCAGTGCAGGTCCTATTTTATGTTTCATGAAATGGATGTGAACAGACCAGAATCACTATTCAAATATCTACCCATGCTTTCTTTCACAGAAAGTTGCATTTATCAGGTGATTTTCAGATTTTTGAATTCTGTATCTATCTTCATTTATATGCTCTTTTGTTCTCAAGCTTGAGCTCGCTTGTAATGTTTTTTCTGGCTGACACACGAGACATGATGTTATCCCATCGGCTTTAATTTCTTTCAAAAGTATAGAATACTTCAAGGTTGTATTCATTGTTCCTTCATCTGAAAGTTTGTTTTTCTACCGTTGAAGGCATGAGGAAAGTCATTCTACAACAAAGTTTTGGGAATGCAGCAGTGCGTAGTGCAGTGAAAATCTTTATGTATCAATTTGAAAGTTTTAGTTTTTTTCCCTTTTGTTGTTCTTGTTGGAAGCTTCCATGCAACAGGTTGTCTAAACAGTCTAATGAATTTGCTGGTAAATAAGAGTAATTTATGAGGAGAGCTTAGTATGCTCCAAAAGCTCTGGCTAAGGAAAACTATTTCCTTCTATCATCTATTCGGTGGGTATTGAGGTTCTTCCTATTTTGAGATTCTTAAGCGTTTTAAAAGTAGTAGGAAAATTCTCCATAGATTTTGTTTCTGAAGGAATGTAATTCTCCATGTGGGGTTGCCTATTAAAAGGTGCTTTTTCCAATGGCGAGCCTTACTGTATTCATTGTGCAGCTGGATAATTTAAATGAGAGAATAGTGCAGCTATCTGATGGTGGACTTCCAGTATTAAAAGCTCAATCTGAGGTCATAATCTTCTTGACCTTTATAGAGACGTGAAGAATGTGAAATGATTGAAATTGTCTTGTGAAGATCTTGTCTACTATACAGGAGAGGGATCGTGATCTCAGTAGTGAACTTGTCAATACATTCAAAGGAGATCCATTCGGACCACTTAAGAGTCTTCTTGAATTTCGAGGACTTCTAAATGACAGGTCTGAACTGTTCTTTTCTAATAGATTGAAGGTAAAATCTGCTAAACATGAATGGGAATTGAGCTGTTCAACTCTCTTTTTTCTAGGATAAATGAAGAATTTAAATCAGGAGAGGAGTTCTGGGCACTGGAAAGAAAGCTATGCTCTGCCTTGATGCACAAGGAAGTGGTATGGATGCTTTAATATGTCCTATGCTTCATTCAAGTGCTTTTAAGCACCTGTCTTCTTGGTCTTACATTTGCTCCGGTTTTGCTCTTGGAGATTTCCTTGGTAGTCCGATACCTGTTTTCTGCGCTGGACTTTCAGTTTGCATGAATATTATCTGACTGAGAAGAAATTTCAAATTATGGAGGACAGACAAAATGGTGCTTTTTTGAATAAATGAAAAGCTTTTGAATATTTTTTTCCTATTAGTTAAGATATGCTTTAACAAGATATTTGACTGTTGCATAAGTAATTTTGCAGCTGTCATGTATTTCTTTTTGTGAAGACAGATGTCACTAGTTTTTTTCGTAAGGAACAGAAACATTGTTGTTATGGACGAGCAAAATCTCCATTTTAATTTTCTAAGTCGGGTAATAATCAAAGTTATTTGTTCAGGTTTCAGTTGAAGATGTCACGAGGGCAATACATCTGAAATCTTTTGATTACAGGGTACTAAATCTTTTATTATACGAGTTAAGAGGTCAAAAGGTAATTTCTGAGTTTTCTTCCCTCTGAACAGAAGCATCTTTCATGAATGGTTATTTTGACAAATTTATGGTTTCCAAAGATACCTCCTCTTGGCAACCTCAATCGCTCTTAAGTGATGGGAAGCGTCATCCTTTTGTTACCACTCTGATAAAGTGTAATATGAACGATTTGGTTCTTATCAATTTAAGGTGAATAGAGAACCACCAATAATAATAGTTGTTTTCCCTGCAATGTGAGGCCTTTATGCTGATCTTTTGATGCTTCTGTGCACAATTTAACAGGATGTCATCTTCTAGATCATTATGTTGTAGATCCTATTTTTCATGGCTCCATTGTCATCTTTGGTCTTGTTCGGCCTGCTAAAATATGCAGCCAAATTATAGTCCATGGTGGATTTTCCTATGAAAGTATGGTGCTTTAGGAACTTGTTTGAAAGCTCAAAATGGTTGTACATGTTATAGCGGAAGGGATCACGATAACAGGAACGTGGGGTGGTCAGTTTGTTTTGGAGTGGCTTGTTTGTGTGTCAATTTTTGTGGCAGTTTCTCATCACTAGGATTGCAAATCTTGTTTGTATTGTGTCATCACTATCATGTTGTACATTTTGTTTGGAATTCTACTACTACATAGATAAGCACTTACTTTTGCTGTAATCAAGGAGATTTGTGCTCAATCAAGGTGTGATAAGTGCTAATCTAGAATTTGGCCGAAAAAGTTGATAATGGTAAATGAGATGCAGTGAAGTTAGGTGCTACTTGTGTACAACAAGCAAAAAATATAAAGGGAAAAAAAGCAGAAGATGCCTTACAATGAATTTGTTTATCTAGCTTTCATGAACAGCTGGCATAATATATTCGTCTGCATTCTTGATTATCTAATCTTATTGTAATCTACCTTGATATGATTCATCTCTTCCTTTTTCATTTCATGGTAGCCGCTCAGTGAATACTTCGTTTCTTTCAACTTGTTCTGAAGGTAAATGACCTGCACATGGAGTTTCTTTCCATATCGGAATATCTGGTAGAGATCTCTGATGACCTGTAAGTATTCTTTTGTCCAGCTTCTGTCATTTGGTTCTGTCATTTGGTTATGATTGCAAAATCATCTCAGTACATTCAATAGATAGTATTCCAATCAACAAGTGATTTTGCATCTGCATTATCTGGTCTATCCAGAAGTATATGTATGTATATCCATACTAAGTGTATATGTATGCACTCCACACACACTTATTTGTGTCTGAATCATAAGCATTGCGAGTATGTGTACATCTCTGGGGTACATATTATGAATATCTGGGTGTTGTATAAACATGTAGAGAAACACACTGGGCACTCGTTCTAAGAGGACGTTATGTAGATGTGATCAGCCAAGTCGTTCTATTGGCATGTGCATGCGCTGCTTCTCATTGGCACCTTTTACTGGTATAATGCTGTTCATAACATTTCCTGACCGATCCTCTCTTCTCCCTTCTATTGCTCGGTATCCATTTGGGGGACACTCTAGTTTTGACTATGAGGTAATCCCCTAACAATTAGCACTTTACTACTCATTATTGTTGTAGTTTCTGTACGTTATTTCTTTGTTTCTACATTTTTCTTTTCTGCAGGATGATGTATTAGAAAATAGTTTCAATATCCTTCGCATGCTCGTCAATATATATGGAGCTTCTACAGCCCCAGCCATGCTGGTAGGTATTCCGATATGCCGCGACACTGGTATATGAATAACTATGTGTATACTGACCTTCTTCCCTATCTATCAATTGTGAACTTGAGATCCAACCTATCTGGCTGTAAGTTTTGTTTTGGTTATTGATTGTGCTCACCCGCTATACATTTTCAAATCTAGAATAAAAGCATCGACATACGAAAGAGCATGGCCTGACCTCTCAATGTCCCAATTTTAAGAAGTGGCTTTGACTGACACTGGCGGTGCCACGTGAAAATTTCCACCCAAACTAAGATTATGCCACGCTGATCTGCAAATTTAAAGTAACATCATGAAATAGTGGAACCTAATATCTGGAAAGTGATTATGCATATGTAAGCAAGAATCAGCAAGTAAAATTTCGTCCGTATGCTAAGCACAGTGAATTGGCATGTAATTGGCAAATGTAATGTTTAACATCTGACTGAGGGATGTAAAGCAACAATTATGAATTATAAGCTAGAGGGAAAATTATAATAGTAAGAATCATCATCAACGAAACTATATGTGCGTCTGTCAAACTATTGTTTGGTTCTCTCATTGTGCAGGCGAAATCAATTACAGAGGCTGAAGAGAAGTATGATCGCTTGCTGAAAGCTTTGGAGCCTCAGTTGTCTGCCGAGTATCAGAAAAGATGTGAAGAAGCTACTGCCGAAGGTGCGTGAAATGTTGAAGACTGTTAATGCAGTGTGTGAAACTTCAATTTAGTAGTGTCTACACGGATACGATGTAACATTTCAGGTGGGCGGACTGGAGGACCGTCGCTTGGGACGTGGAGCATTCCTCCAGTGATTGTGGATGAGGAGTCTTATCGGTCAAACATGCGAAACTGTTGATGTATGGCTCATCGCTGGGGAGGCGGCGCGACTCTTTTTGATGTCTTCCGGGGAAAGAGAAGATCTTGGAGTTTCTGCACTTCCCTAGAGTAAGTTAATCAGAGTTGCCAATTTCACCTTCCAAAGGTCCTTATGAGGGTTCAGCCTATAGGCTATTTGCTTTGTAGACTAGTAAATCATTTTGCTTGCATATAATAGTGCGATATCTTATCACATTTCAAGCCATTTTAATATTGCTTCCATTGCTCTTTGAACTAAAATCCGGAAGCGGGAAATTACGTAACTCACAAAAGGCTAATGTAAATCCAAAATCAAGAATATTGTACTTTGTGGAAGATCCAAACGATGCGATTTTGAATAATTTAAATTTTTAGAATGAGAGGTCACGGGCCGGGTCTTACGGGCCACGGCACCTATGTGCGGGGCCCATTTCCCATCGCCCAGACGATGAGAAGTACTTATCCACCCTGGCAAAAGAAATAAATGGGGGTCCTAGAAACGGTGAAGAGAATGATGTCTCACTAGACTGTTCATATGATATGTTTGATCTCTGATGATGTTTTCACGGGTCCATTATACAAAACAAAGGAAGGTACGACAGCAAGCACCGGACCGTATAACAACAATTCCTATTATCCCACACTCCAAGAACTGTCCCCTTCATTCAATCAAAACGCAGTCAAACTCCCCCACAAAACTCTGAATGCTGGCGACTGAAAAAGCGACGCCCCCCCCCCTCCCCATCAATTACCGTCATTCATTGCAGGATTCTTACCACTCCTTCCCCCTTCTCTATTCTCCCACCAACCCTCCCCCAAAAAAAAAAAAAATCAAAATCTGTATTTTTCTTACCCTATTTTCGCCGCCTCCTTTTTTTGAACTTTTACAGCGAGGTAACACGTTCGATAAAATTTACAAACCATCGCGTCAAAATAGGGAGAAACGCACCCAGTTACTCTAAACTAAAAATCGAAGTCGAATCCTCAACATTTTTTTTTGAAACATTGAAATTTCAAGCAGTTCGATCTATATAATTTTGCCTTCCGTACATTTTGCATGTTTTCATACAGGGGAGTACATTTATGGTCTTGAAAAGGGCATTTCATTTTTATGTGAAAATAATGCGTTTCTTTTTTTTTTTTTTTTTGCGCACTTGGGAAGGGGAGAACTACTCTATCGCTTTCCTTCACAGCTCTCTACAGCTGATACTCATAGGGTGCCCCCCCTCTCTACAGAAAACAAATGAAAAAAACAGTCCAAACTGTCCTCCCCCCACTCTGATTTGGATTCTCCCAATTTGTTTTCCCTTCCTTGAATTGTTCCTTTCACTCTCTCTCTCTCTCTCTACTACAGTCAGACCACACTCACCACCACCACCACCACCTCACCCTCACTCATTCTCTCTCTCTCTCGGTCTGGGGCCTCTGGTTTTTCTTCACATTCTGAACCCCATTGACTCTTTAGTATTTCAGGATTCATCATTTGTTCATGTCCGAGCTCATTTCCTCATGTTGTTCAGGCCCACGATCTCAAAATTCATGGGGAGACATGAAGTGAAAACATGAACTCAAGCTCATCAGTCCCGCCTCGCTTAGCCCTCATCTGCACCACCACCACCACCCCTCTCCTCCTCCTCTTCCTCCTCCTCCTCCTCCTCTCCCCACCTCCCTCATTCTCTCGCCAGGTACCCTCTCTCTCTCTCTCTCTCTCTCCCCCGCGCTCTAGTCTGTCTTGAGTGGGCAAGCTGAACGTCGGTTGGGTACTCACGATGTCTTTTCCGCAGGGGCTGTCGTTCGAGGAGAAGACCCGGCTCGGGTCGACCCCGCCGAGCTGCCACAACAAGTGCAACGGGTGCCACCCCTGCATGGCGGTCCAAGTGCCGAGCGCGCCCGCGGCAGCGAAGGCGGGCCGCGAGAAGAGGAGAGAGAAGGCGAGCCGGCCGGCCGAGTTCGTCGACCCGTCCCCTGCATCCCCAGGTAGATACTCCAATTACAAGCCCTTGGGCTGGAAATGCCGGTGTCGCAACCACTTGTTCAACCCCTAGTCATACACACAGGTCAGTTGTTGGACACATAGGTCCGAGGTTTATCAACTTAATATGAAGCCCCGCCTCTATAAAAACACTCAAAAGGCATTGCCAAGTTATCGGCGGCGAATTCTTATCGTTCTTCCCGAAATCCCGCGTTGGCTTTTGTTGCGAGAGAGAGATCTCGGACCCCTTTTTTCAGATGCATGCAATTCCAATGTCAAGTGTTTTTTTTTTTAGAATTAGGATTTAGTAATGAGATGATATGGTATGATAACATCATATTGTACTTAAGTTTTGTAGTCGGAGGATGCTTTGAGAGAGAGAGAGAGAGAGAGAGAGAGAGAGAGAGGGAGTTTATGTGCGTGTGTTTTGTTAAGTGTGTACAATCGTTGAAATTATAAGCAAATGTACAGAAACTCTGGACAGATGATCTTTCGCAGTATGACATTACAATGAAATTTTCTTTCTTTTTTTAAAATTTTTGGACCAGTATTTTTTTTTCTTTTTGGATTTTCCTATTTGATGTGAAGCGTGAGGCTTTGTTTGGTCGTGATCAAGTTTTTCTTTTTTTCTTTTTTGGGGCGTTGGAGTTTTCTTATCGTCTTGGGATTTTCGTGGCCCGTGGATCGTGTCCTTTTTGTGGCTGCGCTCGCTGAACCGAATTCAGATTTTCAGAGCGACCCTGAATTGACCAAAACGCCTTCGAAGGACACGAACGTCGTAGCATGGACCGAACGTTAAAAAAAAAAAAAATCAAAGAGTTGGCCCCGTCATCACCTCGAAGGTCAATTGAGGGGGTGCTGCCTTCAAGTGATGTACAAATTTACAATTTTAAGGTAAAATACCAATTCACCTCGGAAACATTTTAAGACCTCTAAATTTGACCACTGGATTTTGTTATTTAGAATCCAAATTTTGAAGTCACATGGTTCTTGACAACTCTTGAGCAAACTTAAAATTAGTGCTCATGTTACCATTGAAGATAAGTATTCGGTTTAGTTTCTCTCGAGCGCACCGTGGGGTTGCGAATTACCCGGCATGGCACTGCGTTGTCTGTCGTCGAGATCTCTCCTTCTCATGCTAGTTGCAAGGGCACCAGCACCAGCAGTGGCACTGGCCCTCGTTAGTGAAATTCTTGCCTAGGCGGTCGGCTGAGCAATCTCAGCCATCGCCCCGTGGAAATGTGGATCTCATGCGGCCCTAAAGTAGATTCAACGATTCGGACCGCTTGCTTCATGGTAGACTGAATTTATGCAGCAGTGTTTGGTCAAAACATGGACAGAAGCTGACTAATTTCCAGCAAACCAGCGTTGGTTGTCGCAGAAATAATGAAGTAAATTCGTTGAAAATCACGGAAAGAGGGAAGAGTTGCATAGTTTCTGCCCGAACCGGATGTTTTAGGCTTGTTTTAGATCATTTCCCTGCCAGGATTCTTCTGTAATGGACACATAAATAACACCTCAACATAAGCCTTCCATTAGATTCTGCTAATGAATTGAAGGGCTTCACATGAGTCTCCTTGATTGAACGGTACAGAATCGCATTTTCATTTCGATCCCACTTTTTCTGCTGAGCATGCCCGAAGTTTAGAGTATAATATCATCTACTAAAATCTTCTGTCCAAAGCACAACCGCTCTTAAATTGAAGGGAGATTATGCAATCTTCTCCATAAAATGACACTACAAATTCATGCCGAAACCTCTCAATCTAGCGATTGAGATTGATATTACGGACCTATTAATTTTTATAAAGAGAAGAAGCTGTGGGCTTAGAAGTCTGAGTTGTTCCCTTCCAGCCCAATTTGCAGAAGAATTGATACACTTAACCTCCAGGCTTACCCTTTCCAAAGAATCAAGATTCCTATCCACAACTCCTATCCAATTTCAGATTTGCGATTAAGAGAGATAGAAAAATCACCCTCGTGAAGAACTTCATATGCAGAAAACATATCTACATCATCTAGAGCTCTTTATAGCAGCAGCAAGGTACTTCTCTTCCTATTTTGCAGCAACGACACTTTGAAGCAATAGCTCCAAGTCCTTCAATCTGCACACATTATAACTACCCTGCAATCAATGTTGAACCAACATGTACGGAAGTTTCACAAGCAGTGAGTCAGGGGGCAACTGTACCTCACGTTGCCCAAATCAGGGTATATGGCAATTGCCTCTTTAAAATCCTGAGGTCAAAGAACAGCTTTCAGACTTTTTTCATGATGAAATCAAGCTAGAACTGTTGCAGCTTGCAAGCAAAAAAAGAGGCAACGAAAGCAAAAGAAAAGGCTAGGAAAGTTAAATATAACAGTAGTTATCACAACGGAAGTCTTTCCTTGTTTTCCAAGACCATGAATCAAGAGAGGACTTCACCTGCTTTGCTGTTGAAGATGTGTAAGAAATTACGCAAGACATCCCGGCACTTGTTGCTGCCTAAAGAGTTTAACCAAAGTTTATTCGATTCAGAGACCACATGAATGAAACAGAGAAAACTTGTGACGATTTTGTATCAAATACAGCATGCCGCCCTCAGAATGCTGATAACATTTTGTCTAACATTTTTTACTTAGGCCAAATTTCACTGTTTCATAATTGTTTTCAAAAAGGACCAAGTTTCCTCATCCTGATGAGACATTGTTACGGGAATTTATATACCTGTAGCCCGATTACACTGTCCTCTACCACTAAGCATTCAGTCCGTGAGACGCCAAGCTTCTGCCATCCCGAGAAAAGAAAAAAACAGTAAACAAGGGAATTGAACTAATAATGCTTTACATAGATGTTGAAAGCCAAAAAATCACATGTGTCAGCCACCTTGGCAGCGTTGAGATAGATTGAAGGATCTGGCTTCTTTTCCTTCACATCATCACCTACAAAATAGAATTTGAAGTCACTGTTAAAACGACTGAGAAACAAGATTTAGAGTTTTTTTTTGGTTAAACAAGATTTAGAGTTGATTTCCTCTAATGTGACTTAAATGAATGAGATCAACCCTTGAACAAGAAACCAATCGACAAGGATAGTAACAAAAGTCTCAGAATGATTGATAGTCATGAAAAGCATGATTGGAAAAACAGAGTACAAAAAATCAAACACCATATTGACCTCCACTGAAAGTTTGCAAAGCCTCCCCCTATCTCTTATTCCCAAAATCAATCTATATTATGATTCAAATTAAATATATATAGAATCAAGAGTCCAAACTATTATTTTCATCTTACCTGCAAGGAAGCAATCTAAACCTTGAAAGCGCTCCTACAAAAATCATGATACATGTTGTGTAAAGATATTCTTTAAAGCCCACTCTAAAGGAAAGCAAGTTTTCTGTGATTCTGCAAGATTAGCATACCATTCCTATAAGGTTTTCAAGACAGAGAATGACCGAACTCTTAGTTGCTGCAGAACAAATAGCCAATTTCTTACCCTGCAGATAAGTTAAGAGGGGAATAATAGCAAGAAGCAATTGTAACAAAAAGTAAGAATTAGGCTAAATATAAGGTGAGGAAAAGCAGAATGAATCTCTGCTAAAGGACTAAACAAACTAGAGATTCAACAGGTATGAAAAAATATAAACCATACAAACATGTGGATTCAATGTATCATGGTTACTTAATCGCATTTAAGTGTAGATTTTTTCTTACAGCAGCCTTGGCCTCATCCATCAGTCTCAAAACTCCAGGTCTAGGTTTCACCTGAAAAAATGACGTTTAGATACATGCTCATTAATCATCATAGACTCAAACAAGAGTATCTTTTTTTTTTTTTTGTGAAAAGCTGGGACATGTCAAATATAATGCAATCTTACAGTTCCAGATCTGATTATGTCTTTGTACCTTTCTGTCTTCCAGTCCTGAAAATGTCAGAAAAGTACATTTAAATAGAGTATCTCCCACAACAGAAGAGGTTCAGTTTTAGTACTAGGGTTGCTTTGCTTAATTCACCAAATATCAACATCCTAATTTCCTAAGCCTCCTAGATATAGTTTCCCTTCCTAGGAAAAGCAACATTAACTATAATCATTATAATTTAACAAAGCATTTCCAATGACTGGGGGTGTCGATTTCAAACCAACTAATGTGGCATTCTCGTCTATGACCACAACGTCAGTTTGAGCTTAATACAGTAGACTAGGAGAGTACAAGAAAGCTGTAGAAGTGGAAAGGGATCAATTGACAAATAAACATTCCAATAATCTAAAGAAAATTGTAACAAGTAAACATGTCTCCAAAATCCAAATGGCACCTAAATGGCTATATGTGTGAAAATTTCCCCAAGAATGAATGGGCCTTCAGATTAAGAGAAAGTTGGTCAGAGCTTGATCTCTATAGGAGAGTTGTCCAAACTGCTGTTGCCAAACATGCTCTTGCCATAAGCCTCATGAACAAAGCAAGCCGCTTCTGAAGGACCTAACAGGCCTGAAACTTCAACATTTACTATCTTCCTCGATCAAATGATTGTCGTAACTTGTTACAATCTGTTGAGTGTGTAAACAAAGGACAATATACGTGACAGAGACTGAAAATGGCAGAGGCCTCACACTCACAAAAACCCTAGTTAGAGCGGTTTTGTGGGAAGGATATTTGTGATCATTGGACCAATCTCCATGGAACTAGAAACTGACATCAGACAATGTTAGTGCAGGCTTTGTCGACTTCTCCAACAACAACCGCATCAACTTCGCCTCATCAGCAAAGTTACCACTACTGATCGAGATCACTGAGAATTGTGAAAAGATTAGGAGTATTATGAGGAATAAGGAGACCAATACACGAAACACTTTGTCAACCGCGTATAGTCAAATTCACGAGTCCTGCCTAACGACTACACAATTCATGCGTCTTTACAAATAGACTTCATGAACATTCCAACATCGTAACTGACAGCATTTCTGAAGTCCTGTCTCAGAGGATTCAAGCTCTTGGTTTCAAATTACACTCCGATGAGCTGAATTCGCATATCCCATAATCTTCCCCCAATCCACTCGAGATGTGTGAACAACGACTAATGTGTACCATAGTCATTATACACTGCACAGAGTGCAACCCCAACATACATTATGCTTAGGAATTGTTTGAATGCAACATGACTACTGGAGTGCTCGAAGCTGAAGCTCAAATATCTTCAAATAATACATAGAAGGTCCACATTTCTCCATTTATAATAGCTCTTCACATTGATCTCTTGACTTGCTTTTCTGAAGATCTTTTGTTTTTTTTTCGTTAAGTAGCTTCTTTTTATTTTTTCCTTTTGCAAAGCTCAAACAGATTTAAAGATTCCTCATAAAGAAAGCCAAACTACAAGTATAAGTATACTCTACCTGAAGCGTATCGATAAGCTTCGCTCGATCCTCGTCGCTTTCAGGGGGCTTCTCGAAAACCGACGAGCTAGGCCATCCATGCTCTTTGAAGTACCTTGATAAAATCCCAGCACCCACAAGAAATCACCAACGAGTTTTCCACAAACCAGAGCCCTATAAAAGAGGCGGGCAAATCCCAGAACAGGAAAAAGCAACGTTCTTTAAACAATACACCGACCATCGCATCTTGGGCTTCCCTCCACCGATCCGATTCTGGAGCTCATCGTAGAACTCCAGCCCCCAGTTGAGCGGCCGATCGGAGCAGCGCACGCCGAAGTGGGCGAAGGCGTCGTTGTAGGCCTGGCGGTGGAGGTGCTCCGACTCGAGGATGACGCCGTCGCAGTCGAAGACGAGAGCTCGAAGCGCGCACGAGACCGGCACGACACCCCTCGGGGCAAGAGACCTCCTTCGAGCTCGAGGTTGGGGAAGAGCGTGAGACAGAGGATTGAAAAGGGAAGAAGAAGAAGAAGCGAATGCGGAGAGATTGGCAGGGCGAGGGAGGGAGAGGCCTTGGGGGAGGATCATGCACGCCGCCATGAAAGCGGTAAAGGCGAGAGCTTGAGCGTGCTGCGCTTAGCCTGTCTGAAATTTAACGCTGTCTTCTGCTGCTGTTGTTGTCGTTGTGGATAAAAAAAAAACGGTTGTGAAATCGATGCGTGGCTCTTTGGGTGTGCGTTTGTGTGGCTGCCGTGTTCCGTTTCATCTTTAACTGATTATAACGACCGATCCGCTCCCCCTCACTCGCCGGCGGCTTCAAAGGGAGAGAAGAGAAGTTGGTAATTTGAAGGGTAATTTTTCGCCACGGCCCGATATCCTAAAAAAATAGACCTCAAACTTTAGGTCCGGTGCCGATTCCATCATGATCTCCTTTTGTCTCATAAAAAGATCCCGACTTTTGTTTGTATCTCAGATCTGCCACCTTTAACCCAGTGTCCCAAATTGCCGTTAGTGATCCTATGCGGCATTTTCACGTCATTAATGAAATTCACCTCGGCAAGCTGACATGGACAGATCAACTCCGAAATGATGTCTTATTGGACGAGCAATTAGGATGGGCTCTTCGTTTGCTCCATTTTGCTCTCACTCTTCAATTCTCTCGAGCTCAGGATGCTTAGACATCTTGCACTCGGGAGTCCTCCATCTCTTGTGCCCAGATAGTCTTCAATCTTGCACTTGAAGGTTAGGCCTTCAATTATCCTCCTGTTTACCGTTTTGCAGATGGGTAAGCGAAAGCCAAACTTGTTGAGTTTTGTCGTCTCTTTTCGTTTCAAAGTTTAATGACTCTTATATTGATTTGACGAACCTAATCCAATTTATCTGCTGTCTGTAGTCTTTTAAAACAACTGTGCCATCGGTTTTTTAGTTTTCGTGAATTCTTTTTTATTAATTTACCCTTGTTGGTCGACTGTCCTTCACTTATAGTTTACTTGTTGAAATTTGAAGTATTGTTAGGTTAAAAGCGATGGTGGGTTTATTCAATTGTTAACCCTATGTTTGAGGTAGTGGATTGTGTCCCACAGATTCCCGAGGAGCTTGGGTGGACTGAGGCAACTGAGGTAGAGTCCGAAGGGCAAAAGTTGTCCATATCAACATGTACAAATTTTGGCCGAGCAATGGAGACTCGGGTTGAGATAATATGTCAAGCATGCAATCTTTTAAGTTACACACGATTTAGGAAAAAATTGACTTGTCGCATTCACTTAAAATCCTGGCGAGTGCCTATAAATACATCTTTTAACAACTATGTTGATTCATAAGTGAGATCCTTGTAGTTTATTTGCAATCACTGTGCGTGGGAAAAATTGGTCAACTGCACCTGCAACTAAGTTGCCAAAACTTCCACGAGCGGCTATATCTTGCTCCTTTGTCTAATGCATCATTTAAAAGGTTTTGAAGCTTTTCAGAATGCTCTTGCCCACAGATGGCTCCCCTATCATACTCACCAGCAAGTCGTGGACCCTGCAAAAAGAAAGTTCAGTACCTTTTTCTTTTCTTTGTTTGCATTTGAAGGACTGTAAATTTCACCAGTCTATATGCTTTTGGCAAAGAGAAATGTGTCAACAAGCTTTCCCATGATAATAATTAAAAGCAGGATTGGCAACGATTTATCACCGAGCAATAGAGAGTATGTTCTCTGCACTACACAATTCATGTGCCTTTATTATACGAATGGAACTCGCATTATGAGTTTTTTTTTTTTTGCCTGTCTTATTTTTAATTTTATTTGCTCTCTAACCCTTGCTTTGCCTCTTGCAGAAAGTGAAAGTCAAATCACGCAGCTGTAATACTAGCGTCCCCCTCCCTCCATATCTCTTGACCAGTAGGGCTGCATGTCTATTGGCGACTCGCACTATGAGTTGACTGAGCAATTATTACTTTAAATTTCATGCCAAGTGTTCAAAGATAAATAGTAAAGCTGCTAATGAAATGCAGTGAGGAAGCATATGTGAAAGAAGATGCAGGCCACGACTGACAACAATGATGTTGCAAGAATCTTTGAAGGCAAGTGAACCAATATCCACCAATTGAACCAATATCCCCCAATAAAGACTTTGCTCACAGCTATACACAAATATCTACCAAAAATCATGTCAGCCTACTCACAGCTGCAACTTACTTCACAATTTTTGATACTTGAGTGACAAATGAAGGATAGATGTCCTTGTGGACATAGAATCTCTCAAACGGTACTGCAATGGAACATTTGAAAATAGAACAAACCGAAACTCCCCCCCGGCCTCCTAGAGAAACCGGTTTGTTCCGAACATTCCCGATCAAGCCGTGATGGTCCCACACAATTCGGATCCCAAATATAGGAAAGTACCGCACGATATGTAAAAGCTTCCTTCTGGTGTTGGGATCAAAATGAACATCTGAGGGCAGAATAACAGTTGAGCGTTAGACAAACTCGAGATGTACATGGGGTACAGGCACACGACTTAGTAGTATCAAAATGTAATACGATCGGACGACGACGGGTCCAATTTGATAGAGAAATTGCAAAGAATTCATGAGAAATAATAATTTAAAAAGAGGTAAATTTCTTTAGGTGTTGCCCCAAAAGTTATTTCATCGGAGGAGCAACAACAATTCAGTTCACTATAAATCTTCTTATAAACAGAAACAGATACTTTGGCTAACAATGAATGAAGGGATCCTTCAACCTGGGTGAAACGGCGGGCGTCCTGCTTGCCATCTAGCCAGATGTTGCCGAAGACCGTGACGATCAAGTCGCTGCTGGGGCTGGTGGGCTAGCAACCGATGGTGAGGATTTGGTGTTGGCAGTGCTGAAGGGAGGTGAGTTGGGCGAGGATAGCCTCCTTGCCCTGCAACTTCCGGCCATCGGAGATCATCACCAACTCTTCTCGGTACAGGTTCACCAAATCCGCTGGGTTCGCATCGAACGTCCTGTAGTAGTTCTCCAGGAATCGCTTGGCCGCCGCTATCAGATCCAGGTTTCCTCCATCCAACGTCATCGTCGTCTTCTCTCCCTTCTGGTTCTTTGCTTCAGACACGCGTTGCAGAGTACCACAAGACAGGCCTAATTCCAAAAAAAAAGCACAAACTTTACCTTGAGCGATAATCCCTCAACTTTTTTTTGTCATAAAAAAATCACTAATTATTACTTAAATCTTAAATCTGGCCCGAACAACTTGAAAATTTCATTTTACAGGGGCCATAATTGGAACTCGAGTAAAAGTTGGTGCTTTTTATTGAGACAAAAAAAAGTTCGGATCAAAATTGTTACCCAAGGTAAAATTGGCCCTCTCTTTGGAAATTAACCCCCATAAGACAAGAGAGCAAGCCATAGGCTTTGAGAGTTTTCTTTTTATTTGGAATTCCCCCAAAAACAAAAAAAACTCGACCGACTTGAAATCAGTTCGTAGAGTAAAAAAACTAAAAGGCCCTCTCTTTTTTGCCCTTTTCCAAGTTCAGCCCCTCCGCCTGTTCAACCGCTTCTTCAATTTTTTATTTTTATTTTCTTTTATAAGTAATTATGCCCCGTCACCTGTTATCATTGACCCTCTTACAAATTTTCTTGGCTGTCTCGGAATTCTCTAGCGGTGTTATCTTCGGATTTTAAAACCGAACAAGTTCGTTTCTTTTATGACGATGGAAATTGCTCCATTTTTTTTTTCCTATGGCAGATCGTAGAAACTTGGTTAGGAGTTTTCCACGTTATCACGACTCATGGACGTTGTTGAAGCGGAAGAAAGTTATTTTGCAGCTAACGTAACCAAGGTATGAAATGGAAATGGACCACATAAGCACAAAATTTGACAAAAGAATTGATTTCTAAGGTGATCTTCATACTAGAAGCTAAGGCTGCCAGTCAATATTGCGCCGGAGCCCGATACTTTCTCAACCATCTAAAAGACCACTCGTTTCTTTTGAAAAAAATTCAGTTGTTTATTTCGTTGGCACGGCAAAAAGAGGGTAGTTTTCGTTCTTGTTACCATGGCTTTTTGGTGATACCGATTGGTTAGTTGAATTGAGCTCCTGATTTTGTAATATTTATACTATGGTTGAAGTTTTGTTCTAGTTTTAAAAGGCTCTAGTTATGAAGAGTGTTTTTAACCGTTTGAATTGTAATAATTTTCAAATTGTCAATTATTTGACTAAAATCAGCTCAGCTTATAGTGCCCTCTTTTAGAACTGGGCCGTGATAAGTCGATCATTTTGTCTACAAGTAGAGTTCGGTGGCTCATCCGACAAGCTGCATTTTTCCAGTTACATGGAGAAATATGTTGGACTCTCTCTGCAATTTACCGCAAAGTATTGACAATTTTCCCTTAATTAGAAGCCGCAAGGCCCAGAAGCTAACTCTCGAATTCAGGCTCCGTGCTCATTGCATAATCTTAAAATAATGGAGGTAGCATTGTCAACCCTTAGTCTGTAGGGAACAGAGAAATTAAAAAGTTTGTCCGGCTAGTTGTCATGTTGTGTGAACTCTCGGATTTGAATATGCCATGACCCCGTTTTGTCTCGGTTTAGCGTCTCCTCGAAGAAATTTGTTCAAGTGATGCAAAATCACATGTATTCTCCCCTTCATAAACATCATCGTATCTTCTTCTACTTTTATTCGAATGGGCTCCCTTTCAAGACTTCTAATACTTCAGTGCACCAGCCATAACTCTTTAGGGATGCGTGTGTGGTCAAGTGACTTATAACTTTTGTAATTCATTTCTTTTCGGTTTTGCAAATCCACGTTGCAAGAATGATATAGGACAATACTCTGAAATGAATAAAGAAAAGCACAAAAGCACTCTAAAAAGTACTGCAAATCATGTGAACATTTATTTGATACAGAATCGAAAGCTTCAAAAGTGTTTTTTTTTTCTTGTTGGGTAGTTAAGTTATTCGTTCCATTTGAAAATAAACACATGCTTTTTCCCCCGAATTGTTTATTTAAAATTAGAAAAAAAAACAATTATTCACACATGTTCGTGAGTTATAAAAAAAATCTCATATATCGAATCAGGCAAAATTTTTTGAAAGCATTTAAATCCGACGTGAGTGTATGCAGTTGTGCAAGATGCGAATTACAGTAAGTTAAATTTAATGAATCCTTTCGGCAAGTTCTTGTTTCAGTTTTGACCACCAATTCTTTCACACGTGGTGAGAAAAATCACCGGGCACTCCAAAATTTTCAGGATTTCCAGAGACTAAAACTGGTTAAGCTATTTCTGTTTTGCACAGCAATATCTAAGTACCACCAAACCAGTGCAGAGGCTTGTATTTAGATTCCACAACAGCAAAACTGGTGAAATACTGCATTTCTGCAGCACAAGCTCCTATACATTCTCAACTAGTACCTAGGTGCTTCTTATTGTCAATGTCTAGGCCAGAATAAGTTGCTAAAACGAATGTGCATACGCATCACGCCTTGGTTAGCATTTGAATTTCCCCAATTTCAAAACCAACAAAAGCGGGAAGAAGAAACTGACCGCGTCTTCGGGCTACACCTCGATTTCGAAGTTGGTGCCCTTCAAGGTCTTGACGAAGATCTCGATGGGCTAAATCAGTTGATGATACCATGAAAACACACGCACATGATCAACAATAATGGTGTAAGCAAAACTGCAAGCCCTCAGACATAGTTAAGGAAAACACACGCACATGATCAACAATAATGGTGTAAGCAAAACTGCAAGCCCTCAGACATAGTTAAGGAACAAACACGCACATGATCAACAATAATGTTCTAAGTAAAACTGCAAGCCCTCAGACATAGTTAAGGAACAAACACGCACATGATCAACAATAATGGTCTAAGTAAAACTGCAAGCCCTCAGACATAGTTAAGGAAAACACGGTTACAACGCACACGATATAATATAGAAATCTGTTTCAAACGACACTGCAGTAAAATATTGAAAATAAAACAGACTGAAACTGACCCCGGCCTCCTAGAGGAACCGGTTCGTCCTGGACATTCCATTCCCGATCAAGCCATGAAGGCCCCGCGCAATTCGGATACGAGATATAGGAAAGTGCTGCGCGATACATAAAAGCTCCCTTCTGGTGTTGGGACCAACATGAACGCCTGAGGGCAGGATAACAGCAGAGCGTTAGAGAAACTCGAGATCTACACGGGGTGCGGGTACACGACTCAGTAGTATCAAAATGCAATACCATCGATCCATCGAGGACGACAAGTCCAATTTGATAGAGAAATTTCAAAGAATTCACGAGAAATAATAACTTTAGAAAAGGGGTAAGTAAATTTCTTTAGGAGCCACCCCCAAAAGTTAGCTTTTTTTTTTCCTTCGGAAACTTCATCGGAGGAGCAACAACAATACAATACGGTTCTCTATAAATCTTCTTATATAAAACAGAAACAGATACTCTCCGGCTAACAATGAATGAAGGGATCGCCCAAGGTGGTGATATTCAATCAACAAAAGTGCCCATCTCCTCCAAACCACCATCCTCCTTCGACGCTCAAAAAGAAATTAAATAAAAAGAAAAAATTACGAATGGATCCTTCGACCTGGCCGAAAAGGCGGGCGTCCTGCTTGCCGTCTAGCCAGATGTTGCCGGAGACCGTGGCGGCCAAGTCGCCGCTGCCGAGGCGGGTGGGATGGCAGGCGAAGTTGAGGATTTGGTGCCGGCACTGCTGAAGGGAGGTGAGTTCGGCGAGGATAGCCTCCTTGCCATGCAACGTCCGGCCTTCGAAGATCATCACCGACTCTTCCCGGTACAGGCTCGCCAAATCCGCCGGGTTCGCGTCGAACGTCCTGTAGTAGTTCTCCAGGAAGCGCTCGGCCGCCGCTATCTTCAGATCCTGGTTTCCTTCCTCCATCCTCGTCTTCTTCTGCTTCAAGACCCACGCGATGCCAGACGGTACCCCCAAGACAAAGAGAGAAAGCCCTAAGGGGCTTGGCTTCGAGAGTTTTCTCTTTATCTGCAATTGCCCCCCAAAAACCCGACCGGCCCTCTCTTTTTTGCCCTTTTCCAAGTTCAGCCCCTCCGCCTGTTCAACTGCTTCTTCAATTTTTTATTTTCGTTTTCTTTTATAACTAGCTATAGCTATGCCCCGTCGCCTGTTGTCATTGACCCTCTTATAAATTTTCTTGGCTGTCTCGGAATTCTCTAGCGGTGTTATCTTCGGATTTTAAAACCGAACAAGTTCGTTTCTTTCATGACGATGGAAATTGCTCCATTTTTTTTTCTCCTATGGCTGATCATAGAAGCTTGCTTAGGAGTTTTCCACGTTATCACGACCCATTGACGTTGTTGAAGCGGAAGAAAGTTATCTTGCAGCTAGCGAAACCAACGTGTAAAATGGACCACATAAGCACAAAATTTGCCAAAAAGAATTGATTTCTAAGGTGATCTTCATACTAGAAGCTAAGGCTGCCGGTCAATATTGCGCCGGAGCCCGATACTTTCTCAACCATCTAAAAGACCACTCGTTTCTTTTGAAAAAAATTCAGTTGTTTATTTCGTTGGCATGACAAAAAGAGGGTAGTTTTTGTACTTGTTACCATGGCTTTTTGGTGATACCGATTGGTTAGTTGAATTGAGTTCCTGATTTTGTAATAGTTATACTATGGTTGAAGTTTTGTTCTAGTTTTAGAAGGCTCTAGTTATGAAGAGTGTTGTTTACCGTTTGAATTGTAATGATTCCGACATTGTCAATTATTTGACTAAAATCAGCTCGGCTTATAGTGCCCTCTTTTAGTGTCACGCCTCGCACCCAACGGGAGCACGATCATCCGCCTAGGGTCGATATGAAGTGCGACGCTCCCAGGATTGCGCCACCGACCCGTACAACCCAATCAGAGGAAACTCGTCGCAAGCGGAAATAATTAAACCACCCGTACATATAAAAACACATAACCAAGGGTAACCACTGAAATCAACACTTGTACCAGTACTGGAAAATCATAATCAATGTTCTTATACAGCCCAAACTACAAAAATCCAAAAGCGGGTCAAGGCCGCTACTAACAAAAAGGGGTAAGTGGCTCAGGTTCGGGCTCTACTACTAGCCGGGGGCTCTTCCCAAAAATTGCATCGGTACGCCTACCGTCCTCATGGTCGGGGATCTGAAAAGTTCGGTTTTACCACAATCGTGAGAAAACTCAGCAAGTAATAAACCTCTAATCCCAAACTAGACTAAGTGCACCTCCAGAGGGTAAATAAAGTACATGACTAAATGAACCAGAACAACAACCAACATAAATACACCCGGGCCCATAGCCTAATCCACTATACCGTCCTGCAGGTGAGACTTTCAATATTAACATGAAACATGTACGGTTATACTGACACTACGACCCTAAGGCCAACAATTCATTAAACCGACCCGAAGGCCCTGCCCGGAGGCCACAATTCGTTCCGACCCGAAGGCCACAGTGGTTTTGACCAGAAGGCCCGATCCGAAGGCCCGGTCCGAAGACCCCAACTGTTTCGATCCGAAGGCCCGGTCCGAAGACCCCAACTGTTTCGACCCGTAGGCCACAGTGGTTTCGACCCGAAAGCCCGACCCGAAGGTCACAGTGGTTCCGACCCGAAGGCCCGACCCGAAGGCCATAGTTGTTTCGACCCGAAGGCCCGATTTACTCACGACAGACATGTGTATCGACAATTTCAATTTCAACCATATCAAAGCCCAACATGCAATTTCACCTGTCGCGGGACTCAATCAAATTACCGTGCCACGATGTGCCCCGTACTATAAATCACGACTTCACTCATTTAGCTCGTTGTCGGCACGCCTAGCACATTTTATTTTAGTTTATTTTCACCCGATATTCCAGTACCACTTAGTAACACACAACCCCGATTCGTTTAGGACCCGATGTGGCCAATCAAACTCAACTATTGAACCCCTGAATAAGTTATCATTCCTTAGGATCCCAACAAGTCCTAATTAACCGATATATTGTCCAAAACATTCCACCGCCTAATGAATCGATTAATACCCATCTTGAACCAAATAGTCAATTTTCGATTCTACTGCGAACAGTACCCGATCGGCCCTCAAATGGCCACCAAAACACACCTAAACGTCCTCATTAGGTCCCAATTAAGTCTTATAGTCAACCCATGCACATTCCTACGCAAATAAGCCCCAAATTAGCTTAATCACCCCACTAATTTACCCCTAAAAATCCACAATTAGGCTAATTAGGGGTTTCGAGATTTTTGCTCGCCTAATATTAACTCGAGGCGACGGGAGCGGGCGGCCGATCACCGACTCGCGGTGAGAATCGGCGGCGGCGTTCCGGGGGCAAGCCGGCGGTCACACGGCGCCGGGGGTGGCACGAGCACGCCGACGAGCGCATGGCTTGAGCGCGCGGGCCGCGGCTTGGCCGGTCAGCTGGCTGGCCTTGCTGGCTGGTCGACTGGAGCGGCGACCGGCGGCGGCGGCGACGCGGCTGGCCGGCTGGCTGGTCGAGCTGGCGGCGGCGACGACGGCGGCGGCGGCGGCGGCGGCGGCGCGGCGGCGACGACGAGCTGAATGAGGAGAGACCAAACCGGGGTGAGAGAGAGAGAGAGAGAGAGAGAGAGAGAGAGAGAGAGAGAGAGAGAGAGAGAGAGAGAGAGAGAGAGAGAGAGAGAGAGAGAAGCTGAGGGGGAGGCGGCGGACCGGCGAACGGGCCGGCGACGGCGAGCTGGCCGGCGGGGCGGACCGGCGAGCGGGGACGACGGGGCTGGCTGGGCCCGTCGCGGTCACGGGGGTGGGGCGAGCTCACGGCTCGGCGAACAGGGGAAGGAAGGCCGGGGAGGAGAGAGAGGCGAGGGTTGGTTTCGCGGCGGCGCCGGGGCGGTCGGCACGGCAGCGCGGCGGTTGGCACGGCAGCGCGGCGGTCAGGCACGGCGAGCGGTGGAGGCGCGCGTGTTGGGCAGCGACGCGCGGTGCTCGTGCGTCTCGCGGGCGGGCCGGCACGGGCGGTCGGAGCAGCTGGCGACGGCGCGACGGCTTCGGAGCTTGCTGGTGACGGCGGCGGAGCACGACGGTCAGGCGGAGGGTGGCGGTGCGGCGTCGACGGGCGGCGAAGCGGAGCAGAACCAGGCGCGGGGTGGTCGGGCTGAAGAAGAAGAAGGGAGGAAGAGGGAGAAGAGAGAGAAGAAGAGAAGAGAGGAGAGAGAAGGAGAGAGGTCAGGTCAGCAGGGGGGAAGGCGGCATGCAGAGGGAGACGTGAGGGAAAGGGAAAATTTGCATGGGGAAGGGGTGCGCGGCAGAGGGGAAAAGAGGAGAGAGGGAGAGAAAGAGAGAGAGAGAGAAAAAGAAGAGAGAGAAAAGGAGGGAGAGGAAGGGACGCGCGGAGAGGACCGCACGGCAAAGAGAGAGGAGAGAGAAAGAGAGAGAGAAGGGGAATTTAAAAATTTAAGCGCGAACCAGAGGACACGGTCCGAACAAGAAAACGGCTTATTGGTGCCGATTTAATATTCGGAAAAATGCCTAACAATTCCCGAAAAGTCTCGAATAATATTCTAAGGCAATTGACTGAAATGAAATAATTCCGGTCACACTACGAGGGAGGTCTACCAGTCCAAATTCGCACCCGGTCTAAAAATTCACTTTTTCCCCATTCCTGATAATCTCGATGCTGGCCACAATAATATCGACACCGTCCAATTTATTTCGTTCTGAAACTCCCAAAAATCGACTGCCAAGTTCGGGGTCTAAATAACGACAAAATTCGATCGAGTGCGATTCTAGCGAAATCTCTAATTTAAAATAATAACCGAGAGTGATCAGTTCTCGGGCGAGATTTTACTATAAGCACACTGACAAATCACGCGTTCTATAAATCCCAAAAATTAGTCGAAATTCGGGCTGTTACATTTAGAATTGGGCCGTGATAAGTCGATCATTTTGTCTACAAGTAGAGTTTGGTGGCTCATCCGACAAGCTGCATTTTTCCTGTTACATGGAGAAATATGTTGGACTCTCTCTGCAATTTACCGCAAAGTAGTGACAATTTTCCCTGAATTGGAAGCTGCAAGGCCCAGAAGCTAATTCTCGAATTCAGGCTCCGTGCTCATTGCATAATCTTAAAATAATGGAGGTAGTGTTGTCAACCTCTTAGTCCGTAGGGAACAGAGAAATAAAAAAGTTTGTCCGGCTAGTTGTCATGTTGTGTGAACTCTCGGATTTGAATATGACATGACCCCGTTTTGTCTCGGTTTAGCGTCTCCTCGAAGAAATTTGTTCAAGTGATGTAAAATCACATGTATTCTCCCCTTAATAAACATCATCGTATCTTCTTCTACTTTTATTCGAATGGGCTCCCTTTCAAGACTTCTAATACTTAAGTGCACCAGCCATAACACTTTAAGGATGCGTGTATGGTCAAGTGACTTAAAACTTTTGTGATTCATTTCTTTTCGGTTTTGCAAAACCACGTTGTATTATTGATATAGGACAATACTCTGAAATGAATAAAGAACAGCACAAAAGCACTCTCAAAAGTACTGCATATCATGTGAATATTTATTTGACACAGCAAATAAATATTCATTCCATTTGAAAACAAACATGGGCTTTTTCCCCCGAATTGGTTATTTAAAATTGGAAAAGAAAAACTCGTATTCACACATGTTCGTGGGTTATAAAAAAAATCTCATATATTGCACCAAGCAAAATTTTTTGAAAGCAAAAAAAATCTCATATATTGCACCAAGCAAAATTTTTTGAAAGCGTTTAAATCCGACGTGAGTGTATGCAGTTGTGCAAGATGCGAATTACAGTAAGTTAAATTTAATGAATCCTTTCGGCAAGTTCTTGTTTCAGTTTTGACCACCAATTCTTTCACATGTGGTGAGAAAAATCACCGGGCACTCCAAAATTTTCAGGATTTCCAGAGACTAAAACTGGTTAAGCTATTTCTGTTTTGCACAGCAATATCTAAGTACCACCAAACCAGTGCAGAGGCTTGTGTTTAGAATCCACAACAGCAAAACAGGTGAAATACTGCATTTCTGCAGCACAAGCTCCTATACATTCTCAACTAGTACCTAGGTTCTTCTTATTGTCAATATCTAGGCCAGAACAAGTTGCTAAAACGAATGTGCATACGCATCACGCCTTGGTTAGCATTTGAATTTTCCCAATTGAAGAAGCCCACAACGTCTCATCATCGGATGATGAAACCATATTTCAAAACCAACAAAAGCGGGAAGAAGAAACTGACCGCGTCTTCGGGTTCCACCACGACATCAAAGTTGGTGCCCTTCAAGGTCTTGACGAAGATCTTGATGGGCTAAATCAGTTGATGATACCATGAAAACACATGCGCGTGATCAACAATAATGGGTCCAAGTAAAACTGCAAGCCCTCAGACATAGTTAAGGAAAACACGCACAAGATCAACAATAATTGGTCCAAATAAAACTGCAAGCCCTCAGACATAGTTAAGGAAAACACGGCTGCAAACATATGTAGAAATCTGTTTCAAACGGCACTGCAGTAGAACATTGAAAATTAAAACAGACTGAAACCGACCCCGGCCTCCTAGAGGAACCGGTTCGTCCTGGACAATCCATTCCCGATCAAGCCATGAAGGCCCCGCGCAATTCGGATACCAAATATAGGAAAGTGCTGCGCGATACATAAAAGCCTCCTTCTGGTGTTGGGACCAACAGGAACATCTGAGGGCAGGATAACAGCAGAGCGTTAGAGAAACTCGAGATGTACACGGGGTGTACGGGTACACGACTCAGTAAGTATCAAAATGCAATACCATCGATCGATCGAGGACGACGAGTCCAATTTGATAGAGAAATTGCAAAGAATTCACGAGACATAATAACTTTAAAAAAAGAGGTAAGTAAATTTCTTTAGGCGTCACACCAAAAGTTAGCTTTTTTTTCGGAAACTTCATCGGAGGAGCAGCAACAATACAGTACGGTTCTCTATAAATCTTCTTATATAAAACAGAAACAGATACTCTCCGGCTAACAATGAATGAAGGGATCGCCCAAGGTGGTGGTGATATTCAATCAACAAAAGTGCCCATCTCCTCCAAACCACCATCCTCCTTCGACGCTCAAAAAGAAATTAAATAAAAAGAAAAAATTACGAATGGATCCTTCGACCTGGCCGAAAAGGCGGGCGTCCTGCTTGCCGTCTAGCCAGATGTTGCCGGAGACCGTGGCGGCCAAGTCGCCGCTGCCGGGGTGGGCGGGATGGCAGGCGAAGTTGACGATTTGGTGCCGGCACTGCTGAAGGGAGGTGAGTTCGGCGAGGATAGCCTCCTTGCCATGCAACGTCCGGCCTTCGAAGATCATCACCGACTCTTCCCGGTACAGGCTCGCCAAATCCGCCCAGTTCGCGCCGAACGTCCTGTAGTAGTTCTCCAGGAAGCGCTTGGCCGCCGCTATCTTCAGATCCTGGTTTCCTTCCTCCATCGTCGTCTTCTTCTGCTTCAAGACCCACGCGATGCCAGACGGTACCCCCAAAGACAAAGAGAGAAAGCCCTAAGGGGCTTGGCCTCGAGAGTCTTCTCTTTATCTGCAATTCCCCCAAAAACCCGACCGGCCCGAAACCGGTCCGCCGGGTTAAAAGACTAAAAGGCCCTCTCTTTTTTGCCCTTTTCCAAGTTCAGCCCCTCCTCCGCCTGTTCAACCGCTTCTTCAATTTTTTATGTTTGTTTTCTTTTATAACTAGCTATAGCTATGCCCCGTCGCCTGTTGTCATTGACCCTCTTATAAATTTTCTTGGCTGTCTCGGAATTCTCTAGCGGTGTACAAGTTCGTTTCTTTTATGACGATGGAAATTGCTCCATTTTTTTTTCTCCTGTGGCGGATCGTAGAAACTTGCTTAGGAGTTTTTCACGTTATCACGACCCATTGACGTTGTTGAGGCGGAAGAAAGTTATCTTGCAGCTAGCGAAACCAACGTGTAAAATGGACCACATAAGCACAAAATTTGCCAAAGGAATTGATTTCTAAGGTGATCTTCATGCTAGAAGCTAAGGCTGCCAGTCAATATTGCGCCGGAGCCAATATTCTTGTACTGATACTTTCTCAACCATCTAAAAGACCACTCGTTTCTTTCGAAAAAAATTCAGTTGTTTATTTTGTTGGCACAACAAAAAGAGGGTAGTTTTCGTACTTGTTACCATGGCTTTTTGGTGACATCGATTGATAAGTTGAACTGAGCTCCTGTCTTGTAAAATTTATACTATGGATGAAGTTTTGTTCTAGTTTTAGAAGGCTCTAGTTGTGAATAGTGTTGTTTACCGTTTGAATTGTAATGATTCTGACATTGTCAATTATTTGACTAAAATCAGCTCAGCTTATAGTGCCCTCTTTTAGAACTGGGCCGTGATAAGTCCATCATTTTGTCTACAAGTAGAGTTCGGTGGCTCATCCGGCAAGCTGCATTTTTCCAGTTACATGGAGAAATATGTTGGACTCTCTTTGCAATTTACCGCAAAGTATCGACAATTTTCCCTGAATTAGAAGCTGCAAGGCCCAGAAGCTAACTCTCGAATTCAGGCTCCGTGCTCATTGCATAATCTTAAAATAATGGAGGTAGCGTTGTCAACCTCTTAGTCCGTAGGGAACAGAGAAATAAAAAGGTTTGTCCGGCTAGTTGTCATGTTGTGTGAACTCTCGGTTTGAATATGCCATGACCCCGTTTTGTCTCGGTTTAGCGTCTCCTCGAAGAAATTTGTTCAAGTGATGCAAAATCACATGTATTCTCCCCTTCATAAACATCATCGTATCTTCTTCTACTTTTATTCGAATGGGCTCCCTTTCAAGACTTCTAATACTTCAGTGCACCAGCCATAACACTTTAAGGATGCGTGCGTGGTCAAGTGACTTATAACTTTTGTAATTCATTTCTTTTCGGTTTTGCAAATCCACGTTGTATTATTGACATGGGACAATACTCTGAAATGAATAAAGAACAGCACAAAAGCACTCTCAAAAGTACTGCATATCATGTGAATATATTTATTTGACACAGCAATCGAAAGCTTCTAAAGTGTTTTTTTTTTCTTGTTGGATAGTTAAGTTATTCATTCCATTTGAAAACAAACAAACACGGGCTTTTTCCCCCGAATTGCTTATATAAAATTGGAAAAGAAAAACTCGTATTCACTTATGTTCGTGGATTATAAAAAAAATCTCATATATCGAACCAAGCAAAATTTTTTGAAAGCGTTTAAATCCGACATGAGTGTATGCAGTTGTTCAAGATGCGAATTACAGTAAGTTAAATTTAATGAATCCTTTCGGCAAGTTCTTGTTTCAGTTTTGGACCACCAATTCTTTCACATGTGGTGAGAAAAATCACCGGGCACCCCAAAATTTTCAGGATTTCCAGAGACTAAAACTGGTTAAGCTATTTCTGTTTTGCACAGCAATATCTAAGTACCACCAAACCAGTGCAGAGGCTTGTATTTAGATTCCACAACAGCAAAACAGGTGAAATACTGCATTTCTGCAGCACAAGCTCCTATACATTCTCAACTAGTACCTAGGTGCTTCTTATTGTCAATATCTAGGCCAGAATAAGTTGCTAAAACGAATGTGCATACGCATCACGCCTTGGTTAGCATTTGAATTTCCCCAATTTCAAAACCAACAAAAGCGGGAAGAAGAAACTGACCGCGTCTTCGGGCTACACCTCGATTTCGAAGTTGGTGCCCTTCAAGGTCTTGACGAAGATCTCGATGGGCTAAATCAGTTGATGATACCATGAAAACACACGCACATGATCAACAATAATGGTGTAAGCAAAACTGCAAGCCCTCAGACATAGTTAAGGAAAACACACGCACATGATCAACAATAATGGTGTAAGCAAAACTGCAAGCCCTCAGACATAGTTAAGGAACAAACACGCACATGATCAACAATAATGGTCTAAGTAAAACTGCAAGCCCTCAGACATAGTTAAGGAAAATGCGGTTACAACGCACACGATATAATATAGAAATCTGTTTCAAACGACACTGCAGTAAAATATTGAAAATAAAACAGACTGAAACTGACCCCGGCCTCCTAGAGGAACCGGTTCGTCCTGGACATTCCATTCCCGATCAAGCCATGAAGGAACCGCGCAATTCGGATACCAAATATACGAAAGTGCTGCGCGATACATAAAAGCTTCCTTCTGGTGTTGGGACCAACAGGAACATCTGAGGGCAGGATAACAGCAGAGCGTTAGAGAAACTCGAGATGTACACGGGGTACGGGTACACGACTCAGTAGTATCAAAATGCAATACGATCGATCGATCGAGGACGACGAGTCCAATTTGATAGAGAAATTGCAAAGAATTCACGAGACATAATAACTTTAAAAAAAGAGGTAAATTTCCTTAGGCGTCACACCAAAAGTTAGCTTTTTTTTCGGAAACTTCATCGGAGGAGCAACAACAATACAATACGGTTCTCTATAAATCTTCTTATATAAAACAGAAACAGATACTCTCCGGCTAACAATGAACGAAGGGATCTCCCAAGGTGGTGATATTCAATCAACAAAAGTGCCCATCTCCTCCAAACCACCATCCTCCTTCGACGCTCAAAAAGAAATTAAATAAAAAGAAAAAATTACGAATGGATCCTTCGACCTGGCCGAAAAGGCGGGCGTCCTGCTTGCCGTCTAGCCAGATGTTGCCGGAGACCGTGGCCACCAAGTCGGCGCTGCCGGGGCGGGCGGGATAGCAGGCGATGTCGAGGATTTGGTGCCGGCACTGCTGAAGGGAGGTGAGTTCGGCGAGGATAGCCTCCTTGCCCTGCAACGTCCGGCCTTCGAAGATCATCACCGACTCTTCCCGGTACAGGTTCGCCAAATCCGCCGGGTTCGCGTCAAACGTCCTGTAGTAGTTCTCCAGGAAGCGCTCGGCCGCCGCTATCTTCAGATCCTGGTTTCCTTCCTCCATCGTCGTCTTCTTCTGCTTCAAGACCCACGCGATGCCAGACGGTACCCCCAAAGATAAAAGAGAGAAAGCCCTAATAAGGGGCTTGGCTTCGAGAGTCTTCTCTTTATCTGCAATTCCCCCCAAAAACCCGACCGGCCCGAAACCGGTCCGCCGGGTTAAAAGACTAAAGGGCCCTCTCTTTTTTTGCCGTTTTCCAAGTTCAGCCCCTCCGCCTGTTCAACCGCTTCTTCAATTTTTTATGTTTGTTTTCTTTTATAACTAGCTATAGCTATGCCCCGTCGCCTGTTGTCTTTGACCCTCTTATAAATTTTCTTGGCTGTCTCGGAATTCTCTAGCGGTGTTATCTTCGGATTTTAAAACCGAACAAGTTCGTTTCTTTCATGACGATGGAAATTGCTCCATCTTTTTTTTCTCCTATGGCTGATCGTAAAAACTTGCTTAGGAGTTTTCCACGTTATCACGACCCATTGACGTTGTTGAAGCGGAAGAAAGTTATCTTGCAGCTAGCGAAACCAACGTGTAAAATGGACCACATAAGCACACAATTTGCCAAAAAGAATTGATTTCTAAGGTAATCTTCATACTAGAAGCTAAGGCTGCTCGTCAATATTGCGCCGGAGCCCGATACTTTCTCAACCATCTAAAAGACCACTCGTTTCTTTCGAAAAAAATTCAGTTGTTTATTTCGTTGGCACGGCAAAAAGAGGGTAGTTTTTGTACTTGTTACCATGGCTTTTTGGTGATACCGATTGGTTAGTTGAATTGAGCTCCTGATTTTGTAATATTTATACTATGGTTGAAGTTTTGTTCTAGTTTTAAAAGGCTCTAGTTATGAAGAGTGTTTTTTACCGTTTGAATTGTAATAATTTTCAAATTGTCAATTATTTGACTAAAATCAGCTCAGCTTATAGTGCCCTCTTTTAGAACTGGGCCGTGATAAGTCGATCATTTTGTCTACAAGTAGAGTTCGGTGGCTCATCCGACAAGCTGCATTTTTCCAGTTACATGGAGAAATATGTTGGACTCTCTCTGCAATTTACCGCAAAGTATTGACAATTTTCCCTGAATTAGAAGCTGCAAGGCCCAGAAGCTAACTCTCGAATTCAGGCTCCGTGCTCATTGCATAATCTTAAAATAATGGAGGTAGCGTTGTCAACCTCTTAGTCCGTAGGGAACAGAGAAATAAAAAGGTTTGTCCGGCTAGTTGTCATGTTGTGTGAACTCTCGGATTTGAATATGACATGACCCCGTTTTGTCTCGGCTTAGCGTCTCCTCGAAGAAATTTGTTCAAGTGATGCAAAATCACATGTATTCTCCCCTTCATAAACATCATCGTATCTTCTTCTACTTTTATTCGAATGGGCTCCCTTTCAAGACTTCTAATACTTCAGTGCACCAGCCATAACACTTTAAGGATGCGTGCGTGGTCAAGTGACTTATAACTTTTGTAATTCATTTCTTTTCGGTTTTGCAAATCCACGTTGTATTATTGACATAGGACAACACTCTGAAATGAATAAAGAACAGCACCAAAGCACTCTCAAAAGTACTGCATATCATGTCAATATATTTATTTGACACAGCAATCGAAAGCTTCAAAAGTGTTTTTTTTTTCTTTTGCTTTTTGGGTAGTTAAGTTATTCATTCCATTTGAAAACAAACACGGGCTTTTTCCCCCGAATTGCTTATATAAAATTGGAAAAGAAAAACTCGTATTCACTTATGTTCGTGGATTATAAAAAAAATCTCATATATCGAGCCAAGCAAAATTTTTTGAAAGCGTTTAAATCCGACGTGAGTGTATGCAGTTGTGCAAGATGCGAATTACAGTAAGTTAAATTTAATGAATCCTTTTGGCAAGTTCTTGTTTCAGTTTTGACCACCAATTCTTTCACATGTGGTGAGAAAAATCACCGGGCACTCCAAAATTTTCAGGATTTCCAGAGACTAAAACTGGTTAAGCTATTTCTATTTTGCACAGCAATATCTAAGTACCACCAAACCAGTGCAGAGGCTTGTATTTAGAATCCACAACAGCAAAACAGGTGAAATACTGCATTTCTGCAGCACAAGCTCCTATACATTCTCAACTAGTACCTAGGTGCTTCTTATTGTCAATATCTAGGCCAGAATAAGTTGCTAAAACGAATGTGCATACGCATCACGCCTTGGTTAGCATTTGAATTTCCCCAATTTCAAAACCAACAAAAGCGGGAAGAAGAAACTGACCGCGTCTTCGGGCTACACCTCGATTTCGAAGTTGGTGCCCTTCAAGGTCTTGACGAAGATCTCGATGGGCTAAATCAGTTGATGATACCATGAAAACACACGCACATGATCAACAATAATGGTGTAAGCAAAACTGCAAGCCCTCAGACATAGTTAAGGAAAACACACGCACATGATCAACAATAATGGTGTAAGCAAAACTGCAAGCCCTCAGACATAGTTAAGGAACAAACACGCACATGATCAACAATAATGGTCTAAGTAAAACTGCAAGCCCTCAGACATAGTTAAGGAACAAACACGCACATGATCAACAATAATGGGTCCAAGTAAAACTGCAAGCCCTCAGACATAGTTAAGGAAAACACAGCTGCAAACATATGTAAAAATCTGTTTCAAACGGCACTGCAGTAGAACATTGAAAATTAAAACAGACTGAAACTGCCCCCGACCTCCTAGAGGAAACGGTTCGTCCTGGATATTCCCGATCAAGCCATGGTGAACCTGTACACTTGGGATCCGGGATATACGAAAGTGCCGCGCGATACATAAAAGCTTCCTTCTGGTGTTGGGAGCAACATGAATGCCTGAGGGCAGAATAACAGCAGAGCATTAGACAAACTCGAGATGTACACGGGGTGTACGGGTACACAACTCAGTAGTATCAAAATGCAATACGAGTGATCGACGACGACGAGTCCGATTCAATAGAGAAATTGCAAAGAATTCACGAGACATAATAACTTTAGAAAAGAGGTAAGTAAATTTCTTTAGGAGCCACCCCAAAAGTTAGCTTTTTTTTTTTTCCTTCGAAAACTTCATCGGAGGGGCAACAACAATACAATACGGTTCTCTATAAATCTTCTTATAAAACAGAAACAGATACTCTCCGGCTAACAATGAATGAAGGGATCGCCCAAGGTGGTGATATTCAATCAACAAAAATGCCCATCTCATCCAAACGACCACCCTCCTTCGACGCTCAAAAAGAAATTAAATAAAAAAAATTACGAATGAATCCTTCAACCTCGTGGAAAAGGCGGGCGTCCTGCTTGCCGTCAAGCCAGATGTTGCCGGTGACCATGCCGACCAAGTCGCTGCTGCCGAGGAAGGTGGGCTGGCAGCCGATGGTGAGGATTTGGTGCCGGCACTGCTGAAGGGAGGTGAGTTCGGCGAGGATAGCCTCCTTGCCATGCAATTTCCGGCCGTCGAAGATCATCACCGACTCTTCCCGGTACAGGCTCGCCAAGTCCGCCCGGTTCGCGTCGAACGTCCTGTAGTAGTTCTCTAGGAACCACTGGCCCTCCGCTATCTTCAGATCCATGGTTTCTCGATCCATGGTCTGTCTTCTCTCCCTTCTGGCTCTGCCTCCAGACCCACGCGATGCAAGCGGTAACCACAAGACGACAAGAGAGATAGCCCTAGCGGCTTTGAGAGTTTTCTTTAAATTAATGTCACGAAAAAACTCAAATCGGTACACATCTAATAATTTTATTTTAAATTAATTTTTTTATTATAAAAAATCACAAACTGCTATATCTATAATAAATTTACCCCAAATTAATTTGTTAACTATTAAAAATCTTGAACTAATACATTTGTGATAAATTTACCCTCCGTTAGTTTTCGTTAAATTGAATTAATACACAAAAAATCATAAAGGGAAATTGACACAAATAGTCCCTGAAGTTTAGTTCAATGTTCAATCTAATCCTTGAACTTTTAATTCATCCAAAATGGTCTCTAAACTATGGGTAAATGTTCAATCTAATCCTTCCGTTTGATCAAACCGTTAACTGATGACGTGGACTGTTAACTATTGATATGGAGCTGAGTTGGACTTTCTAAATACTAAATAATTATCTAGCAAGTATTTTACAAAAGAAAAACAAATTAGGGCTTCAAATAACCCTCTGCTTCCTCCTCAGCGAGTCTTCAATGATTCTTCTTCCTCTCAACACATCAAACTTCTCAAAATGCTTGGATCAATACTGAAACGAAGAGGGTTGCGTTGAGGTCGATCCCGACGACGATTAGAATCTTGGGGTCTTAGAGGACGCGCCACTGCCTATGCGTGATCCGCTCAATCAGAAATCAAAACGAGGGAAGGAAGTCAGAACCGTGTGAGCATCAAGGAATTGAAATTTCAGAAGAGCTCATGTTCTTTATAGCTTGAACGTGAGTTTGTGTTTGGTATGCTTTTTTGGTTCTGGAATTTTGCATCTTCTTTTTTGTGGGTTGAAGGACTTGCTTCTTCTTTTTTGGGTCGATGGACTTGCTTCTTCTTCTTTTTGTGGGTTGAAGGACTTGCTTCTTAGAAGCAAAAAAATTGACTGACCAAAATTTCAGAAACAAAAACGCAAGAAGGCGAACAACAGTCGAAGAAAGAAAAAGAACAAAAAGTGGAGATGAAGACTCAATTTGACACCTGAAGCTGAAACCCTGTGTGGTGAATCTGGTGATTTGGCACCGAGCAGTAGTGTTACCAAAGGAGAAGGAAAAAAAGGGGCTTTGACCATATCAGCGCAAAGGAGCAATACGAGATGATTTCTGAATTCAATTCACAATTCTTTCCTCCATCAAATTCTCCTCTGTGATCTGGTCTATCACAATCTCTTTCCGATTCGACATCGATTGAGCTCACACTATCAGATATGTTAACAGCAAACACATAGCGAGGAGGAGACATTAGCATTTGGTGATCTGGATTTGTTACAATAGAAAAATGTTTTTTAGGAATAAAAATGTTAAACTCATTCACTGTTCGTGTTTGCAATGAAAATTAGTGTTCTTAAAATGAAAATTTGTCGATGTTGTGAGGAAAGAGAATTCATATCTACCTTTGTACAAGCTTGGCTTGTTATTGTTGACAAAGCCTTATCAATATGATCTTACATGTGAGACAGAATTGCTTATATGCAAATGATATGCGTATGGCTATCAAACCATTTGAGAGATAAAGACCGAAATTGCCTTCATTTAGACCTCTTTTTGGTTACTGAAGTGGCAGCAATCAAATGAAACAAAATTTTTGCAAACAAACGAGCCCCACAAGCCAACTATTCAAGAGTATTGAATGTACTCTTTAACATCAACAAAGTAGACGAAATTAAGGCCAACTGCACTTTTCAAATATTGAATATACTAGTTAAAGCAAAAATTTCTTGCCCAGAATGCTTGTGCTCTATACAGCATCATTGCCACATCTTAAACACTTCCAAAACTACAAAAAAAAAATAAAACAATCTCTATCTCTTGATCTTAAATTCAAGAGTATCATATCAACAAAAAGTACAAGTACTAATCCTACTTCCAACTCTTCAAACATCTACTTCTAATAAATTTTCCTCTTTCTTGGAGATATTGTTGATCCAACACTTCCAATATCGTTCAAATGCTCCACGGCTTGTTTTCGTTCTTCTTGCTTCTTTTCCATAATGTCCACCTTTTGCCGCTAGACAAAAGAAAAGCATCAGTCAATCAAATGTCAAATATTTACATAACAACAAGTTTACTACCATAAAGCTATACCTGTAATCCCATTGTAGTGATAACTTTGCGAGATGCACTCTCCACCTTCTTAGCATTATCCACATCATGGTCGGTATTTCTTAATAGTTAAATTGGTCGACTACCTTCCAATCTAGGCTATTAAGAACGACAATACTCTAGTTAAAATGGCACTTATAATTATTCAAGAACATGATCACTTACTTAAAAGTAAGGTTAAGAGTACCTTTTGAGTGGTGGCACTATTATGATGCGTCTCCATGACAAGTGGATTGGCTTCTCTCTGTTCGACTATCTCTTCATCCTTTTCATTAAGAAAATGAAGTTACAAATATTGACACAAACAAAGACTAGAGACATAGAATGAATAAACCTTACCTTCTCTTTTCGTTTCAATGGACAACTTATTGAGTTGTGGCCTCGCTTGAAGCACAAATTGCATGTGATTTTTCTGCCTTGTCTTGACACTTTGAATCCATTTTTAGATTCTCCTTTCTCTCTTATCCTTTTTTGTTTAGGCCTACCAGGCATAACCCGAGGCATTGGTGCCACCAAAGGTTCTCTATCACTAGAAGGCCATAAGTTATCGCCATTCATTGCTTCTAAGTAATGATTGTATGTCTTTAAATAGATATCCTTCTTATACCAGTGGGCGACAAAAGTGTCTATCTCCTCCCCTTTGAATGGTATGACACAGATTGCATGAGGGCATGGAATCCCACTCAAGTCCCATGCCCTGCAAGAACAAGAGTTGTTTCTTATGTCCACTACAAATTTATCGTTCCTATGGCGCACTTCAAATCCATCTTTTCCATTCCAAAGCACATGACAAAAGGCACTTTCCTTTTTATTGCCTTCTATCTTCTCTAATATTCTTGGCGCAATGTCCCTTTTCCATCTTTGACATGCATCTCTTTTTTCACGCATTCTTGTCACTATCTTCTCTCTAATATCTTCAAGCATAGATATGATAGACATGTGTCTAGCTTCCAGTATCGATCCATTAAATGCTTATGACAAGTTATTATCCACAATATCTGACTTGCATATAGTTTTAAAGTGAGCCTTGCATCAATATTTTGGAGCAATCCTCATCAAATCAGCCTTTCCTGTCTTGCTTATCTTATCCAATTCCTCGAGGTGTTTTTCAAATTGCGGGATTGTAGTTGACTTTGCACACATCCAAAATTGCTTGCGACAATCGTTTCTCCGATTCTTCTTGCGCCAATTTGCATAGATATGTCTTGCACATCGACGGTGCTCAGCCGATGACATCTCCTCCTCTAGCACCTGCACAAGCCCCTATAGCAGAATACATGATATCATCATATATATAATGAGGTAACAATATGGCACGCGCGGGAAATACAAAATGAAGGAAGATTAATCACATTACCTTTTGTTGATCTGAGATCACTGTATATCCTACACCATCCTTTGTGCCAAGATCATTCTTCAAGGCCTCTACAAACCAGCCCCACGAATTCTTACTCTCAACCTCAACAACGGCCCATGCAATAGGGTACATTTGATCATTTGCATCCCTCCCCACAGTAGTCAATAACTCACCCTTCAACGTTCCTTTTAAGAAACATCCATCCAACCCTATCAAAGGTCTGCAACCTTCAAGGAATCCCTTTCTCCCGGCATCAAAGCAAACATAAAATCGTTGGAAGATAGGTCTTGAATTTGGTGATTCTCTTATAAACTTTACCTTCACAGTATTTCGAGGATTTCTATGAATAATTTCTTCACAATAACTCCACAGCCTATTGAACTCATAGGAGTACATCCTGTTTAGTTTTTCGATTACCCTTTTGCTTAGTCCTTCTACACTGGCTTATAGTGACGTTTAGCTCATTTGCTCTCGCACAATTTTCTTGAACTCCTGCAACTTCATTGAAGGAGCCGCCCTCCACAAGCTTAGATAATGTTTCGCCATGTATGTAGATGTAAACCTCCTCACTTGAAAAGACCAAGAGCACGTGTGCTCATCCTTGAAAGTTTTCACTGTAAACAAGCCTGTCTTATTATCTCTAGCTGCATAAATTAACCAGTTATAATTTTTAGCTTTACATTTGGCCCTAACTCTCACCTTGTCATTCTTCATAAAATCAATATTAACTCTTCTAGTAGCCGCATATTTGTTGATAGCTTCCTTAAACTGCTTAGGGCTATCAAATACCATATTTAGTGCAAAGTGAGGTATCTCTGTGGTTTCATCATACTGCGCATGTGTGCTTTTCCTTCTAACAACCTCCTCTATCTCTAGTTCTTCTTCATCACTCGTGACAAAGCTCCAATTAGAATCACTTGAGTCAAAGCATTCAGTCTCAAGCTCAACATTATCTTCACAAAGGGTTGTAATAGCCTCTTTCCTTCCCCATCTTTGTCCTAGTTCAACATCTATTTCACTAGGTAACTCTAGCAACCTAGCAACTCTACATGCATTTTCTCCCTTAAAAGTTCTAATTTTTCCCCTAGCCGCTTGAAGTTCTTCTTCTTCATTGTCAGATAACCATGGGACCTCAACAAGCTCATCATCCTCTTCGATTTCATGATTTTGCCCATCAATAGGCATTTAAACTCCTTCCTCTTCTTCTACGTTCATCAATCCCGCCACTAACCCATCACCAATGCCAACACTCACGTCTTCACCATGTTCTATAAATATCTCACATGTACCGCCAATATTTGCCCAAAGTCCCATCATTTCGCGTACTGAAGTGTCATCTTCAATTAATCTTAGACCATTCTCAAAATTCTTACCCGGCATTAAATAGTGAAATTTCTCAATATTAGAGTAACCCATATCTTGTACCAAGTGCAAAATCTCAAAGTAGCTTAGCTTGTCTGGATCATAGAGCCACTCACTACTATGACCATCAACATACTCTACTCTTTTATCACGAACAAACCTACCTCCAACCCATAGAGTAAATCGGAATGTTTCATCAGCCATGTAAATGTACAAAAAGATAAACATAAAAAACAGCTAGACTAAAAAAGATAAAGGACAACAGTCAATCTATTTCTATTGTTTATACAATATAAACAAATAAACACCAAAAGTATAATCTAAAGACAAGAAAACAAACACAAATGAGGGCCAAGTCTAAAAAGCCATGAAAAAGCTACAACCTAAAACTACGGCACGTTGGGTCCACATTATAACAAAACTTATTGTACACTCGATATTGTTTTAATACTCTCATAGGGCATTGCAAAGCACAACATGCACAAATAAACTATACCCACTTTATGTCATGACTACGCTTCAATCAAGTTAGATAAACCGTGCATTATCATCTTCGAGAAAGCCTTTGTTAACCCATTTTCAAGAAAGCCCTAATTAACCCTAAATAAAAGCCACGTAGGAGCCTGTAGGACACGTCGTTCTTGTAAAACTCCCATGTGTACAAACCCGAGTCTTCATTGGAAGCATTACGCACAAGACAACATACTAGGCACAAAGTAACGTCTTTCGTGTGACAAGATATGGGTTTAAGCTTCAGGTGTCAAATTGGGTCTTCATCTCCACTTTTTGTTCTTTTTCTTTCTTCAACTATTGTACGCCTTTTTGCATTTTTGTTTCTGAAATTTTGGTCAGTCAATTTTTTTTGCTTTTAAGAAGCAAGTCCTTCAACCCACAAAAAGAAGAAGAAGCAAGTCCATCGACCCAAAAAAGAAGAAGCAAAATTCCAGAACTAAAAAAGCATACCAAACACAAACTTGCGTTCAAGCTATAAAGAACATGAGCTCTTCCGAAATTTCAATTCCTTGATGCTCACACGGTTCTGACTTCCTTCCCTTGTTTTAATTTCTAATTGAGCGGATCACGCACAAGCAGTGGCGCGTCCTCCAAGACCCCAAGGTTCGAATCGTCGTCGGGATCGACCTCAACCCAACCCTCTTCGTTTCAGTATCGATCCAAGCATTTTGAGAAGTTTGATGTGTTGAGAGGAAGAAGAATCGTTGAAGACTCGCTGAGGAGGAAGCAGAGGGTTATATGAAGCCTTAATTTGTTTTTCTTTTGTAAAATACTTGCTGGATAATTATTTAGTATTTAGAAAATCCAAGTCAGCTCCACATCAACAGTTAACGGTCCACATCATCAGTTAACGGTTTGATCAAACGGAAGGACTAGATTGAACATTTACCCATAGTTTAGGGATCATTTTGGACAAATTAAAAGCTCAAGGACTATATTGAATATTGAACCAAACTCCAGGGACTATTTGTGTCAATTTCCCAATCATAAACTGATACACTTATAACAAATGGAGGGTAAAACATAAAATTGGTACATCCGTCGATTGCAGTGTGTCATTTAACAAAGCAATTTAATAGTAAAATTTAACGGAAATAAACTGAGAGTAAATTTGTCCAAGGTGTATCAATTTGGGGTTTTTGATGATCAAAAAATTAGTTTTGGGTAAAAATGTCACTGGTGTTCCAGTTTGGGGTTTTTCATAATATTAACGCATTTCTTTTTACGGAGACCAACATAAACGATCATAACTTTGGCCAGGTGTATAATATGGTCTTTTGACTTTTAATTTATCTAATATAATCCATGAACTTTAATTCAATGTGTAATGTGGTCCCTGAACTTTTCATTTGTTTAATTTAATCCTTGAACTATATGAAAATTTTTAATATAGTCATTTTATCAATTCAAGTTTAGGGACTATATTGAATATGTACCAAAAGTTTAAGGATCATATTGAATAAATTAAAAGTTCAGGGACCACATTAAACATTAGGCTAAAGTTTAGAGATTATATTAAATAAATTAAAAGTTTAGAGATCAAATTACATATTTGGCCAAAATTTAGAGATTGTTTGTGTCATTATTTCTTCTTTTTTATTTGGAATCATTGCATCCATATTTCCCAAAAAAAAAACCCGATCGACTTGAAATCTGTCCGTCAGGTAGAAAGACTAAAAAGCCCTTTTTTCTTAGGGTCTATTTCACTTATTGACCCGAAACCTGAAAGGTGAGCATCGATCCTTCTTGTTACAGGTTGGCTAGGTCCACTCGGTTTGCGTTGAACGCCGAGTAGCAGTGCTCCACCAATGCCTTCGCCATTGGATCCATTCTTCCTTAGATTGTCCTCTCTCTCTCTCTCTCTCTCTCTCTCTCTCTCTCTCTCTCTCTCTCTCCTTCTGCTCCCTTTGAGTTTGTGCTTCAGACCCATGCGGCGAACAAGACGGTATAGAGGAGAGAGATTATAGAGAGAGAATGCTAGGGCAAAAGCGTTGGCTATATTAGCATATTTAGCGAATCGTGTAAGAATAATTGTAGCTCACATGATGTTATTAATTAATGGTTTAATAATTATTTAAATGCTATGAATAAACGTATTGGCTACGAAGAGGTGCGACTCTTATGAAATAGAATGTGCTTTGATGGAAGGCACCTATTGATAGCTTGATCCTCTCTCCACCTGTTGACACCTATTTCTAATTTGCCCAAACTAAATCGCACAAAATTTAGGAGTTAATTTCTATTAATTCCTAAAACAAAAAAATATATATATTTCCATGCATTGCATGTAGAAATTAGGCATATTTGCATTAATAGGGCCTATTAGAGTTTTGTAAAAAAAATTAATTAATTAAAATTAATAATAATAATAATAATAATAATAATAAAGAAAAATCGCGCTGGGCCGAGTCGAGGCCGGGCTGACTCGGCCCCTTTTCCTTTTCCTTTTTCTTTCCCCATGCGCGCGGGCCTTCGGCCCACTCCCTCTCCTTTCTTTTCTTTTTCTTTCTTTTCCTCTCACGCGGGCCCAGGCCCAGCTCGCCCCTCCTTTCTCTCCTGCGTGCAGACCGGGCCCAGCCCCGGCCCAGCCCGTTTCCTTCCTTCTTCCTCTTCCCCCCCTCCCGCGACCGTCGCTGTCCATGCCCTGTTCGCCCCTGTGCACGTCGTCACGCCGACGCACGGTGGCGCCGCCCCTCGTCAACGTCGTCAGCAGGGCAGACGAAGCCGAAGAAGCACGCCACAGGACTGGCCATTAAGGCGAGTCCCGTCTCCCTCGTTTCCCAGAGCTCCCTTATCCCCTCCTCTCTCCTAGTCCCTTGTTCTCCCCTCTGCGTCCCAGAACTGACGCCCTCTCTGCACCGGCCTATGGCCGAGGAATTCGCAGAGCCTAGGCCGGTGCAGGCCATCGTCATGTGGATGCCACAGAGGGGAGGGGGAAGCCATCGTCGTTGTCCGGCTATAAATAGCCAAAGAGAGAAAGAGAGGCCCGGTCAGCCATTTTCCAAAAAAAACAGAACAGAGAGAGAGACACACACACAGAGAAGAGAGAGAGAGAGAACGTGGCCGAGGCCTCGTTGGAGCAAACCAGCAGCATCGTTGTCGCCGTGAAGAAGCCAGAGCCTCGGTCGGCCACAGAGAGAAAAGAGAGAGAGAGAGAGGCCACAGAGAGAGCTACAGAGAGTGAGAGAGAGAGCTGAGAACAAAGAGAGAGAGAGAAAGTGGACTGAGACCTTGCCAGAGAGAATCTGCAGCGTCACCGTCGCCCCCAGATCGACCGGAGACCCCCCAGACGTGTCGCAGACCGGTGAGCCTCTCCTAGTCCCGACTGCCCATGTTTTGCCCTGTTTTAGCGTCCGATTTGGCCGGGACTCGCGCCGGCCTTGTCGCGCGAGTCCCGGCCCATACCGATGTTGGTCGTGGCCCCCAGTTGCCGTCGGAGGTGAACCCAGTTCGTCGGAGCTGACCGGATCGACGGAGGAGGTCAAAACTCCCCGGTTTTTGTCGCGCACGCCCGGTGTTTGACAAAATGCCTCAATGAAGGCTGGTTTTAATTCGATCGCCGGCCAGCGAACGGTGGCCGAACGATGACCTAGGTAGGCGACGAGGTTTGGTAGTGGTCCCAGAGGCCTGATTTTGGTCGGCGCCGGTCTGGGTCAGCCGGCGAGAGGCCGATTTTCGGCTTTGCCGGCGGCTGCCCTCTCGGTTCGGTCTGAACCAGTTCAGCCGATGACCGGGTCGGATCCGTTGACCCGGTTCAGCTGATCCGACCCCCGGTCAATGATCGGGTCGGATCTGTTGACCGGATCGGTCCGACCGACCCGGTTCAGTTGATCCGACCCGAGTCAACGATCCGGGTCGAATCCATTGACCTAGGTCGGTCGGAACCGACCCAACCCGACCGGTTTTATATATATATATATATATATATATATATTATATATTATTTTATTTTTAAAATTTTTTTTAAAAAAATCAAAAATCAAATTTTTTTTAAAAAGGTTTTTATTTTATTTTTTTTATTTTTTAATAAAAAAATTATTCAAAAAAATTTTTAAATTTTTTTTTCCGTATTTAGTTTTTTTATTAAAAAAATAATTAAAAAAATTAAAAATTTCTTAAAAATATTTATATTTCCTTTTTATTTTCTGATTTCGTTTTTTATCTCGATTTTTTTTCCGAAAAAAAAAATCCGAAATTTTTTTTTGCATGACTTATTTGAGTGTTCTAATCCTTTATAATTATGCATATTGTGATTTTATTTAGGTTAAATAAGCCCGAAATCGCACAATAGTATGTTGCATATTTTTTTAATTACCGTAGTATTGTTACTACGCATGTTTTTTCATACAATCGCATGAACTGCCGTCTTTTGAATGTCATCTGGCTTAGTTAGGATTAGAACCTTAGGCTGCATGACTTGTCGTGTTCCTGACTGCTGATTATTTCTGATTATGCACTCGCTTGATCACCTCACATGTTAGGAGAAAGGTCCTAAAATAAATTCAAATTGCCTGATAAATATTTTCAAAAAATGAACACGGTAAAATGGTATCGAAAGGGCATTAGTTATCCAACTAATATAACCAAGTCCCCGAATTCAATTAATCTCTGGTTCGTAAAAATAGGGTGATTTTCCCGTCACCCTATTTGGGTTTCTAATCGACCTACCCCAAACCGATTAGTGGCGACTCCTGCATGTAAATCACCTACATGTTAAAAACTTAAACCCTAAGTTGCGATATGGTATGGGCTTGGAAGAGCCTGAGTTAAGTCCGAAACCTAGACTTAGCACGTACCAGGCGAGCCTCTCTTATTTTTCACATGTTATTCAAAAAAAGCTCGGGAGTTCGGTCGCGACACCACCCTTGTAAGAGCGAACGATTGTATTTATTCTTCATCAGATAAGATACGTGGGTTAAGGGAGATAAATGAGATTTCTTCGTTTTTTCTGTTATCAACAATGAAGAAGACCCGTTCAGTCAAGTGCTTGCCGATACAGAGACGGCACAAATTCGGACATTCTCAGCACTTAGGCTCCAGGAGGAGTCGTTCTTCAAACAGAAATCCAGGATCCGCTGGCTCAAGGAAGGAGACCACAATACTAGATTCTTCCATCACTTCGTCAATAAAAGACGAATGCAGAACCGTATTCTTTCGGTGGTGGATAATCATGATGTTCTGGTGACGGATCCAGTTATGATTCAAACCCACATTGTTGATTTCTTTCAGAATCTCCTTAATGGGCCCTCCAACTCTAATAGGCCCTCGATTGCGGATATATCTGAATTTACCAATCGTTCCTTGGACCCGGACCAGCAGGCCCTTTTATCTGCACCGGTATCGGATGGTGAAATACAGAGAACCTTTTTCAGCTTGGCTAAAGGGAAGGCACCTGGCCCTGATGGTTTTAATGTGGAATTCTTCATAGCATGTTGGGATACTATAGGTCCCTCCATTACCCTTGCCATTAAGAACTTTTTCACCTCGGGGAGGCTTCTCAAACAGTTGAATGCTACTATCTTGGCACTCATCCCCAAAGTTCCTAATGCCACGGCGATGACTGATTATCGACCGATAGCATGTTGTAATACTTTGTACAAATGTATATCGAAGATTTTAGCTAATCGTATTGCTCTAGTGCTTCCTTCTATCATCAGTCAATCTCAAACGGCTTTTGTTCAAGGAAGAAGAATTAGTGACAATATCTTGCTTGCCCAGGAGCTTTTTGCAGATTTTCACCACGAGCCATACCTCCCAAAGTGTGCAATTAAGGTGGACTTCCACAAAGCTTATGACTCAGTCGATTGGATCTTTCTTGAGCGGGTACTCCTTGCTTTCAACTTCCCGACCAGCTTTGTCAAGCTTATCTTGGAATGTGTGTCCTCAGCAAGATTTTCTGTATCTATCAATGGTGAGCTTCATGGCTTCTTTCCGAGCTCCAGGGGGGTTAGACAGGGGAACCCTATATCCCCTTATCTTTTTACTCTCGTCATGGAAGTCTTTTCCGGAATAATTCAAGCTAAATCGAATAGGCCGGACTTCAAGTTCTTCTGGCGATGCAAGGAGACTCGGTTATCCCATTTGTTCTTCGCGGATGATGTACTCTTATTTTCTGAAGCAAATGCGTGTACTATCCAACTGATCAAGGATGCTCTTGATCTTTTCTCTGGGTGGTCAGGGCTTACACCGAATGCGAACAAGAGTAGTGTCTTCTTATCCGGACGGTCCTCTGAACTTCAAAACCAGATTTCTGGTTGCCTTGGCTTCCAACGTGGATTCCTCCCGTTTCGGTATTTAGGGGTCCCAATTATCTCAACCAGACTATCCAAAGACGATTGTAAGGCGTTGGTAGACTCCATCACTGCAAGGGCTAAATCTTGGACCCAACGGTTTCTATCTCATGGAGGCCGTCTTCAACTTATTAAATCTGTGTTGCATTCTATGCAAGTTTATTGGGCTAGCATTTTTACCCTCCCCAAGTCTGTCCTCCACGACATTGAGACTGTTTTACGTCAATTCCTATGGAAAGGCCCAGACCTCGGGGTAGGTGGCGCAAAAGTCTCTTGGGCGGATGTGTGCTTACCCAAGGAAGAGGGTGGACTTGGGATACGCAGGCTGGAAGATTATAATACAGCTCTAACATTGAAACATATTTGGATTCTCTTCACTGATAAGGAATCGCTCTGGTGCAAGTGGATCCACTCTAATTTTCTGAAGAGATCCAATTTTTGGGTTGCTACGAAACCCACATTCTGTTCGTGGGCCTGGAAGAAGATCCTCGACCTCCGGTCCTCTTTCTCAGATCTTTTTAGATGGAAAGTCAAAGATGGTCGTGGGACTTCGTTTTGGTTTGATTGGTGGCACGAGAGAGGTCCGCTCTTCAAGACCTTTAGCGACATGGATATTTACCGTTCGCGCATTCCTCGGCATACCTCCGTTCGGAGTTTCTTTGACTCAATATGGCAAACTTCCGCAACTTTAGTTTCCTTCCTAAGTTGGCCGGAACCAGCCCCTGCTTTTATTGATTCTCCGGACTTATATGTTTGGACTGCCCATCCCTCTGGTGTATTTTCGGTCGCCTCGGCTTGGGACCACATCAGACCCAAAGGCCGGCCATCACCATGGCATTCCTTTGTTTGGGATCGAGATATGGCCCCCCGGCATGCGTTTCTTCTTTGGTTAATTTCCCGCCGCCGTTTACCTACCCAAGCCATGTTGATCCGGTATCGTAGAATTGCCGATGGTTCTTGTGCATTCTGTCATTCCTGCCCGGATTCCATCGACCACTTGTTCTTTTCTTGCCCTCAAACGGCCAGGATTGCCTCGATGTGGGCTTCAAAGTGTGGTCTTTTGTGGACAAATCAACCATGGACGACCTTCATGGGATGGGCTATACAACAGTTCGGTGGTTCCTCTTTTGGCCAGCGTATTTCCCGATTCTCACTTGGAGCACTTTGTCATCTTATTTGGATGGAGAGAAATAATATTCTTTTCCGAGAGAAGCCCTTCTTTGCACCTGGGATGGTTAAACATCTTGTTAAGGTGGTCAAGGACAAAATCATCTCTCTTGGCCAAGTGGCGGACACTCCCCAAAATAGAAGACTTCAAGCAAACTGGGGTCTTTCCACATTAAGTCGTGGGACCATGGCTTAGGAGGTTTTCATTGCTTAGGTGCCCTTGCGATCATCTCCTTAGTTGGTTTCTTCTTAGCTGGTACTCCCTCCGCGGCTCCCACTATCGTCCTCTCTCTCGGTGTATGGAGGGGCGGATTGGAGAGGTCCCTACACAGCTCTCCCTCTCGTCATGCTGGTGGCTTTTGCGGCTTCCTCAGGTGGATCAGGCGGGTTGGCCCTCATTACTGCCATTTGCGACCTGCTGCGGTAGCCTTGTCTGTTTTGCTTAGTCCTTGGCTGGCTTGTATTTTTGTTTTTCGGTCCTTGTCTCTCTTGTATTTGTTGGCAGTTTAGCCCTCTCTCTAGCTCCTGCTGGACCTCTCCTGACCCTGTATGGACACCGCTGTGTCCTTGTATGGTCGGATCTTGGTTCGAGCTTAGATTGTATTTGGTATTATGATTAGTTATATAAATTCTTACCTTACCAAAAAAAAAAAACAACAATCATTCCAAAGGGCATTATTATGGATAAATGTACATCTTTATCCCTCTAATTGTGAAAATCACAAAGATTTAAGATCCTAGATTTAAGAATTTTTCCGCATAAAAAGGATTAGTTATTGCTCACAAATCATGCCTACTTATTCTAGTTTGAGACCATCTCAACTTGGATTCCAAGCCTTTGGACATGATAATTGGATACATTGGCTTGGACAGATCTGGGATCCACCCCTAATGCATTCTTGCCTCGAACTCCGAGTTTGCAGGATTTGGTTGATTTTTCAATTACTGGCTCGTGTACTCGTTCAAATTGGAACAACCTTTATTGAAGTGGCCGTGAGGGTAAACGTGGATCCTACATTCGGTATGCTCGCAAATCTAATCTATCCATTCATGAGTTCAACCAAACACTTGCTTACGCTTTAGCTCTATGCCCGTCCCTCCATGTGTGCGGGATACAGAAGGACCAACTTGCATGAAGGGAGTAAAAACACAAGATTGAGTCTCAAATGGGATCCCAACTCCCGTATCCTCAACTAATATAATTAGGGTGCGTCTGGTAATTATTTTGTTCTCGAAAGTTAATTCTGCTTAGAAATAATTCTTTTTTATTCTGTGTCCGTAAATAATTTCTAAACATTTAAAAGCATTTGGTAACTGCCCAAAATTTCTATTCTCAAAATAGAAAAAGAATATAAACGAGTTTGGTAAGTACATAAAATTTATTTTTATTAATAATATTTTAATAATTTTTTGAATTTTTTAATATTTCTTTCTTTTTTTTCTTTTCCTTCCCCTTCCTTGGCCATGGTCGATCGTAGGTGCCGTTGACTGGCCACAAGTTAGGGCCGGCGAGGGCTAGACCCTTGCCGCCACCCTCGTCAAATCCAGTGAGGGTGGCTTGCGGCCTAGGCGAGGGCCACTCTCATCCGGATCTAGCGAGGGCAACCCTTGCCCACGGCGGGCTGGGCGAGAGCTGTCACAGCTACGAAGAAGAAGAATTTTTCTTGATTCTTGAAGAAGTTTCTTGATTAAGAAGAAGAAGAAGAAGAAGAAGAAGAATTTTTCTTGATTCTTGAAGAAGATTTTTGATTTTGTTCCAAAACTGATTTTGAGAATTTTGTTCCAAAACTGATTCTGAGAAGAAGAATAATAATAATTTTTCTTGATTCTTGAAAAAGATTCTTAATTTTGTTCCAAAACTGATTCTGGGAACAACAACAAGAAGAAGAAGAAGAAGAAGAAGAAGAAGAAGAAGAAGAATTATTTTTTCTTTATTCTTGATTTTGTTCTAAAACTGACTTTGGGAATAAGAAGCTACTTTTTTTGCTTCTGAATGCTGTTCCAAAACTGATTCTTGAAACAAATTTTGGCAAATTTGTGCCCAGGAATAAAAAATTTACCAAACGGATTTCTGTTTGAAAATTGATTCTAGGAATAAAGAAAAAGAAACTTTTAATATTTGGCAACTTACCAAACGCGCCTTTAGATTGATGGGGTGGTAGGAAAACGAAGGGTAAGGACAAACACTGTCTTCTTGGCTAAAAGTCTTGAATTTCGCCCGGCTGAGTTGTCTCTCAGCAACTTGGAAACCACACGAGGTATTCTCAGAAGATGACTCGGTCTCAACGAGTCCATGACCTCTCAAGCAAGATGCACCGTGACAAAGAAACGGCCTTTCTCTGTGAACTAGATTTATAAACTCATAGTTGGTTTTCCATATAGATGCACCAAAAGATCAGAAGAAACAGTTCAGACAAATTTTTATACAGATCTGCAAAATTGAAAACAAGTTCAACATACCACCCGCCTGGGTGGCGCTGCTGGAGCGCGCACTCTTCCTTTCGCAAAAGGTTGAGTATTCGAATCCCGGGCGCCGCAAGGTGACTTAACCGGTGACACGTGTGTGGTGGCTAGCACGTGTCGCCTCCAGAGTTTACTCCTCGGCTGTCGGCCGTGCGAGGGTTCCCTGAGTTATCAAAAAAAAAAAAACGTTCGACATAATGTTATAGAGGTTGAAGATTTTTCTAAGGTCAAAGGTTAATTTTGAAACACAGTCATTTGTCCTACATGATACTTACCTTAATCGAGTTTCCCCTAAGGTTGGTTATGATTTGTCGAAATCTTCCAGGGTCACCAATTAACTTCTCTGGAACCCCATCGGTACTGAAAACGGCCAACTGCAGATTTTTAGAAGTCGAAATGTCATCTGTGAGACTAGCACCAAACTGACATATTAAGTACAGATCTGATTCTAAAAGATAATATATACCTCCACTCCCTTTTCCTGGGACTTTCCAGAAAAGAGGGACAGTGCATCATTGAGTAATCCCTGCAGACCAAATTGTACCGCCTCAAGTTCAAGCTTACCGGATTCATCGCTTAGTAGTAGCGATGATTGCTGTTACCCTCCTATACATTAACATTATTATTTGGATTTTGCATACACCTATTCTTCTCTTTTTGATTGGATCAAAGATAGTTATTATTTTTCTTGTAAATGATCAGAAATTGTAATTGCTATGGTATTTACATATCTCTTTTCTCCTCAGGTGATACTTTGGGGGTCATCTTGATGAAGGGATGCGGACAGGAGCAAACCTATAGTTAGCATGAGGTACATCATATCATAGTTCTTCCCACCTTTCTCGCGATTTCGCTTGAAGAATAAAGATGGAGTAAATGATTTTGACAATCTGACAATACTTACTTCCCTGACAGTTTGGGATGCAAAGCTATCTTTCTTTTGGGAGGGAAGACTAGACACTAGACACGACCAGCCAATGGCAATGTTTATTCGATGTGGTGATGTTGTATTTGTGGCCGGAGAAGCAAGGGAATGCTTTCGGTACAAGTTCCTTTGCAGCTTTATTCCTTGCTTTCATTCTTTACTTAAAGTTATGCCAGATGTTAAAGTGCTTGAATGTGATTCTGAATCTACACGAGTTACTACTCTTCGATCTATCATATGTTCAGATGTAAGATAAACTATCCAATGTGTTGGTAGTGGAAGTTCCTCACCCCTCTCTCCTGTCTACACTTTTGATTACTCTTTGATGTATGTCCTAGTCAGAGGAGCTGAACCATTTGTCTGGCCGAATGATGATCCTTCTCCTTGGTCAGAGCTTTGCATGTTTGAATAATAGTAAGAGACATATCTTAACGAATAATTCTGCCATTCGGTGATTCCAATGAAATATTTGGAAACATAGAGGAGAAAATATGACTTCAAGTTTTGCTTAGTTCTAAAACTACTTTCTTATTTTGTTCTAGATCCATATCCATTTCTTCTTCTACTTGCTTTGGCTACTGAAAAACAGAATTTTGTGATTATAGAGTGCCTTTCCTGGAACATTTGGCCTTGCTTTACCTTTTATTGTTCGACTTGATTATCATTAATATTTATCGCTGCTTTAAGTGTCACAATAGAACCTTAATAGATTGTCAAATTGAAGCCTTTGCTCCTGTAATAAGTCTCCATAATTCACCAATAGCATTCGTCTTTGCTCAAAATGCTGTCTTGGCACTAGATCTACCCATCAGACTAGTTTTTAAAACATCATGCTTAAGGAAAGAATTGGATCGCAAAACTCAAAGTAAAGACTAGACTCCCTTCAGAAAAAAAAATATTATGACAAAATTTAGACTCTTAGAAAATACTACTCGGTGCTAAGCTATATATTTAATCACGAAACTTTTTTTTATAAGAATTGAACCACATTTTTAAAATAATCAAGGCTCGGGCTTTCCTCCGTAGGTATAAAAATCCTACTCTTTTACTCTTTACTGATTTAACGGAACATTCTTTGTGGTAATTATTTATATGTTTCTACAAGTTCATTGCCCTTCTATGTGATTTGACAATTTTATTGAATGTTATTACTTTGCATGTATGAGGCATCATGGTATATAATTTATGACTCATGAATTGAATTATCAATTGCACATGGTGAAACTTTTGTTGTGGTTCGTTCAAAAAATAAACAAACCCGCTGATCATGGCGGTAATACATCCATTAGGGAGAAGATGGCCATCCAATGATCATGGCGGTAATACATCCGTTAGGGAGAAGATGGCCATCCAATGATGTCACACAGTGGTGGCTTGCCGCCTCTATGCTGTGAAGATTAGATATTTCAAATACGCTGACGACAATTCTGCTACTGACGGTGACAAACTCAGTGGCCCATGAAACTTCATAACATTTGTGCATGAGTAGTCAAATAAAGTGGGGTAGTGGCCCGCAAACAATGCCAACCTCAATCCATGTTCATCCATTCTCCTAGCGAGAAAGCGAAATGTTGTATTGGCACAAGATCTGACCATCAGACTTAAAGCTTTTAAAACATTATGCTTAAGAGAAGAGTTGGAACACAAAACTCAAAGTAAAGACCATGCTCCCTTGAGAAAAAAAAGAATTACGACAGAAGCTAGACTCTTATAAAATCCTACTCAGTGCTAAGCTTATTATTAGATCATGATGCTTTTTTTTTTTTATAAGAATTGATCTCCTTGTACTTTGTACTCCAGCTTTAGGTCTTGTTTTTGTCTTCCCTGCTTCTTTCCTTGACATAAATCCCTCTCGCGAGCTTCCTTTCGAAGTTGAGTCACGAGCTTTTCGTAGGTGTAAAAATCAAGTCAACGGGACATGGATAGAAAAGTATACTCGGTTAAAATTTGGCAACTTATTTTTCCACATGAAAATCGAGAAATGGAAAAAAAAAACTGTTTTATAGTAAAATAATTGCATGACAAGTTTCTAAATGAAGACGTGCTGCACAATTAAAAAGGAAGAATTGCTTGACACAATTTTGAGGTAGTTTATGATAGTTGTATATGCCAAACTAATCGGGGCCACTTCTGTTTTTTTGGAATTTCGAGTAGTACTCAAGAGAAAGCGGCCACCTCCTTCGAGGAATGGAGAACAAACTTCTCCTTCTTTAGAATCTCGAAGGATTTATTGCAATAGGCCATGTAGCCGCTTAGGCGCCTTAGCCACTGTGTTGATCGAAGCTTCATTGCACTTAAACTTTTCCTCCATATGAAGTCAAGTAGTGCTAGATGAAGTAAGAGAGTTTAAAGTCCTCAAAATGTGTGTTGATCGAAGCTTCGTTGCATGTTGTATTTTTCTATTTTCATTTTAAGATTTGAAAATCCCCTTGCGGGGTCGTATCCATGTAGAGGCTCTAAGATAGAAGATAAGATAGAAGATGAACAACTATGAGGCTATATGGTATATTATTTATGACTCATGAAATGAATTATCGATCGTACCTGGTGAAACCATTGTTGTGGTTCATTCAAGAAATAAATGAACCTGCTGATCATGGCAGCAATATGTCTGTCCGGGAGAAGATGGCTATTCAATGATGTCACACCCTTGCTGCCACCATGGCATGAAGATCAGATATCGCAAATAGCCCGGCAATTAGGCTACGAAAGGTCAACAAACTCAGTGGCCCATAAAATCTCATAATGTTCGTGCAGGAGTAGTCAAATACAACATAGTAATGGCCTGTGAATAATGCCAACCTCCAACCTCAATCCATGTTCATCCATTGTCGCAGTGAGAGATGGCATTGGATCTACCCATTAGAGTTAGAGTTTTTAAAACATCATGCTTAAGAGAAGAATTGGATCACAAAACTCAAAGTAAAGACTAGACTCCATGAGAAAAAAAAATAACGACAAAAATCTTACCAAATCCTACTCAGTGCTAAGCTTATTATTAGATCACGATACTTATTTTTATAAGAATTGAACTACATTTTTAAAATAATTGAGTCACGAGCTTTCCGTAGATATAAAAATCGAGTCAATGGAATATTGGACGGAAAGGTATGCCCGGTCAAAATTTTTCCCATGTTAACCCTATACAACTTTAAAATGAGATTCTACTTTTACTTGTATAGATAATGGAACCATCGCTTTATTAAAAAGACCAAAAAGACAACATTATTGATTTAGGAAGTGGATTGAAATGAAAAGATATTTTAAAATTTAGGTATTAGAGTAATTATGAAAACTTGTGAATAATACGGAATGATATATTTGATTTTGTTGTGAAAAGTTAAGGGATTAAATTTAAAAAATTAAAAATTAAGGGATTATATTGCGCTTAATTTTTTATACACTTAAAGATTAGATTTCATGTCTATCTTGCAGTAATTTGACTTATGGGGCCTTTAACCTTTATTTGATCAAAAAAAGGATTGCAATGAAAATTTAAGAAAAAACATTAAACAAATTAAGAGTTCGTAAATGATAGTGCATATTGTATTGAAGTTTAAGATCATAAGTTTCATTTCCTTATTACAAATGTAAAATGATCAAAAAAGCAATGGAACCTATCGTGGAATTTCCATGATCTTTCGCCTCTTTGCCATTTTCGGCTTGTCGTTTTGACCAGATCTTGGGCTTCGAGTTCTTGAAGGATGGCGGGTTTTGAATCATGTGACCAAATATTTGGTGCGATCGAAAATAGCTGGAAAAAAAGAACATGTAGCTTTTTCCATTTGGTATCGCCGAGGAAAAAAAAACAAAAGAAAGAGGACATGTTTTTAAATTACTGTGGAATTGCTAATTAAAGTGGACCTGCTTGTGTCGGACAAAAACAAGCATTAAATTACAAGGAAAATCTATTGTTGAGATGATGATTTAGGACACATTCGATCATAGTGATTGTGAGATCAAGTGGGAATAAAAAGTGATTAGCATCTCTCAATTATTGAAGCGTGTTCGAGGAAATCATGTCAGCTAATCACCTTGTCTTCCTTCAAGAATCTAGTAGGGTCAGTCGAATCTGAGAGACCTGGACACTTGTGGTTGGACAAGCTGCTGAAGTTTCAGACATGCACCACGTGCTTGTACAAGCTTTCTCTTCCGCATCTAATATAATTCCGAGAAGACCGACAGAAATCGGATAGGTTTGGTAGACTTTTAGATCAATTCCATCACCAAAAATACGCTTAGAACGTGAACGATAGCCATTCTATTTTTAGAATAGATTTTTGGCTAGAAATGATTTTTCTATTTCTATATCATGTACGAGTTTTTAAATAAAGATACGTGTTTGATAACGACACAAAATTTCTCCTTTCGAAATAAAAATTCGTTTGATAGGCCCTCTAAAATATTTGCCTCATATGCTCTTTTCCATTCATCGAAGAGTGGTGGTCGGCGGCTGGTTGCCGGTGGCGAGAGGCAATAGCAAGAGATGAGAAGAGTCTTTGTTTCTCTTTTTTCCAAAAAAATAGAAAATTTTTATTTTTCATTTCTGTTCAAAACCTATTTCTACACTAAAAATTTATTTCAGAAGTTAAAAAAAATGAAATTACGTTACCAAATAGATTTCTGTTCTAAACTTATTTTCGAGAATAGAAAAATAGATTTTGCCAGAAATATAATGATTATCATGCGCGTTCTTATTGAACTTGCCCTAGAGAGAAACAGAGGTGCTGGGTTCGTCACCCTTGGAAGTTAGTTCTTGTATCTCTAACATCGCTACGTAACAACAACAGCAGCAGCCGCCGATCATAGTGATCGCACTCAATTCGCATCGGATTGCTTCGAATTGTTTACATCTGTCCTCGTCGTCTCTCGCCCTTGACGTCTTCCTCGATCTTTTCCTTCCCCTTCTAAGTCAAATCTCTCGCCCGTGATGGCATCTCCTCCTCGATGCATCTGCAGTGTCCTGGCAAAACACGATCCTCGCCGAAAGCTACGTGAAGACGTGACCCTTTGTCCTGTTGACTAGTCTTATGCTCGACTTCTTCAACGACGGATTTCGAACCACATCCCCGAACATCATTGGACATATATTGAGAACCGTAGAATTGCTGGATTGTTAACGTATGGACCTGGTTGTATGGGACTAAAGTAGGACCACTGTCCGGTTGTCTTTTTGCAGAGTAAGTCCATGGAGATGTTTTGGACATATCCGATCACAACGATCGTGAGATCAAGTGTGAATAACAATTTCGTAGCAAGTGACTCTTATCACTTAATTGATAGGATGCGTAAACGCAATGATCTTCCAAATTTTCGGGAGATCGACAGAAAATATTTTCTCGTGCTTAACTACTGAACAATGGACAATGTTAAAGGCAATCAAGTCACCCGACAACTTTGCCGTTGGGAGAATTACAAAAATAATTATAAACCTATTATATTTATACTAATTTAGTCATAAACTTTTATATTGTGTCAATTGAATTCTAAACTTTTTCTTATTTTGCTAATTAAGTCAATCTGGCCAATTTTAGTCTGAATTACTGATATGGGCACTGGTCATGTCACGTAAAACGGATTACTCTCAAGTGAACATTTTTAATAGTAGTTAAATTTTTTTTAAAAAAAATCTTTTCTTTTCTTTTTTTGAACTTAGGCCCAGTGTGGGCTGCGACACCCTCGCGGCCCCGAGCGAGGGCGTCGCAGCCCTTGTCCCCCAATGTTAAAGAAAAGAAGAACAAATAATAAAAAATTCAAAAAATGTTAATATATTATTAAAAACGTACACGTCAACACCGGCTGTTCGTGCCATATAGGACAGTAGGTGTCTAAATCAGTGATTTTCGATCAAAATTGGTCATATTAACTTAATTAGCAAAACGAGAAAATATTTAGAATTCAATTAACATAAATAAAAGATTTAGGGCTGAATTGGCACAACTGTAATAGGTTTAAGACTTTTATGATAATTTTCCCATTGCTGTCATCTTCCAAGATTGTAGGATCAGCCAAATGTAATTTACCAGAATATCCCTCATTCTATGATTGGTGCAAAAAGTCAAATACACCAATCACCGGAAGTTGTCTTATACAAACATATGTGCTTGTTGCTGAATTTTCCAACATGTGCATCTCCCTCGTCTAGCGCTGCTTGCATAAACTCTCTTTTGCGCATCTAGTATAGATCTAAAAAGACCGACCGAAACTGAATAGATTTGGCAGACTTTACATCAAGTTTCATCACTCTGTATACACTTCTTGATCTTGCCCTAGGGAGAGACAGACAGGTGATGGGTTCGTCACCCCCAGAATCAAGAAAATCCAATGCACTTGCACACGCCGTGTGCGTCCCCTTCCCGGCCCAAGGCCACGTCAACCCCATGATGCAGCTCGCCAAGCTCCTCCACGCACGCGGCGTCTTCGTCACATTTGTCAACACCGAGTTCAACCACCGCCGCCTCCTCCGGTCTAAGGGACCAGACTCACTCCAAGGCCTCGAAAACTTCCGCTTCGAGACGATCCCGGACGGCCTCCCGCCATCAGACCGTGACGCGACGCAGGACGTCCCGACCCTCTGCGACTCGACCCGGAAGAACTGCTTGGGCCCTTTCAAGAAATTGCTTGCCAGGATCAAGAGCGACGAGGTTGTTCCGCCTGTAAGTTGTGTGATATCAGATGGGATAACGGGTTTTGCCAGTGAAGCTGCGAGGGAGCTTGGAGTTCCAGAGGTTCAGTTCTGGACTGCCTCGGCCTGTGGGTTCATGTGTTATTTGCAGTACAGAGAGCTTGTTAAGAGAGGGATCGTTCCATTCAAAGGTACTTACTTTGTTTATATATTCATTTTTGCTTCTCTCGGATAAATTCACTTAGATCTTTGTTTGTTTATTTAGTTATATCCCCATTTTTGAGTTATTTCCACTCATCTGTTTCTCTTGTTAAAGATCTGAATTGGATCCTCACTACATATTAAATGTAACAGATGAAGACTTCCTGAACAACGGGACACTCGATGATCGTGTTGATTGGATCCCCGGAGTGAGAAACATCCGACTCCGGGACATGCCGAGCTTCATGCGAACCAGAGACCTGAACGACGTCATGTTCGACTTCTTAGGAGAAGAAGCGCAGCACTGCCTGAAATCATCTGCTATCTTGCTCAACACCTTCAATGAGCTCGAACACGAAGTTCTGGAGAAAATAGCAGACATGTCCCCTCAAATTTACTGTGCCGGGCCCCTTTCCTCTCTCATTCAGGATATTCACTCGAGCTCTGTCAAGTCTTTCCGGTCGAGTCTGTGGCAGGAAGATTACAGCTGCCTCAAATGGCTCGATCAGAGAGAAGCCGAGTCGGTTGTGTATGTGAACTATGGGAGCATCACTGTGATGACTGAGGAACACCTGAAGGAGTTTGCTTGGGGGCTTGCAAATAGCAAGCACCCATTTTTGTGGGTGATCAGGCCTGATGTTGTGAAGGGTGATTCCGCAATTCTACCACCGGAGTTCCTGGAGGAAGTGAAAGACAGAGGGTTCTTGACGAGTTGGTGTCCGCAGGATCAAGTCCTGAGTCACGGATCAGTCGGCGCTTTCCTAACGCACTGCGGGTGGAATTCTACCTTGGAAGGTATCTGCGGAGGGGTTCCCCTCATTTGCTGGCCGTTCTTCGCCGAGCAACAGACAAACTGCCGGTACGCGTGTACGGAATGGGGGATTGGCATGGAAGTGAACCAGGATGTGAGGCGTGAGGAAATAGAAGCTCTTGTTCGGGAAGTGATGGAAGGGGTCGGTGGGAAGAAGATGAGGGAGAATGCTAAGAAGTGGAAGGAGAGAGCTGTGGCAGCCGCCGGTCGTGGAGGGCCATCGTACAATGACTTCAACAGATTCATTAAGGAGGTTGTCCGTTTGAACGGTTAGATTAAAATGGAAGAATTAAGAACTCCGTGGTTCAAGATTTCCCTTTTCTTTTTTGCAATCGGTTAGTTTGCCCAGTTCCTTCGACTAGGTATTTTAAATCATACGGCATTAGATGATATCCTAAACCTATTAGGAGCAATCACTCCGGGCAAGAACTCGAATGTTTGCCCAGTCACTTTCATTTAATGCAGAGTTGTCAGCTCCGACGACGATTGCAAAGCCCTACTCGATAGCGATCTCTTTATGACTATTAAAGATTTGTTCTTCTACGGTCTATGCTTGATCTATGCTCAATCTTTCCCATTAGCGAGCATACTTTCACTAACCTCCTGTTTGACTTTTTTATTAGCAACTCGATGTGTAGTAAAAATAGCATTGCGGAAGCTGATCGGAAATTCACAATTAAATCGAGAGTGAGAGAAAATTGACAGAAAAATAAAATGATGAACAATAAAGGACACAAGATAATTTACATGGTTAGGTCCGAATATCGGAAGTTACGTCCACGGGAAGAACCAACCACCAATTATCCACTAACACATTGGAGAATTCCACAATCATAACTGCTTATACACTCGAGTGTTTTCCAATCTTGTGCCAAATACCCACGGTGTTTACGGCATGAACACCATGTTTAGAACTCCCTTTTGTTCAGAAGAGAGAGAGTCCCTTCTGTTGAGTTGAATGTACTCTGCACACTCTATCCTACTGGTGCCTTTCTTTGACTTGTTCCTTACATTGCTCGTGCTTACAAATTTGTTGAAGAGCAAATCAAACTGTTTTGGATTAGATGGGACGACATCCTCAGAGGATAAGTGTCACGCCCCGAAACTCCCGTCGAGCCCGCGACATCCCGCTCAGGTCGAACGGTTGCTACGTCCCAAGTTATCGCCGACCTCAACTAAATATCAGAGATTTCATTGCGCAAACGAAAATCATAAAATACCGGGACAAATAAAACTGGGGAGAATTGGGAGAATATACATTTCCATTTCTTGTTCAACTTGTTCCATTATATATACAATAAAATAAACCTATGTCTACCAGTGCGCACTTTACTGAAACTACCAAAATCAAAAAGGAATCGATGACCTGACGTTCAACCTCAAAAATGATTCTCATCCAAGGCAAGCTTTCCCACTTCTACAAACACGGTCATCGTGTGTCTTATCCAGGTCATTCCATCACCCATAGGAAACTCTGCTACATCGTACTCCGTGTGCACTGGTACTCCAAAACATACTGGTGGCGGTGGTGGAGGGTTCATGGGTCCTGTCGGGGTTCTGAAATTGTTTGTTGAAACAACAGTGAGAACACTTCTCAATAAGTTCACCCCCAAACCCAACCTAGGTTACACGTACCTCCAGACAATTATGCAATCACACACATTCATGTACATCAAGTAATCACGAAGCAGGCACATCAATTAATATGGTCAGGCTCAATCACGCGCACACCCACACTCAATCACAATTACATCAGATGCAAACACACGCATGTACCATTCTCATTCTACTGTTCCTTCCATCCTCATTTCTCTTTCATATTCCTCGCCAGTGACCCGCGTTGAAGTACACGCCTCAGGCACACTACGATCATTCACCACATCCGGTCCGCGTACTCGTTCACGCCTCAGGCCCCAATCGCTACCTGAGCATCACACGCCCCAGGCCTGATCCCAACTTAGCCCGCGCCAAATGTGACAGGCCTACATGATTGGAACCCAAGCTTATGATGCCTCGGTTCAATTCCGGTCTCACCCGAGCTGATCATGCCTCGGACCGATTCTCATACTTGCTTTTTCAAGCCTCAGCCTGTGCCAAATGCATCAGACCTACGTGATCGCTACCCGAGCTTATGATACTCAGCTCGATCCCATTCTCACACTTACACACCTTGACATAACTTCCACAATCACATGCCACACCACTTTTCTTTCTTACTCATGCACATGCTCATCAAGCATTTGCCACACTCAACTAGCCCATCATACGTGGCCCGTGCACGCATCAATTAACACGTAAAACATGCTCACTCAGCATTCGATATGGCCAATTTCAACAATTAATTCAATCTGGCCCACACGTGCACATAATCAAGCACATTTCAATCCATCAAATCACGGTTCAATAAACACACAAGGCCGCTCATGGGCTCACAAACACAGCCACATTCATAGGCATAATTTCGACATTTCCAAGCCTATTAAACACCACAATCCAGCCATACTACCACTTATCAAACCGACACCACTTGTCCTTAAATCGAGCCCTAAGCTCGCCAATTCCATCCCACAACATCCGACACTCTATTCAGTCTCACTCTAGCCTCGAAACATCTTCATTTCATCCTCAAATTACCTCATATAACACACAAATAAACACTCAGTTAAATCAACCCCATCCAGAATAATTCAAACATGCCCAAAACACATAAATTGCCAATTTTCTCCAACCAAATGGCATCAGATTAATTCCGATCCTTCACAACACTTTTTCGCCATTAAATAATGGTTCTAAAAATCCAACTTGCGTCCCGAACAAATCATCACAGCCCTGTGAATAGTAATTGGCAGCTTGTGAACAATAACTCGCAGCTTATAATTCACCTCAAATTGTCCTCCAAAAATTTCAAAAATAATCCTCAAGGCCCGCCATACATTTCCAATCATAAACCCCAATATTTCGCACCCGCATATTATCAATTTCATCATCCCAACTCAATTATAATTTCAACACACGAAAATACGGAAATTTCTATTTTTCTCTAACCAAATGGTCTCAAATCGATTCGGGTCCTTCACGAGACTTTCTCGCCATAAATTCTTGGTTCTAAAAATCCAACTTGTGACCCGATTGGCCCATCATATCCCATGAACAGTAAATCACAGCTCATGAACAGTAATTCGTAGACACTATTATTCTGAACTTTCCAACAAAAATTTTCTGGTTTCAATTCTAAGGCCCGCCACCTAATCCCACTTCTAAATCATGCCATTCCGCACCTAATCTATTCTCGGTTTTGCCCAAAATCGCTTGTCGATACCCAAAATCCTAAATTGGGTTTAGATTGCGACTTACCCGCGTTCTAGACTATCGCGGCTAGAACGGAGAGCGGCGGCACTTAATCGGGAACGGCGGCGATGGTGTACGGCTCCCGGGTGACGGCGATCGGCTTGGGCGGCGACGATGCGGCTTGGGCGTGAGAGAGAGAGAGAGCCATGGCGGGAAGGGTGTTCGCGGCCAAAAAAGGGGGGGAACTCACGGCAATGAAGAGGAGAGAATGGACAGAGATGACATTTTGGACCTAAATAGTAAATTTTGACCAAAGGTGGAAATGACCATAATACCCTTTCCTCTTATTTTTAACGGTTAATACCACGAAAAACCCTAAACTGGTACACTTGTGACACATTTACCCCAAACTATTTTTTTGACCATAAAAAACCCCAAACTGGTACATCTGTGACAATTTTACCCCGAACATACCATAAAAAACTCCAAACTGGTACACATATGACAATTTTACCCCAAACTAATTTTTAATATTATTATTTTTTATTTTTTTGAACTTTTTTTCTTTTGTTTTTCATTTTCAAACTCTGGCCAGTCGCCGGTCTGGCGACTGGCCAGAGGTGGAAGTCGGTGAGGACGGTGACGAGCTTCCCCTCTCCAGCAAAGGAGTCGTCGCCATTGCTGGATTGACTCCAAACACAAGCTTCTGTGGCAACGTAGAGACTGTGCCGTCGAACCCTCCACCTTCACAATCGCTGCCGTTTGGAGCTGCAAGAACCCCGTTCGCATTCTTTTGAGCGCCGAGCGGGACCGGATCAGAGTTGGTGCGCCGGATATTCGAGGGGGGCAGGGAGGGGAGGGTGATATTGCTAAAGCCGCGAAGCATGTAGTCGATGTCCTACCGATCAAGGAGGGAGCAGGAGGGCCTCTTCTTGAGGTTCGAGGCCATTGGCAGATGAGAAGAGAAGGGGAGTTTCCTCTGCTTCGTGGGGTTGGCGACGCTGCCGTCGCAGCAGAGGACGCATGGTTGGGGCAATAGGTGCTCGGAGCACACCCTGTTGCGTTCTTCTTCTTCTTCTTCGGATCGTTCTTGAACCGAGGCGCACTCTCCTTCCGGTGGTTCTTGAGGATAGTCCGGATGAGCGAGGAAGCTCATCGTGTGCAATCAGCTGCTCTGTTTTTCTCTCGGTCGGACGAATCTTGAAAATGGTCGTTCACAGTTCACAAACTGATTCACTTTCCTCCTCCTCCTCCTTCTCTCTCTCTCTCTCTCTCTCTCTCTCTCTCTCTCTCTCTCTCTTCTGTAATCTTGAAAATGGCCGACGCCTCGCTGGCTCACCCTCGCCCGCGCCGGCGAGGGCGGCCCTCGCCGGTTTCTGCCTCTGGCTAGTCTGGCGACCGGCGACCGGCCAGAGTTTGAAAATGAAAAAAAAAAGAAAAGAAAAGAATAAAAATAAATAAAAATTCGAAAAAATAAAAAAAAATAATAGTAAAATTTTAATTCAGGGTAAAATTGTCACATATATACCGGCTTGGAATTTTTTGTGGTAAGTTAAGGGTAAAATTATCACAGGTGTACCAGTTTGGAATTTTTGATTGTCAAAAAAATAGTTCAGGGTAAAATTATCACAGGTATACTAGTTTGGGGTTTTTTATGGTCAAAAAAATAGTTTGGGGTAAATGTGTCACAAGTGTACCAGTTTAGGGTTTTTCATGGTATTAACCCTATTTTTAATCCGACGGTCTCGATTCAATCTTATCTTGATCCGACGGCCGAGATCGATTCTTGCACAAAAATATTCAAGGGCATACTTGTAATTTCCCAAAAATCCAAGGGTAAAATTGTCCAATCAGAATTTTGAGGCAAAATTACCAAAATGCTCTTTACCCTTAAAGCTTGTCCTTTAATAAATTCTAGGGGTATTTTGGTCACTTTCTCCGTTTTTTGTCCAAATCGAATTTTTCCGAAAGATTTAAGCACACCAAAAATTGACACGTGTCACATGCAACGTCGTCCTAACATTTCGGTGTGACTTCCTAATTTTCCGGTGTCCAATTTGGGCAAAAATTCCATAATTAAATTATATTAAATGCAACTCGAGCGTTTCTCGAGCTAACGGGCGGCTTGCTGGGGAAATTCGCTGAATCGACTTATGACTGATACTGAATCGAGTCACATGCAAGTCCGTTCGGTGCGTGACGACCTCGGTTGTCATTAAAATCGCGAAGATCAATCACTTGATCCGAGGGGTACGATCGTTCGGTATAATTTTGGAATCATTCATCAAGTCGTTTCGTGGTCCAACGAAATCACCCCTCAATCCACTACTAGGACAGTGGCGAATTGATCCCTAACTATCCTTGGATCGCCCAACAGTGGCTCAAATATCACTTCTGTGATTTAATGGTCGAAATCCATTCACGATTGAATTTTCTTTAGTCGCACGAATTTAATTCCCTTATTAGCCTTTCCCTAATGGTTAGCATTCCCAGGAATGATCAGTTCCGGGTGAGAATTTACTGCGAGCACATTTTATAAAACTCAATTATTTAATAAATTCCAATTGGTGGAATTTCGGAATTTCACAATAAGTGAAGCTTTACATGCAAGAAGCACTAAGAAGACACAAATTAACTGCCCCTTTAGCAAAACTTCATTTCAAGAGTTCCGTCAAGTGATTTTTCAGTCAAAGCGTCATTTTTATTTTATTTAAGTCAAATAGGCATTCATATAAGCAAATTTTTAACGATACTCATTTACGGAATCTTGATAGAGAGTAAATGTGTCACACAAATATAAATTTAAGATTTTTTTGTGTCACAGAAAAAAAATTATAATAAATATTTGACAATTTTATTCAATGTGATATCATCCTTAAATTATTACTTTATTCAATGTGACTCTTAGACTATTTTTAAATGTTCAATGTAATCCTCAAACTTTCAGTTTGTTCAATTAAGTTCATCAACTTTCCATAACAAACTTAGTATTTCGGTACTATACACAATTTTCTATAATTGCAATTTTACCCAGATTTTAATATATCTTTTTATTTCAAGAGTTTTCTTGGATCAACAAAAAATGTGTAATCTTTTTATTACCTTTTTTTTATCTTTTAAAATATCGCGATATTTTCATTTAAGCAAAATTGAACTTATGATCTCTATAATAGTAAAAGTAGAAACTAATTTAGAGTTGTATTGGTTAATATTTCTATTTTTTAAGTCTAAGTGTTTTCTTAAAGATATTTGGAACCTCTATTAATTTATCTATATTTACCCATACTTATATAGATCTCGTTCCTAATTTTTGGGATTGATGAAATTTTCAATCTTGAGTGTTTTGTGTTTTCTAAAAAATAAGGAACAAGATTTAGATTTAGATTAATATATGTCCAAAAATTTATAGATACGTTAATATCATTTCTAAATATCTTTATGGGATACAGTGACATAAAATAGCAAGAGTATCAATGCGATACAGCTCTAAAGAAGTCTCTACTATTACTATTATAAAGATCATAAGTTAAAATTTACTTAAGTGGAATTATCGTAAAATTTATAAAAACAAAAAAGTAAATAGGTAATAAAAAGATAATATAACGAAACAATAATCTAAGATCTGGGTAATATTGCAATTATGAAACTCGTTAATAGTACAGAAGGACTGAGTTGATTTTGTTATGAAAAATTGAGGAACGAGATTGAACAAACTAAAAGTTTAAGGGATACATTTAATATTTAGAAATAGTTCAAGGATCATCTTGAACGAATCAAAAATTTTAAAAAATCGAAATGTGGACAAAAATTGTTGAGAAATCAAAATGTAATTCTTCGTGTGTATGGCTATTGTGTTTCATTTCATCTAACTGAATGTAACGACTAACCCAACCTTACTCACCCATCGATTCAATCTGAGCAATGCAAGATATGAATTCAGTTAATTTGTGAATTTTCTAGTGGACTCTTGGAATCTTTGTGATGTTCGATTTATTAGATATTTAATAGTGAAAAAACTATCAAAAGTTACGCCTTAAATTACCAACTTCTCTTCTCTGGTAATTCTCCTATCTTTACTAACTTCTATTTACCTTTCTTCATTAAATTTATCAACTATTATATGATATTATCAACCTTTGTTTCGGTGACCTCCAAGCTTTTTTCCAATTAAGTAACTCAATAGGAAAGTTGGTAAATTAAATAAACCAAATAAACCTTGATGACTTACTCAAATGAGAGATCCGAAGTTAGTTTATAACTTTATAAAAAAAATTGATAAATCACTTAAGTTGAAGTTAGTAATTTCGTTCTGACCAAAAAAAAGTTAGTAATTTTGTATAGGTGTTTAAAGACGTAGTTAATAAAGCAAATAAAAGTTGTAAAAAATAAGAGAAGTTGTTAATCAAAATAAAAATAAATTTAATAATTTATAAAATGAGTGGGTAAATTAAGATCCCGCCGAGAAATGTAAATAAAAGTTTGTGACTGGTAAAAAAAGGTTACCATACAAAAAGGAACTAATAAATATCTGAGTAACTCAATGAGACTTGACCCAATACTAGGTAGAAATTTAACATTAAAAAAGTTGGCAAGTCAAGCTAATATAGATTGGTAATCGCGAAAAAAAGTTAGTAAATAAGGAAATTGCTAACCAATGGGAATAAAAGGTGGCAATTTAATAAAAAAATTGGTAAGTTAAATTAAATAATTAAACTTTGGTAAGTAACTCAAATTGGTAACCCAAAACTAATGACTAATTTAATATGACAAAAGTTGGTAGGTGACTCTTATTTGGATCGGTAATATTTTTGTAAGATTTAATAAATCAAAACATTAATAAGTTATACAAATAAAATTTTATAAATTGGTTCAAAAGTCCGTAATTTACAAATTAACAAAAAAAGTTGGTAATTTTATAATAGTATTGGTAAGTTACTAATAAGTTACTAATAGTATTGATAGTAATGTAACATACAAAAAAAAAGCTAGAGAGTTGCACTAATTTAGATCAATAATCAATAAAAAGAGTTAGTAAATATGGAATTGCTAACCAAGGTGGATAAAAGTTGGTACCTTGATAAAAAAATTGGCAAGTTGAAAAAAAAAAAGAAATCAAACTTTGGTAAGTAACTCAAAACTAATGGCTAGTTTAATTTTAAAAAAAGTTGATAAGACTCTAATTTACATTGATAATTTTTTTTATAAGAGTAAGTAAATTCGAAACGCTAATGAGTTATGCAAACAAAAGTTTCTAAATAGTTACAAATGTTCATAATTTACAAACTAACAAAAAAGTTGACAATTTTATGAAAGTATTGGTAAGTTACTAATAAATTGTAGGAAAAATCCACCATCATTTTTTTTTGTTTTTGCCATAGAAATGAGGTGATATCATAAACACAAAATACAGAGCCCGAAAAAGGGAAAGATCTGTTTGAATTGTGTGTCCGCCGTCCCTCCCACCTTTCAATTTACAAAAAGAGGAGAATTTGGGGACAAATTGTTTTCCACAAGGAACGAATTTAGACTAAAACAACGATTGAAAGTGCATCTAATGCGTTAAAACACACAGGAATCGGACACTCATCATGCTCCGCCTATTTAAATGCCCATTTATCGTAACCATGAAAACCTCTCACCTGAGACGTTAGTTCTTGAATCTCTAACACTGCTATGTAACAACAACAGTAGCAGCCGATCATAGTCATCGCGCTCAATTTGCATTAGATCAGTTCGGATAGTTTACATCTCTCCTCGTCCTCTCTATCCCTCGACATCTTCCTAGATCTCTTCCTTTCCCTTCTAACTCAAATCTCCTCCTCGATGCATCTGAAAGGTCCTTGTACAACACGTTTCACGCCAAAAGCTACGTGTAAAGACGTGACCCTTTGTCCTTTTGACTAGTCTTCATGCTTGAGTTCTTCAAGGACGGATTTCGAGCCACATCACCAAACACCATTCGACGAGGTCGATGCGTTTTAAGAATAGCCAGGAAACGAAGTATAGTTTTCATCTATTGAGAACCATGGAATTGCTGGATTTTTAATGTATGGACATGGTTGTATCGGATGTGACTAGGACCATTGCCCGGCAGCTTTTTGTTTGTTTGCACAAGTAATTATGCGGAGATGTTTTGGACATGTCCGATTGTAGCCTTCGTGAGATAAGTGCGAATAAGCATGTGAGTATTTCGCTTGATTGACAGGATGCGTTTCAATAATGATCTTCCGCATTTTCGGGAGATCGATGAGCAATGTTTTCTCATATGTAACTACTGAACAAAGTAATTACATCAAAAATCATGGGCGTAGGCTAAGTTAAAGAATGACCCGTGTGTAGACTCGGAAACACCGTCACAAAGTTCAATTATCACATCATCGAGTGCAAATAATTTCGATAGTCGACTCCTTGCCGGAGCTTCAAGCAAACATCCATGACACGATTGAGATACTTCGTACATCCGACATTTACTCACCTGAAGAAAGAAAGCATAGGAAAACAATAAATGCGAAAATGTTTTGCCCTAGACAATAGACATTCGCTATGAATTTATCTTTTTTGATCCTGTTATTCTCTCATCAGCTAGGAAATTGATGTTGGTCATTTATTAAATTGAACGACCTTTCCAAGGCACAGGTGACGTGTTCGAGGTAATCAAGTCATCTAACCACCTTGCTTTTTCCCCCGAATTGTTTCTTTAAAATTGGAAAAAAAAAAAACTCGTATTCATTCATGTTCGTGGGTTGTAAAAAAACTCTCATTTATCGAACCAAGCAAAATTTTTTGAAAGCAATTAAATCCAATGTGAGTGTATGCAGTTGTGCAAGATACGAATTACATTAAGTTGAATTTAATGAATCCTTTCGCAAGTTCTTGTTTCAGTTTTGACCACCATTTCTTTTGCATGTGGTGAGAAAACTCATCGGGCACTCCAAAGTTTTCAGGATTTCCAGAGACTAAAGTTGGTTAAGCTATTTCTGTTTTGCACAGCAATATCTAAGTACCACCAAACCAGTGCAGAAGCTTGTATTTAGATTCCACAACAGCAAAACTGGTGAAATACTGCATTTCTGCAGCACAAGCTCCTATACATTCTCAACTAGTACCTAGGTGCTTCTTATTGTCGATATCTGGGCCAGAATAAGTTGCTAAAATGAATGTGCATACACATCACACCTTGGTTAGCATTTGAATTTTCCCAATTGAAGAAGCCCACAACGTCTCATCATCAGATGATGAAACCATATTTCAAAAACAACAAAAGCGGGAAGAAGAAACTGACCGCGTCTTCGGGCTCCACCACGATTTCAAAGTTGGTGCCCTTCAAGGTCTTGACGAAGATCTTGATGGGCTAAATCAGTTGATGATACCATGAAAACACATGCACATGATCAACAATAATGGGTCCAAGTAAAACTGCAAGCCCTCAGACATAGTTAAGGAAAACACGCACAAGATCAAAAATAATGGGTCCAAGTAAAACTGCAAGCCCTTAGACATAGTTAGGGAAAACACGGCTGCAAACATATATAGAAATCTGTTTCAAACGGCACTGCAGTAGAACATTGAAAAAAAAACAGACTGAAACTGCCCCCGGCCTCCTAGAGGAAACGGTTTGTCCTGGACATTCCATTCCCGATCGAGCCGTGAAGATCCCGCGCAATTCCGATACAAGATATAGGAAAGTGCTGCGCGATACATAAAAGCTTCCTTCTGGTGTTGGGACCAACATGAACGGCTGAGGGCAGGATAACAGAAGAGCGTTAGAGAAACTTGAGAGGTACACGGGGTATGGGTATACAACTCAGTAGTATCAAAATGCAATACGATCGATCGATCGAGGAGGACGAGTCCAATTCGATAGAGAAATTGCAAAGAATTCACGAGACATAATAACTTTTAAAAAGAGGTAAACTTCTTTAAGGGCCACCCCAAAAGTTAGCTTTTTTTTTCTTCTTTGAAAACTTCATCGGAGGAGCAACAACAATACAATAAGGTTCTCTATAAATCTTCTTATAAAACAGAAATAGATACTCTCTGGCTAACAATGAATGAATGGACCGCCCAAGGTGGTGATATTCAATCAACAAAAATGCCCATCTCATCCAAACCACCATCCTCCTTCGACGCTCAAAAAGAAATTAAATAAAAAAAATTACGAATGAATCTTTCAACCTCGTTGAAAAGGCGGGCGTCCTGCTTGCCGTCTAGCCAGATGTTGCCAGAGACCGTGGCGAGCAAGTCGTCGCTGCCGAGGCCGGTGGGCTGGCAGTCGATGGTGAGGAGTTGGTGCCGGCACTGCTGAAGGGAGGTGAGTTCGGCGAGGATAGCCTCCTTGCCCTGCAACTTCCGGCCTTAAAAGATCTTCACCGACCCTTCCAGGTACAGGCTCGCCAAATCCGCCCCATTCGCGTCGAACGTCCGGTTGTAGTTCTCCAGGAAGCGCTTGGCCGCCGCAATCTTCAGATCCTGGTTTGCTTCCTCCATCGCCGTCGTCGTCTTCTCTCCTTCCGGTTCTCTTCTGCTTCAAGACCTACGCGATGCCAGACGGTTCCACAAAACAGGCCCAATTTAAAAATAAAAAATAAAAGCACCAATTTTATCTTGAATGACAATTCTAATCCAAACTTTTTTTGTGTATCGTAAAAAATTACTAACTTTCACTTAAATTCAAAATTTGATTCGAATAATTTGAAAATTTTACATTACAGGAGCCATATTTGGGACTCGGATAAAAGTTCGTACTTTTTATTGAGACGAAAAAAATTCGAGCCAAAATTATTATTTAAAGTAAAATGAATGTTTTCTTTTGGAATTAACCCCCACAAGACAAGAGAGAAAGCCCTAGGCTTTAAGAGTTTTCTTTTTATTTGGCATCCACCCCCCCCCCCCACCCCAAAAAAAAAAACCCGACCAATCCGAAACCGGTCCGTCAGGTAAAAAGAATAAAAAGCCCTTTCTTTTTTCCTTTTTCCTAGCTCAACCCCTACGCCTGTTTACTACTTCAATTTTTTTTATAAGTGGCTATGCCCCATAACTTTTTATCATTGATACTCTTATAAATTTTCTTGGCTGTCTCGGAATTCTGTAGTTGTGTTATTTTTTGAAGAAGTTCGTATCTTTTATGATGATGGAATTGCTCCATTTTCTTTCTATGGCAGACCGTAGAAACTTGCTTAGGAGTTTTCCACGTTAGCATGACTTATGGACGTTGTTGAAGCGGAAGAAAGTTATTTTGCCACTAGCGAGACCAACGTGTAAAATAGACTATATATGCACAAAATTTGCCAAAAGAATAGATTTCTAAGGTGATCTTTATACTAGAAGCTAAGGCTGCTAGTCAATATTGTGCCAGAGCCAACTTTCCTGTACTGATACTTCCTCAACCATCTAAAAGACCACTCGTTTCTTTTGAACAAAATTCAGTTGTTTATTTTGTTCATGCGACAAAAGAGGGTAGTTTTTGTACTTGTTACCATGTCTTTTTGGTGATACCGATTGGTAAGTTGAATTGAGCTCCTGTTTTGTAAAATTTATACTATGGTTGAAGTATTGTTCTAGTTTTAGAAGGCTCTAGTTATGAAGAGTGTTGTTTACCGTTTGAGTTGTAATTCTGAAATTGTCAATTATTTGACTAAAATTAGCTTATAGTGCCCTCTCTTAATACTCGACCGTGATAAGTCGATTATTTTGTCTACAGCTAGAGTTTGGTGGCTCATCTAATAAATTGCTTTTTTCTAGTTACATAGACAAACGCGTCGGACTCTCTCTGCAATTCACTGCAAAGTATTGGCAATGTTCCTTGAATTAGAAGCTGTAAGGCCCAGAAGCAACTCTCGAATTTAGGCTTTGTCCTCATTGCATAATCTTAAAATAATGGAGGTAGCAATGTCATCCTCTTAGTCCGTAGGGAACAGAGAAATAAAAATTTTGTCCGGCTAGTTGTCAATGACAACTTGTCATGTTGTGAACTCTCGGATTTGAATATGACATGGACCGATTTTGTCTCAGTTTAGTGTCTCCTCAAAGAAATTTGTTCAAGTGACGCAAAATCACATGTATTCTCCCCTTCATAAAAATCATCTTATCTTCTTCTACTTTTATTCGAATGGGCTCCCTTTCAAGACTTCTAATAATTCAGTGCACCAGCCATAACTCTTTAAGGATGCGTGTGTGGTCAAGTGACTTATAACTTTTGTAATTCATTTCTTTTCGGTTTTGCAAATCCACGTTGTAATATTGATATAGGACAATACTCTGAAATGAATAAAGAACAGCACAAAAGCACTCTAAAAAGTACTGCATATCATGTGAATATTTATTTAACACAGCAATCGAAAGCTTCAAAGGTGTTTTTTTTTTGCTTTTTGGGTAGTTAAGTTATTCATTCCATTTGAAAACAAACACGTGCTTTTTCCCCTGAATTTTTTTATTTAAAATTAGAAAAAAAACTCGTATTCACTCATGTTCGAGGGTTATAAAAAAAAATCTCATATATCAAACCAAGCAAAATTTTTTGAAAGCATTTAAATCCGACGTGAGTGTATGCAGTTGTGCAAGATACATATTGTGACATCCTGAAAATCGGTCCATTTGAGATTTATAAAATACTGAGTTTTATGAATGTACTCGTAGTTAGTTCTCGCCCGGAACTAATCATTCCTATGATACTAACCATTATGGAAAGGCTAATTGGAGATTTAAATTCGTACGACTAAAGAAAATTCGATCGTGGATTGACTTTCAACTATGAAATCATTGAAGTGATATTTTGAGCCACTGTTGGCCGATCCAAAGATAGTCAGGGATCAGTTTGCCATTGTCATAGTAGTGGATCACAGGTGATTCCGCTGAACCACGAAATGAATTGACGAATGATTCTGAACCTATACCAAATGATCGTGCCCCTCGAATCTAGTGATTGATCCTTGCGATTTTACTGATAACTGAAGTCGTTACGGTCTGAGTAAATTGCACGTGACTCGATTTAGTATCAGGCATGAGTCGAATATGCGAATTTTTCTAACAAGCCACCCGTTAGTCTGAGAAACGCTCGAGTTGCGTTTAATAAAATTTGCTTATTTAATTAGCCCAAATTGGACATCGGAAAAATTTGGAAGTCACAACGGGACGTTAGGACGACGTTGCGGATGGAACGTGCAATTTTGGATTGTTCCGATTTCTTTAGAAAAATTCGATTTCGATAAGAAATGGGGAAAGTGACCATTTTACCCCTAAGAATTTGTAAAGGGCATGCTTTACGAGGGAGGGGCATTTTGATAATTTTGCCTAACTTTTTGGTTGGACATTTTTATCCTTGAAATTTTATGAAATTCTTAAAATATCTTTGGATATTTTAGATAAGATTCGATCTGGGTCATCGGTTTCAAGATAAGATCAAATCTTGGCCGTTAATTGAAAAAATTAGACAAGGGCAAGATGGTCATTTGCCATTTTGGGTCAAATTGCACTATTTAAGTCTAAACCCAATTCTCTCTCCTCACTCTCTCTACCTCCACCTCACGGCCAGTCCTCTCTCCTCCTCCCTCGTCGATCATCCCCCTTTGCTCTTATGGCGGCGTCGCCGCTCACCGCCCGCCGTACTGCGCCGCCTCGCTGTCGCCGTACCGCGCCACCGCCACCCCCACGCTGCCATTCCTCTCTCTCTCTCTCTCTCTCTCTCTCTCTCTCTCTCTCTCTCTCTCTCTCTCTCTTCCCCGTGTGACCGTGGGTCTCGGCTGAGCAAGCCATGCCACCGCCGTGCGCCGATCGCTGTCCACCGTGCCAAGCCGCGCCGCCGTTCCCGATTATTTTGCCACCGCTTTTCGTTCTAGCCGTGTCAGTCTAGAACTTGGTAAGTTGCGTCCTAAACCTGACTTAGGCTATTAGGTATCGACGGGTAATTTTGGTTGAAATCGGATTTATCCAGGTACGGAATTGTACGGATTAGGAGTAGAATCAATTGGTGGGTCTAGGATTGAATTCAGGAAATTTTTTAATGGAAATTTTGAGGACAACAATTGGCTGTGAGTGACTGTTCAGTGGGCTGTGATGGGCCGATCGGGATGCAAATTAGATTTTTAGAACCGGCAATTAATGGTGAGAAAGTGCCGTGAATGACCGGAATTGATTTGACGCCAGTAGGTTGGAGAAAAATGGCAAATTGTATGTTTAATGTGTATTGGAACTATGACTGGGTTGGGGGTGATGAAATTGAGTGCATGATTGTGTAATTATATGATTGAAAGATGCCGATTGTATGCATGCTCAGGCCAGACTGATTTGATTATTAAAATTGGCCATGTCAAATGCTTAGTAAGCATATTTTGCGTGTGAATTGATGCTTGCACGAGCCACGTGTGATTGGCCAGTTAAGTGTGGTAAATGCTTGTTGACCATGAGCATGAGTAAGAAAGAAATGTGGTATGGCATGTGTTCGTGAAAATTGTGCCGTCCTGAGGCGTGCACTTCAATGCGGGACGATGCCCGGTACTACCGGAAGACTGCCAACCTGAGGCGTGTACTTCAACGCGGGTTGTGTAGTAGGTGGTAGATGTTGAGCTTGAGGCGTGTACTTTAACATGGGCAAGAAACATGGCCTGAGGCGTGTACATTAACTCAGGCCCTGAAGTGTTGTGATAAGTAGTCGCAATGAAATTGAGGCGTGTACTGTAATGCGGGTCACTGGCGAGGAATGTGAAAAAGAGATGATGAGAACGAAATGAGAGCATGACATGAGATTTGCACATGCTTGTGATCGTATGTGAAGTGCCTGCTATGTGATGATTTGGTGTGTGTGATTGTGTTTTGTGATTGTCTGGAGGTACGTAATAGCTTAGATGGGGTTTAGGGGTGTACTTACTGAGATGTAGTCTTATGATTGTTTTAACTAATATTTTTCAGAACTCCAACCCGAGCCATGAATCCTCCAACACCACCACCAAAGCATTTTGAGGTACCAGTGCACACTGAGTTTGAGGTTGCAGAATTTCCTATGCCTGATAACATGACCTGGATTAAACACACTACTACCATTTTTGTAGACGTAGGACTACTCTTATGGGAGACCCATGTTTATACTGCCTAGTTCTTCCAAGATGCAACAGGGGATGAATTCGAGCCCGTTAGGGGTTTTGATGTTCCGTTTGACTTAGTTGGGAATTGGTACCCATCTTCCATACCCCCGATAGACGGAGAGTTGACTAGTGCCGAGACGAGCTTAGCGCAATCTGGAATGCATCCAGCACCCACAACACAAGGATCTTCGAGGGCTGAGCATGAACCCGAGCCCGAAGCTTCACAAGCTGAAGACGACCCGATGGACATAGATTTAGAGCCTATTCCTAAGTAAGAACCAGAGGAGGTAGAGCCCGAGGCAGAACCCGAAAATGAACCTGATGAGTCTAAGGAGCCTGAGGAGAAACCAGAGTATATACTCCCATATGAGCAGTATATGGATCTCGATGTTGTGCCTAAGTTCAATTTCTTTGATGGATTAGCTAAGGAGGAACAAGACGAAGTTCCAGATGAGTCGGGTAACATTAATCACCCGATTGAGATTGAGGCAGAGCTGGAGTCCTTAGAAGAGCAAACTGTTCAAGAGAGTTCTGATTCAGAGGACGAGAAGTCAGACTCAGAATGAACGCCGAGCAAGAGGCATAGGGGCTAGTATAGGGGTTCGGAATAGGTTTTTGCAGAGTACCATTTTTGTGGTTAGAATACTAGGTCATCGATCTTTTTGTGTATCGATGGTTTTAAATACGGAGTGCAAGTGTTTATGGCGGATGTGAATTGTAAATATATTATTAGTTTGATAATGGAAATGAATATGTTTGTATTCTCCCTGATCTTCTCCAGTTTCAAAATGTTCCGGGAAATTTGTGATTTCCGTTGTTGAATTAAATCTCTGATGGTTAAGTGAGGTTGGTGATACCCTGAGATCGATGTCGCATCAATCAACCTGTAGAGGATGCTGTGCTCTCGATGGGGTTCGGGGCGTGACACATATTACAATAAGTTAAATTTAATGAATCATTTCGCAGGTTCTTGTTTCAGTTTTGACCACCATTTCTTTCGCATGTGGTGAGAAAACTCATCGGGCACTCCAAAGTTTTCAGGATTTCCAGAGACTAAAGTTGGTTAAGCTATTTCTGTTTTGCACAGCAATATCTAAGGACCACCAAACCAGTGCAGAAGCTTGTATTTAGATTCCACAACAGCAAAACCGGTGAAATACTGCATTTCTGCAGCACAAGCTCCTATACATTCTCAACTAGTACCTAGGTGCTTCTTATTGTCGATATCTAGGCCAGAATAAGTTGCTAAAACGAATGTCAATATACATCACACCTTGGTTAGCATTTGAATTTTCCCAATTGAAGAAGCCCACAACGTCTCATCATCAGATGATGAAACCATATTTCAAAACCAACAAAAGCGGGAAGAAGAAACTGACCGCGTCTTCGGGCTACACCTCGATTTCGAAGTTGGTGCCCTTCAAGGTCTTGACGAAGATCTCGATGGGCTAAATCAGTTGATGATACCATGAAAACACACGCACATGATCAACAATAATGGTGTAAGCAAAACTGCAAGCCCTCAGACATAGTTAAGGAAAACACGGCTGCAAACATATGTAGAAATCTGTTTCAAACGGCACTGCAGTAGAACATAGAAAATTAAAACAGACTGAAACTGACCCCGGCCTCCTAGAGGAACCGGTTCGTCCTGGACATTCCATTCCCGATCAAGCCATGAAGGCCCCGTGCAATTCGGATACGAGATATAGGAAAGTGCTGCGCGATACATAAAAGCTTCCTTCTGGTGTTGGGACCAACATGAACATCTGAGGGCAGGATAACAGCAGAGCGTTAGAGAAACTCGAGATGTACACGGGGTACGGGTACACGACTCAGTAGTATCAAAATGCAATACGATCGATCGATCGAGGACGACGAGTCCAATTTGATAGAGGAATTGCAAAGAATTCACGAGACATAATAACTTTTAAAAAAGAGGTAAATTTCTTTAGGCGTCACACCAAAAGTTAGCTTTTTTTTCGGAAACTTCATCGGAGGAGCAGCAACAATACAATACGGTTCTCTATAAATCTTCTTATATAAAACAGAAACAGATACTCTCCGGCTAACAATGAACGAAGGGATCGCCCAAGGTGGTGATATTCAATCAACAAAAGTGCCCATCTCCTCCAAACCACCATCCTCCTTCGACGCTCAAAAAGAAATTAAATAAAAAGAAAAAATTACGAATGGATCCTTCGACCTGGCCGAAAAGGCGGGCGTCCTGCTTGCCGTCTAGCCAGATGTTGCCGGAGACCGTGGCGACCAAGTCGGCGCTGCCGGGGCGGGCGGGATAGCAGGCGATGTCGAGGATTTGGTGCCGGCACTGCTGAAGGGAGGTGAGTTCGGCGAGGATAGCCTCCTTGCCCTGCAACGTCCGGCCTTCGAAGATCATCACCGACTCTTCCCGGTACAGGCTCGCCAAATCCGCCCAGTTCGCGCCGAACGTCCTGTAGTAGTTCTCCAGGAACCGCTCGCCCGCCTCTATCTTCAGATCCTGGTTTCCTTCCTCCATCGTCGTCTTCTTCTGCTTCAAGACCCACGCGATGCCAGACGGTACCCCCAAAGACAAAGAGAGAAAGCCCTAAGGGGCTTGGCTTCGAGAGTCTTCTCTTTATCTGCAATTCCCCCAAAAACCCGACCGGCCCGAAACCGGTCCGCCGGGTTAAAAGACTAAAAGGCCCTCTCTTTTTTGCCCTTTTCCAAGTTCAGCCCCTCCTCCGCCTGTTCAACCGCTTCTTCAATTTTTTATGTTTGTTTTCTTTTATAACTAGCTATAGCTATGCCCCGTCGCCTGTTGTCATTGACCCTCTTATAAATTTTCTTGGCTGTCTCGGAATTCTCTAGCGGTGTTATCTTCGGATTTTAAAACCGAACAAGTTCGTTTCTTTCATGACGATGGAAATTGCTCCATTTTGTTTTCTCCTATGGCAGATCGTAGAAGCTTGCTTAGGAGTTTTCCACGTTATCACGACCAATTGGTGCTGTTGAAGCGGAAGAAAGTTATCTTGCAGCTAGCGAAACCAACGTGTAAAATGGACCACATAAGCACAGAATTTGCCAAAAAGAATTGATTTCTAAGGTGATCTTCATACTAGAAGCTAAGGCTGCCAGTCAATATTGTGCCGGAGCCCGATACTTTCTCAACCATCTAAAAGACCACTCGTTTCTTTCGAAAAAAATTCAGTTGTTTATTTCGTTGGCACGACAAAAAGAGGGTAGTTTTTGTACTTGTTACCATGGCTTTTTGGTGATACCGATTGGTTAGTTGAATTGAGCTCCTGATTTTGTAATATTTATACTATGGTTGAAGTTTTGTTCTAGTTTTAGAAGGCTCTAGTTATGAAGAGTGTTGTTTACCGTTTGAATTGTAATGATTCTGACATTGTCAATTATTTGACTAAAATCAGCTCAGCTTATAGTGCCCTCTTTTAGAACTGGGCCGTGATAAGTCCATCATTTTGTCTACAAGTAGAGTTCGGTGGCTCATCCGACAAGCTGCATTTTTCCAGTTACATGGAGAAATATGTTGGACTCTCTCTGCAATTTACCGCAAAGTAGTGACAATTTTCCCTGAATTGGAAGCTACAAGGCCCAGAAGCTAATTCTCGAATTCAGGCTCCGTGCTCATTGCATGTGGCCCTGGGAAAAACCAAGAATATACTTCGGCATTGCTCAGAATGTAGCAAACCTTACCTGGTGACGTTCTTCTTGGAACTTTGAGCGATGCCATTCTCTTATTTGTGATCTTATAGCATTGTGAATTTTTGCGGCTTCCAACAGAGGTTTCTTTTGGGAGATTGAAGAGGCACTTGGGGTCGAAAGTCTTATCTTCTTCTCCTAATTTATTTGATTATTACATTAGCTTTGATTTCATGTGCCAGGCTTTGTAGTTTTCTCTCGGCAGTCCATTTTCCTTTGCAGGCAATAACGGGGGATTCTGTTCTTCTTAAGTTTGAAAAGGCTCGGTCTGCTCTTGCAGATAGCCTCAGAAGAGTTGAAGACATTGTCCTGCAGTCTATCATTTGTCAGGTAATTTTTAGTTGTTTAGACTACTATCGATACATGAGCAAGTTCATTTTTTTTTTTAAATCAAGCTGATTTTATTGGAGACCTTTCTCCTAAATTGAGAGGAAATTGACTAGGATGATCTGTAAGTGGATGATTGGCTTGTTTATCTACTTAGAAGCCTCAGATGAGGGGCACTGAGAGACCTATACTTTTACTCTTTACTGCTTTAATGGAACATTCGTCATGGCAATTATGTAAATGTTTCTACAAGTTCGTTGCCCTTCTATGTGCTTTGGCAATTTTATTGAATATTGTTACTTCGCATGTTGTATTTTTCTATTTTAATTTTAAGTAATTTGAATGGCCCATGAGTCTCTCTTGCTTAAACTGAAATGGGCTAAACCATACACTGAATATTATTTTTGCAGATATTGGAGATTGTTGCCGAACTGGAGGCTGTCTGTTGTGTTTTCACTTGATCCGCGGGAGAAGCGAGTTGGCGAGGAAATAATTGCATTGCTCCAGCAAGGAAGAAAATTTAATGATTCTAACGATAATAATGAACTCGAGTCTTTCCATCAAGCAGCTACTCAACTTGGAATCGCCTCTTCTAGAGCGGCTCTTGCAGAGAGAAGAGCTCTAAAGAAACTTATTGTAATAGCTAGAGCAGAGGAAGATACATGAAAGGAATCAATTGTGGCTTATATCTTTCATCTAATACGAAAGTATTTGAAGTTATACAGGAGTGACTTCTCTGACGACGATGATTAGCAGGGATCAACTCCTTGTTCACCAACCGTTTCGGGCTCCCTTGATGAGGGAGGCACCGTGGGCAATGGTCAAGCATTTGAAAGAAAGCTATCAAAGCTGAGTTCTTTAACTTCAGGCCGAGTACCAGGAAATCAGGCCAGATGCCACTTCCACCAGAAGAGTTGAGTTGTCCGATATCCTTGCAGCTTATGTATGATCCGGTTATTATTTCTTCTGGACAGACATATGAAAGGATCTGTACTGAGAAATGGTTTAGTGATGGGCACAACACCTGTCCTAAAACTCAACAGAAGATGTCTCATCTTTGTTTGACTCCTAATTACTGCGTGACAGGACTTGCTGCTAGCTGGTGCGAACAAAATGGTGTTCCTGTCCCAGATGGGCCTCCAGAGTCTCTTGTTTTGAATTATTGGAGGCTGGCATTGTCTGAGTCTGAGTCCGAGTCCAAAAATTCAAGATCAATGAACAGTGTCGCTTCCCGCAAGTCAAAGGGGGTCAAAGTGGTTCCTTTGGAGGAGAGTGGTACCACTGAGGAGGAAGAGGATGAGGAAGAAACTTTTCTGCATAGGAACAAGTGCCTGAGGTCAATAATTTTCAAAAAACAGGACCATTTTCTTGAAGTGCTAAATGGAGGAGAGGAATTGTGCAGAAAGCACAAAGTGGTAGAACAAATCAGGCTTTGGTTAAAGGATGACGAGGAGGCTAGAACTTTCATGGGGGCCACTGGCTTTGTTGAAGCCCTTCTACAGTTTCTGGAGTTGGCTGTCCGTGAGAGGAATGTAATGGCTCAGGACGTTGGAGCAATGGCTCTGTTCAACCTTGCTGTCAACAATAACAGGTTTGCCTTTTAGTCTATCGCTGTTTTGAGGGGTCTCAATACTCTTTTGGGCATTTTGACAAATTATTTATTTGGCAAAAGCAATAGGGTATTCAGTCACTAGTGGATGCTATAGTATCCCTTTTGGGCCGGTCAGTGGATACAGTACTAGAGTTTCTCGCACCTGGGCTCCATGTTTTATGTTTGTATTGTTTTTATTAACAGCTACCAGGAATTTGTTGTTGTCAGCAGAAATGATCGATATTGTTTCTACCCTTATGGCTTCCTTTTCACTTCTTTGACCATAGGACTAGAGTTTCATGCATTTTGGATCAATATTGTCGTTTTGTCATATATGTTTTCCGCTATTCCGTCTGTTCTCTGATTCCTCTGCTCAATTTTGACGTCCTCTGAGGGCTTCTCTTGAAGCACAAGGTATTTTTCTTTTCCATTCTATTTACAGCTCGAATGCTTGAAAACTACCAGAAGGGACCTGTGCTTGAAAACTAACAGAAGGGACCTGTTCTGATGAACAGGGTAAATGTTAAAAAGGGTAAATGTTAAAAAATGCACGGAGCGATGAAATTTTCTTCTTTCGGGCAGTCACAACAGAAGGGACCTGTTCTGATGAACCGGTCACTTTCTTCTGGGGGAAACGTATGGCCATCTAGACAGAGCAGAAACAAGAAATCGGCAAATTCATTCTATGCATTGATGTATTTTTAGCATTGCCTCCACATGCTGAAAATTTTACGCCTAAGTCTGCTATAATGCATACATATTGGAGTTGACAAAATTAGCATAGAACCAAGGCAGCATAGTAAAAAACTAATAAACTCTAGTCAATATTAACAAACCGCCAAACACAAGTCCGCAACCAAGCCTAACACTACCCTCCATCCTGTCTGTCTCCGCTCATTCTATACTGCTCATTCTATACTGACAGCACTGTCTCCGCTACTGCTTTCCCTTCCCCTTGTTCCACGGCCGGTGCCGGTGCCGGTGCAGGGAACGTCTGGATGACGGTGCTCACGATGTGAAAATCCCCTTGGCGGGTTGGACTCAGAAGGAAGGTCTAAAATTAAAAAGATGAACAACTATGAGTTGGTTGTCGGACCAACGAAAACAGAGAAAGATGGATGCGTACCTGAAAAAACGTTTGCGGTGGTTCGTTCATGAAATGAACTAACCCCCTGATCGTGAGATGGATATTCCCCCCGGGATGACATGGCTGGCCAATGCCGAGACGCGGTGGTGGGTTGCCGGCTCCGTGGCGTGCAGATTTGCAATTTGAAATATGCCGGCGGCCTGCCTTTGGCGGAAGGTTGCCAAGCTCAACGGCCCGTAGAAGTTCAGCACATTTCCCCGTGAGTAGTCGAATAGGGCATAGTACTGCCCCGCGAACAAGTTTGCCCTGAGTCTGTGGTTATCCATGGCAGCGAGCGAGAGAGATTAGGGCAGACGGAGACGGAGAAGGAGGCGGAGACGGAGACGGAGACGCAGAGGTTAAGGTTAGGGTTAAGAAAGAGGGAGGCGGTAGAAAGAACAGTCTAGTGAAACATCATTCTTTTCACCCTTTTTAGGATCCCCATTTATTTCTTTTGCCAGGGTGGATAAGTACTTCGCATTGTCTGGGCAATGGGAAATGGGTCCCCTACGTAGGTGTCGTGGCCCGTAAGACCCGGCCCATGACCTCTCATTCTAAAATAAATGGGGACATGCCGAGCTTCATGCGAACCAGAGACCTGAACGACATCATGTTCGACTTCTTAGGAGAAGAAGCGCAGCACTGCCTGAAATCATCTGCTATCTTGTTCAACACCTTCAATGAGCTCGAACGCGAAGTACTGGAGAAAATAGCAGACATGTCCCCTCAAATTTACTGTACCGGGCCCCTTTCCATTCTCATTCAGGATATTCCCTCGAGCTCTGTCAAGTCTTTCAGGTCGAGTCTGTGGAAGGAAGACTACAGCTGCCTTGAATGGCTCGATCAGAGAGAAGCCGAGTCGGTTGTCTATGTAAATTATGGATGTATCACTGTCATGACTGAGGAACACCTGACGGAGTTTGCTTGGGGGCTTGCAAATAGCAAGCACCCATTTTTCTGGGTGATCAGGCCTGATGTTTTGATGGGTGATTCCGCAATTCTACCACCGGAGTTCCTGGAGGAAGTGAAAGACAGAGGGTTCTTGACGAGTTGGTGTCCGCAGGATCAAGTCCTGAGTCACGGATCAGTCGGCGCTTTCCTAACGCACTGCGGGTGGAATTCTACTTTGGAAGGTATCTGTGGAGGCGTTCCTCTCATTTGCTGGCCGTTCTTCGCCGAGCAAACAACAAACTGCCGGTACGCGTGTACGGAATGGGGGATTTGCATGGAAGTGAACCAGGATGTGAGGCGTGAGGAAATAGAAGCTCTTGTTCGGGAAGTGATGGAAGGGGTCGGTGGGAAGAAGATGAGGGAGAATGCTAAGAAGTGGAAGGAGAGAGCTGTGGCAGCCGCCGGTCGTGGAGGGCCATCGTACAATGACTTCAACAGATTCACTAAGGAGGTTGTCCGTTTGAACGGTTAGATTAAAATGGAAGAATTAAGAACTCCGTGGTTCAAGATTTCCCTTTTCTTTTTAGCAATCGGTTAGTTTGCCCAGTTCCTTCGACTTGGTATTTTAAATCATACGGCATTAGATGATATCCTAAACCTATTAGGAGCAATCACTCCGGGCAAGAACTCGAATGTTTGCCCAGTCACTTTCATTTAATGCAAAGTTGTCAGCTCCGACGACAATTACAGAGTCCTACTCGATAGCGATATCTATTTATGACTATAAAAGATTTGTTCTTCTGCGGTCTATGCTTGATCTATGCTCAATCTTTCCCATTAGCGAGCATACTTTCACTAACCTCCTGTTTGACTTTTTTATTAGCAACTCGATGTGTAGTAAAAATAACATTGCGGAAGCCGATCGGAAATTCACAATTAAATCGAGAGCGAGATAAAATTGACAGAAAAATAAAATGATGAACAATAAAGGACACAAGATATTTACTTGGTTAGGTCGAGTATCGGAAGTTACGTCCACGGGAAGAACCAACCGCCAATTATCCACTAACAAATTGGAGAATTCCACAATCATAATTGCTTACACACTCGAGTGTTTTCCAATTTTGTGCCAAATACCCATGGTGTTTACGTCATGAACACCGTGTTCAGAACTCCCTTTTGTTCAGAAGAGAGAGAATCCCTTCTGTTGAGTTGAATGTACTCTGCACACTCTATCCTCCTGGTGCCTTTCTTTGACTTGTTCCTTACATTGCTCGTGCTTAGAAATTTGTTAGAAGAGCAAATCAAACTGTTTTGGATTAGATGGGACGACATCCTCAGAGGATAAGTGAAGCTTTACGTGCGAGAAGCACTAAGAAGACACAAATTAACTGCCCCTTGT
>CM062249.1:42312343-42459843 GCA_031216285.1 Syzygium syzygioides
CAGAGCGAGCGTCAGATGTGGGGCTCCTAAATATCTTTTCACCGAGGGGGGATCCTTCTTAACTTTCCAAGGAGACCGGACAAGTGTCCGGTCTCCTTAGCAAAATATATGGGGCAGACTGCACCGCGTCAGCTTATCATTTCCTACGTGTATCTCCCGCGTCCAGCGCTACTTTGCATATAAACTCTCTTTTGCGCATCTAGTATAGATCTGAAAAGACCGACCGAAACTGAATAGATTTGGCAAGACTTTAGATCAATTTCAAGTTTCGTTACTAAGTATACACTTCTCGATCTTGCCCTAGGGAGAGACAGACAGTTGATGGGTTCGTCACCCCTAGAATCAACAAAATCCCATGCACTTGCACACGCCGTGTGCGTCCCCTACCCGGCCCAAGGCCACGTCAATCCCATGATGCAGCTCGCCAAGCTCCTGCACGCGCGCGGCGTCTTCGTCACGTTCGTCAACACCGAGTTCAACCACCGCCGCCTCCTCCGGTCTACGGGACCCGACTCGCTCCGAGGCCTCGAAAACTTCCGCTTCGAGAAGATCCCGGACGGCCTCCCGCCGTCGGACCGCGATGCGACGCAGGACGTCCCGACCCTCTGCGACTCGATCCGGAAGAACTGCTTGGGCCCTTTCAAGAAGTTGCTTGCCACGATCAAGAGCGACGAGGTTGTTCCGCCTGTAAGTTGTGTGATATCAGATGGGATAACGGGTTTTGCCAATGAAGCTGCGAGAGAGCTTGGAGTTGCAGAGGTTCAGTTCTGGACTGCCTCGGCTTGTGGGTTCATGTGTTATTTGCAGTACAGAGAGCTTGTTAAGAGAGGGATCGTTCCATTTAAAGGTACTTACTTTGTTTCTATATTCATTTTTGCTTCTCTCGGATAAATTCACTTAGGTCTTTGCTTGTTTATTTAGTTATCTCCCCATTTTTGAGTTATTTCCATTCATCTGTTTCTCTTGTTAAAGTTCTGAATTGGATCCTCACTACATATCAAATGTAACAGATGAAGACTTCCTGAACAACGGGACGCTCGATGATCCTGTTGATTGGATCCCCGGAATGAGAAACATCCGACTCCGGGACATGCCGACATTCATGCGAACCACAGACCTGAACGACATCATGTTCGACTTCCAAGGAGAAGAAACGCAGCACTGCCTGAAATCATCTGCTATCTTGTTCAACACCTTCAATGAGCTCGAACGCGAAGTACTGGAGAAAATAGCAGACATGTCCCCTCAAATTTACTGTACCGGGCCCCTTTCCATTCTCATTCAGGATATTCCCTCGAGCTCAGTCAAGTCTTTCAGGTCGAGTCTGTGGAAGGAAGACTACAGCTGCCTCGAATGGCTCGATCAGAGAGAAGCCGAGTCGGTTGTCTATGTAAATTATGGATGTATCACTGTGATGACTGAGGAACACCTGACGGAGTTTGCTTGGGGGCTTGCAAATAGCAAGCACCCATTTTTCTGGGTGATCAGGCCTGATGTTGTGATGGGTGATTCCGCAATTCTACCACCGGAGTTCCTGGAGGAAGTGAAAGACAGAGGGTTCTTGACGAGTTGGTGTCCGCAGGATCAAGTCCTGAGTCACGGATCAGTCGGCGCTTTCCTAACGCACTGCGGGTGGAATTCTACCTTGGAAGGTATCTGTGGAGGCGTTCCCCTCATTTGCTGGCCGTTCTTCGCCGAGCAAACGACAAACTGCCGGTACGCGTGTACGGAATGGGGGATTGGCATGGAAGTGAACCAGGATGTGAGGCGTGAGGAAATAGAAGGTCTTGTTCGGGAAGTGATGGAAGGGGTCGATGGGAAGAAGATGAGGGAGAATGCTAAGAAGTGGAAGGAGAGAGCTGTGGCAGCCGCCGGTCGGGGAGGGCCATCGTACAATGACTTCAACAGATTCATTAAGGAGGTTGTCCGTTCGAACGGTTAGATTAAAATGGAAGAATTAAGAACTCCGTGGTTCAAGATTTCCCTTTTCTTTTTTGCAATCGGTTAGTTTGCCCAGTATCTTCGACTTGGTATTTTAAATCATACGGCATTAGATGATATCCTAAACCTATTAGGAGCAATCACTCTTGGCAAGAACTCGAATGTTTGCCCAGTCACTTTCACTCAATGCAGAGTTGTCAACTCCGACGACGATTGCAGAGTCCTACTCAATAGCGATATCTCTTTATGACCATAAAAGATTTGTTCCGTGATATTTCGAAATTTCCGCCAATTGGAAATATTAAATAATTGAATTATATGATGTGTGCTCGTAGTAAATTTCTCGCCTGGAACTGATCATTCCTGGGAATGCTAACCATTAGGGAAAGGCTAATAGGGAAATTAAATTCGCGCGACTAAAGGAAATTCGATCGTGAATGGATTTCGACCATTAAATCGCGTAAGTGATATTGTGAGCCACTGTTGGCTAATCCAAGGATAGTTAAGGGTCAGTTCGCCATTGTCCTAGTAGTGGATCGCGGGTGATTCCATTGGACCACGAAACGACTTGACGAATGATTCCGAAATTATACCGAACAATCGTACCCCTCAGATCAAGTGATTGATCTTCGCGATTTTAATGACAATCGAGGTCATCACGCACCGGATGGACTTGCACGTGACTCGATTCAGTATCAGTCATGAGTCGATTTCACGAATTTTCCCAGCAAGCTGCCCGTTAGCTCGAGAAACGCTCGAGTTGCGTTTAATAGAATTTAATTATTGAATTTTTGCCCAAATTGGATACAGAAAAATTAGGAAGTCACGCCGGAATACTAGGACGACGTTGCACGTGACACGTGTGAATTTTTGGTGCGCTCAAATCCTTCGGAAAAATTCGATTTGAGCAAGAAACGGAGAATTGGACTATTTTATCCTTGGGAATTAATAAATGGTTAGTTGTGTGAGAGAATGGCATTTTGGTAAATTGCCAAAAAGTGGTCAAAATTGATTTTAAGCCCTTGACCCCTTTCTCTCTCCCCTCTCTCCCTCTCCTTCGTGAACCTCCCCCTGATGTGGACATCGAACCTTATCGAGGAGGAGGCGCTAGGGACCCGTTGTTTTATCCACTAGGCCCGATCACTCGAGCGAGAGCGAAGGAATTCAAACAAGCTGTCGGCATCATGGTTCAAGATATTTGGAATGAAGATAATCTTGATTCGAAACTTGAAGATTCTGAAACTCCTTGGCGCAACATGATTACCTTTGGTCCAGCGAATTCCGAAAGAGCTTAGAATTGACGAACTCCGAATTGGCTCAAATTTGGATGGACGCTTGGAAACGGACCGCTGATCAATACTCACTACTTTAGTAGTGATTGATGACGTTTTTTAGCGATTTGGAGTCGTTTAGATGAACTTTTAGGCCTTTTTCTATTTTTGGACGAATTTTTAATAATTAAGGTTATTTTTGTAATTTTAATCCTAGTAGGATTAGGATTAGGGTTAGCACCCTATATAAGGTTGCTTATAGGTTTCTAAGAAGAGGCAGAATTTTATTTTAGCAAAGTTTTCTTCTTGAGTTCTCTTGAGGACTAGATCTTACCAAGGCTCCCTTGTGGCGATCGAATTTAACTTATCGAGCAAGATCACGAATTCTCTTGTTCGTGGCGTTATAGCGTGGATTGGTTGACACAGGTTCGTCAACAGGTCGCGTTCATACCGAGATTACCAATCACAGGTTCGATTAGAGGTCGAGGTTAGCAATTCGTAACTCATAGATCTTCGTAGAACGATCATCTTCCGCACAGATTCATATCATCTAGTATCAGAGCTAGTTCTACAAGGTCTACTTATCATACTTTTACTACTTTTCGTTATTAATCGAATTTAGGGTTTTCGGTCCTAGTTATTTTTTTTCTTTATATATTGTACTTGAGTTCGTCAAAAAAAGCAAAGCAAAAAAAAGAGCAAAGAAAAAAAAATTGAAGAGGACGACTCGTTTCTTTTTTTTTATCATTGATAGTTGGACCGAATAGAAAAAAAAATATTTCAGTTGCAGAAATTGAATTTGAATTCGAATCTCGCAAAAAAAAATTGCTGAATTACTGAGTTGATCGGTATATTGCTAAATTTGATCTTGTTTGGTGGTTTATCGATTGTTATGAGGAGCTTGTGAGACTAGATTGAAGTCTGAAAAAAAGAGCTTTCTAGAAGGAAACGAGAGGTAAAAGGCAAGAGTGTGTGAGTTTAATTGAGGGAAGAAAAGGCCGAAATTGAGTTAAATACGAGAGGAGTGACAAACACTTTGAGCGGAAAACGTGAGGGAGTGACTAGTGAGATTTTTTTTTATCTCTAACATTTTCTTGCAGATTTAAAAAAAAATGTCAAGCTCAGGCCAAGGAAGTGTGAATCAAAGGGAGGATCGCACTCATCCAAGGGATGATGCGATTCTAGCAGGCATCCAGCAATTGAGTTTACAAATTGAAGAACTTAGCAACCGAGTTACAAGATGTGAGACGAGACTTGAAGATGACCGAGAGCCACCACGAGGGAGGCCACATAATCAGCGAGAAGAGCCTAGGACACAACCTAGATGGCAACGGCAATTTAATGATGCATATGTGTCCGATACAGAAGATGATCGAGATGGCAAGTTTGAGAGGAGAAACGGACGCCGAGGATTTAGACATCGAGAAGACGATGAACTTGGCAACATCAAGATGAAGATTCCATCTTTCCAAGGAAAGAATGATCCTGATGCGTATCTAGAATGGGAGAAACAGATGGAGATGGTATTTGATTGCCAGCGATATTCGGAGCTCAAAAAGGTAAAAATTGCAGCTATTGAATTCACTGATTATGCTATAATTTGGTAGGATCAACTTGTGACTAGCAGGAGACGCAATGGTGAAAGACCAATAGAAACGTGGGATGCGATGAAAGCAGTGATGAGGAGGTGCTTTATACCTAGTCATTACCATAGAGACTTGTTCCATAAGCTGCAAAATCTTACACAAGGTAATAGGAGTGTGGAAGAATACCATAAAGAGATGGAGATTGCTATGATCCGTGCTAATGTGGTAGAAGACCGTGAGGCCACAATGTCACGATTTTTGTGTGGTTTGAGCTGAGATATAGCAAGGGTAGTAGAGCTGTAACACTACGTTGAATTGGAGGAATTAGTGGACAGAGCCATCAAAGTTGAGCGGCAATTGAAGTTGGATCGAAATTACAAGAGTGGTGGGAGTTCAAGCTCGAATTGGAAGAGAGACGAGAAGCCGAATTGGAAGGGAAACAATATCAAGACTGAAACTTTGAAGGAGAAGGAGAAAGATGGCAAAGTTGCTTCAAATTCGGCTTCAGGTAAAACTGAAAACCCTAACACTAAGACTCGTGATATTAAATGCTTTAAGTGTTTGGGCAGGGGTCATATGGCAAATCAATGCCCTAATAGGAGGGTGATGGTCATGACTGGACATAATGATGTTGAATCAAAAAGTGAGAGGGAAGAAGAGGATGATGACATGCCACCATTGGAGGATTGTAGTGATGTTGAGATGCCGGTAAAGGGTGAATTGATGGTGGTTAGGCGTTCTCTTAGTGTTCAAGTCAAAGAGGAGGAGCATCACCAGCAACGCGATAACTTGTTCCATACAAGATGCTTGGTCAATGGTAAGATTTGTAGCTTGATTGTTGATGGAGGTAGTTGTACAAATGTAGCAAGTTGTACCATGGTAGAGAAGTTGGGATCGAAGACTACAAGGCATCCAAGACCATATAGATTGCAGTGGTTGAATGATAGTGGTGAAGTAAAAGTATCGAAGCAAGTCCGAGTTCCATTTGAGATAGGGCGATACAAGGATGAGGTGATGTGTGATGTTATACCTATGCAAGCAGGGCATCTTTTGCTTGGTAGGCTATGGCAGTATGATCGAAAGGTACATCATGACGGGTACACTAACTGATATTCATTGGTGATGAATCAGAAGACATACACATTGGTGCCAATGACACCTACTAAGGTGTATGAAGATCAATTGAAACTACAACGTGAGGTTGAGAGAGAGAGAAAAAGTGATAAAACTGAGGGCCTGCATGGAAACTCTGAGACACAAGTAAAAAGAGAGGAAGATAAGAGTAGAGTGGTAAAAACCGAGAGAAAAGAAGAGAGAAAAGGAGAGAGAAAAGAAGAGAGAAAAGGAGAGAGAAAAGAAAAGAGAAAAAAGAATTTTTATGCAAAATCGAGTGAAGTGAGGAGAGCTTTGTTTCTGGACCGACCGATACTTGTACTTTTGTACAAAGAGGCACTGTTTACTACTAACGAACTTGACCCGAATTTGCCAAGTTCTGTCGTGTCTTTATTGCAGGAATTTGAAGATGTCTTTCCTAATGAACTTCCTGGAGGTTTACCACCGATTCGAGGCATAGAGCATCAAATCGATTTGATTCCTGGTGCACCATTGCCTAACCAACCCGCATATCGAAGCAATCCTGAAGAGACAAAGGAACTTCAGCAGCAAGTTAGCGAATTACTAAAGCAAGGATATGTGAGAGAGTCTCTTAGCCCGTGTGCTGTTCCTGTTTTGTTGGTGCCAAAGAAGGATGGTTCGTGGCGGATGTGTGTTGATTGTCGAGCAATCAATAACATAACGGTAAAGTATCGACATCCTATTCCTAGATTAGATGACATGTTAGATGAATTGCATGGAGCTTGCATATTTACTAAAATTGATCTGAAAAGTGGTTATCATCAAATTAGAATGAAAGAGGGGGATGAATGGAAAACTGTATTTAAGACCAAGTACGGGTTATATGAGTGGTTAGTCATGCCATTCGGTTTAACTAACGCACCTAGTACTTTCATGCGACTTATGAATCATGTTCTGCGTGCTTTTATTGGTTGATTTGTAGTTGTCTATTTTGATGATATCCTGATATATAGTCGAAACCTTGATGATCATATTGAGCATGTGCGAGCTGTTTTGCAGGTTTTAAGGGCTGAACAATTATATGCTAACCTAAAGAAGTGCTGTTTTGTAACTGACAAATTAGTATTTCTAGGCTTTGTTGTTGGTGCTGATGGAATACAGGTTGATGAAGAAAAGGTGAAAGCAATTCGTGAATGGCCAACACCTAAGACAGTAGGAGAGGTGCGCAGCTTTCATGGTTTAGCCAGTTTCTATCGTAGATTTGTAAAAGATTTCAGCACCATCGTCGCACCTTTAACCGAGATTATCAAGAAGCACGTGGGTTTCATGTGGGGAGAAAAGCAAGAAAGAGCATTCAATCTGTTAAAAGATAAGTTAACTAATGCTCCTTTGTTATCTTTACCAAATTTCAGTACTGCTTTTGAGATAGAATACGATGCTTCTGGTACAGGAATCGGAGCCGTGTTGATGCAAGGAGGACGTCCTATAGCGTATTTCAGCGAGAAGTTAAGCGGAGCGACATTGAATTATCCGACTTATGATAAGGAGATGTATACTTTGGTGCGAACTTTGGAGAATTGGCAACATTACTTGTGGCCAAAGGAGTTTGTGATCTACACCGACCACGAGACCTTAAAGTACTTGAGGGGGCAGCAAAAGTTGAATAAAAGACATGCCAAATGGTTGGAGTTCATTGAGACTTTTCCATATATAATCAAGTATAAAAAAGGTAAGGAAAATGTGGTAGCCGATGTATTTTCTCGAAGGTATGCCATTCTAACTACTCTAGGAGCAAAGTGTCTAGGTTTCGAGCATATTAAAGGTTTATACGCTGACGATGATGATTTTGGAAGAGTATTTGAAGCTTGTGAGCATGCTGCGTTTGAAAAGTTTTATAGACATGATGGATATCTCTTTCGTGAAAATAAGTTGTGTTTGCCTAGATGCTCTTTGCGTGAGTTGTTAGTGCGAGAGGCACATAGTGGTGGTTTAATGGGGCATTTTGGAATCAATAAGACTTATGAAGTGCTGCATGAACATTTTTTTTTTGCCACACATGAAACGAGATGTCACACGAGTTTGCGAGAGATGTATTGCATGTAAGCAGGCTAAGTCTACAATTAAACCACATGGTTTGTATACACCTTTGCCTATCCCGACGCATCCTTGGGTTGATATCTCTATGGATTTTGTGTTAGGATTGCCTCGGTCTAAGCATGGCAAGGATTCTATTTTTGTGGTTGTTGATCGATTTTCAAAGATGGCTCATTTTATACCTTGTCATAAATCTGATGATGCATCGAATGTTGCTGAATTATTCTTTCGTGAAGTTGTGCGTTTGCATGGCATGCCTAGGTCCATTGTTTCTGATCGAGATACTAAATTTCTAAGCTGCTTTTGGAAGACATTGTGGAAGAAGTTAGGTACACAACTTTTATTCTCTACTACTTGTCATCCACAAACTGATGGTCAAACTGAAGTAGTTAATAGGACTTTAGGGACATTGTTGCGTGCTATTATTAAAAAGAACACTAAGTCTTGGGAAAATTGTTTACCGCATGTTGAGTTTGCTTATAATAGGAGCGTGCATTCTACTACTAAATTCACACCGTTTGAGGTTGTCTATGGTTTTAATCCCTTAACTCCGTTAGATTTAACCCCTTTACCTATTGCTGAGCGTGTGGATTTAGATGGTGCTAAGAAAGCTGAATTTGTGAAGACTTTACATGAGAAGACGCGGTTGAATATTGAGCTTAAGACAAAGCAGTATGCAAAGCAAGCCAACAAAGGGCGCAAGAAAGTAGTGTTTGAGCTCGGAGATTGGGTTTGGGTTCATATGCGCACAGAGCGTTTTCCCAAACAGTGACACTCTAAATTACTACCGCGAGGGGATGGACCATTTTATGGTGCTGGAAAGAGTTAACGATAACGCTTACAAGCTTGACCTTCCAGGTGAGTATGGTATTAGTGCTACTTTCAATGTTTCTGATTTGACTCTTTTTGATGCAGATGTTGATTTGAGGGCAAATCCTTTGCATGGGGGAGGGAATGATGTGGACATCGAACCTTATCGAGGAGGAGGCGCTAGGGACCCGTTGTTTTATCCACTAGGCCCGATCACTCGAGCGAGAGCGAAGGAATTCAAACAAGCTGTCGGCATCATGGTTCAAGATATTTTGAATGAAGATAATCTTGATTCGAAACTTGAAGATTCCGAAACTCCTTGGCGCAACATGATTACCTTTGGTCCAGCGAATTCCGAAAGAGCTTAGAATTGACGAACTCCGAATTGGCTCAAATTTGGATGGACGCTTGGAAACGGGCCGCTAATCAATACTCACTACTTTAGTAGTGATTGATGACGTTTTTTAGCGATTTGGAGTCGTTTAGATGAACTTTTAGGCCTTTTTCTATTTTTGGACGAATTTTTAATAATTAAGGTTATTTCTGTAATTTTAATCCTAGTAGGATTAGGATTAGGGTTAGCACCCTATATAAGGTTGCTTATAGGTTTCTAAGAAGAGGCAGAATTTTATTTTAGCAAAGTTTTCTTCTTGAGTTCTCTTGAGGACTAGATCTTATCAAGGTTCCCTTGTGGCGATCGAATTTAACTTATCGAGCAAGATCACGAATTCTCTTGTTCGTGGCGTTATAGCGTGGATTGGTTGACACAGGTTCGTCAACAGGTCGCGTTCATACCGAGATTACCAATCACAGGTTCGATTGGAGGTCGAGATTAGCAATTCGTAACTCATAGATCTTCGTAGAACGATCATCTTCCGCACAGATTCATATCACCCCCCCTCTTTTCTTTTTTTTTTGGCCGTGGATCTCTCCTCCTCCACCGTGTACACTCTCTCTCTCCCACCGCCGGCACCGCCACTCGCCACCACCACACCGGACCACCCTCAAGCCACCGTCCACGCCGCCGTACACCACCATCACCCCCTCCCGCTGTCCCTCTCTCTCTCGGTTTCCCTCCCTCTCTCTCTTGGCCGTGAGGCCCTCGGTCACGCGCAAGTCACACCGTCGTCGTCTAAGCTGATCGCCGCCACCTGGGAGTTGTACATTGTCACCGTCGTCCCCGATTAAGTGCCACCGCTTTTCGTTCTAGCCAAGAAAATCTAGAACGCGGGTAAGTCGTGCCTAAACCTAAATTAGAACTTCGGGTATCAACGGGTAATTTCGGACAAAATCAGTATAAAATTAGGTGTGGAATGGTATGAATAGGGAGTGGAAATTTTATGGCGGGCCTTAGGAATTAATTCGGATAATATTTATCGGAAATTCAGAAAATAGGGGCTGCGAATTTACTGTTCATATGCCCCGAAACACTGTTCACAAGCTGTGGATTACTGTTCACGGGGCTGTGAGGGTCCGATTGAGATGCGAATTGAATTTGTGGAACCTAGAAATTATGGCGAGAAAGTCCCGTGAAGGATCGGAATTAATCCGACGCCATTTAGTTGGAGAAAAATGGGAATTATCGTGTTGGATGTATATTTAAATTTTTAGTAAATTGTAGTAATTAAATTGAGTATACTGTTGTGCAATTAAGTGACTAAATATGCTTGTTTGGTGCACACGTGAGCTAAACTGAATTATTTATTGACATTGGTCGTGTGAATTGCTGAGTGAGCATGTTTTATGTGTGAAATAATGTGTGCACGAACCCCGTGTGTTGGGCCAGTTGCGTGTGGTAAACGTGTGTTGAGCATGGACTTGAGTAGAAGGGAAATTGCGGTGTAGCAAGTGAATGTGAAAAGTATGTGAAAGGGTGAAAGTGCGAGGTTGGAATCGGGTCGAGTATCATAAACTCGAGCAGCGATCACGTAGGTCTGATGCATTTGGCACAGACTGAGGCTTGAAAAAGCAAATATGAGAGTCGGTCCGAGGCACGATTAGCTCGGGTGAGATCGGGATTGGACCGAGGCATCTTAAGGTCGGGTCTCAATCATGTAGGACTGTCGCATTTGGTGCGGGCTGAGTCGGGATCGGGCCTGGGGCGCGTGATGCTCAGGTTGCGATTGGGGCCTGAGGCGTGAACGAGTACGCGGGCCGGAAGTGTGGTGATGAATGATCGCAGTGTACCTGAGGCGTGTACATGTACGCAGGTCACTGACTGGGAATGTGGATGAAACAGGATGAGAATGGAAAGAGTGCATGACATGAAAATTTAGCATGCTTGTGATTGTATTAAAGTGCCTGTTATGTGATTATGTGGCATGTGTGTGTTTGTGTGTTTTGCGAAATTGTCTGGATGTACGTGATAACCTAGGTTGGGTTTAGGGGTATACTTACTGAGAAGTGTCTCACGGTTGTTTTCAACCAAATATTTCAAAACCCCGACCCAAGCCTTGAATAATCCACCTTAGCCACCAGAACGTTTTGGAGTTCCAGTGCATACAGAGTATGAGACAGCTGAGTTTCAAATTGGAGACGGGATGATGTGGAGTTAGATTCTGAGTGGACGCCAAGCAAGGGGTGTTAAAGGTTGTTACGGGTTGGATGGCAGGTCATCGGTTTTTGTTCTTACTCTTGAAGGGTCAGTAATGTATGCACTGGTAAACTAAGGTTTGTATTTTGTAAATATTGTGGTACAAGTTTGATCGAGTAATGGAAATGTATATATTTTCCCAATGTTTCCCTGTCGCGACCTCCCCGAAACGGCCCCGAGGCCTGAAGGGGTTCGGCTAATGGATTACTAGACTGAACCTAGCTCGAGCTCTCCCAAGCCCATACCAATTCGCGACTTGAGTTTATGTTGTTAACATGCAAATCAATTTAACTTAGGAGTCGCCACTAATCGGTTTTTGATAGGTCGATTAGACACCTAAGCGAAGCACGGGAGAAGAACTTCACTTCTACGAACCAGAGATTTAACGGGTACGGGGACTTGGTTACACTAATCAATTAACTAGTGCCCTTTCGGTACCTAATCTTGTTCAATTCATCACCTAACATGTTCTCGATACTTGGGGATTTCAAAATTCCATTCTTAGCTAACCTAAGGGAAGCAACGATTAATATCTAAGCCTAGACATATCTAATTAACCACACGTGAAATTAAATTAAAGGTGCAACTCGAAGTGTGTGAACCGAGCGACGTGGGATTAAATATAGCATTAAACATGCGAAGAGGGCGAGAAAACTAATTTCAACATCCAAATAAAGCTTCTGATTTTTTTTGAAAAATAAAAATATAAAAATATAAAAAAATATAAAAAATTAATAATTTTTTAATAATAATTTTTAAAAATATATATATATTTTTCGGAATTTCTGAAAATATTTCTGAATTTTTTTTGAAATTTTTTTCAAAAAATTTTTATGGTTTTTTTTTGGAATTTTTGAAAAAAATTTTTTGAAAATTTTTTTTTGATTTTTTTTTTTGAAATTTTTTTCGGAAAAATAAAATAAAACGAAATTCGGGCTTTTCTCTTTTTTTTAAAAAAAAAAATTTTAAAAAATAATAAAAACCAATAAGGCTTAAGAGCCCAAAACCTAAAAGAAACTAATCCTAAACTAAAGCCCACAGCCCAATAAGTCACTAAACCGGCCCACCCAGTCGCGACCCGTAGACCCGGCCCGGGACAGGTGCTGCCCTACCCGGATCGCTGCGCCTGACCCGGCTCACGGCCGCCACCGTGCCCAGGGATTCACCTGAGCACCGGCCGCCGGCACCGACGCGGAGCGCATGCCCTGCCTCCGCGGCCAAGACCCTCCGGCCGGCATGGGCGACGGCCGCCCGCACCCCAGCCTCTGTGGCTGGGGTTTCAGGCCCGACGGCCGAGCCCTTGCTCGACCGTCGGGCGACACACCCCAACCTCCACGGTCGGGGTTTGCTCGAATGCGAACCAGCCAAGCCCCGACCAAGGGCTAGCCGTTCGCCTCCCTCATGGCTGCGTCCGGGCCGCCGTGACGACTGGCGGTGCGCCGAGACCGACTGACTCCCCCCAAAATCACAGCAGAACACAGCAAAAACCCCGGAGTTGGTTCGGGAAAATTGTCGAACGGTTGGTCCGCATGATGAAAACAAAGGACTTCGGGCGCGACCGAGACTCAAACGCGTCTGAGATTCACACACCACAATGTACAGACAAGCAAGACCTACCCCGGGTGTCACCGAACGGAATTCACGCGAGCCGGACAGCCGCGGGCTCCGGCCGGTGACCCCCTCCTCAAAACAGAGTATAGACAGAAACGTGGGCGGCGGCTACAGTCCCTACTCGACTTGGTGGTGGCGTACGGAGGGCATACGCGGTAGATCAAGTCATACCAGCGCGCCTCGCGCCCCTACGAGTCGAGATCCTCGGGAGACCGACCCCAAATTGGACGAAATCGAAGCGGAATCTGGCGAGTGCCCGGATCGGGACCTACCGTAACAGAGGGTCTTCGGGCGAGGCTCGGGCACGGAGGTCGCCGACCGAGGACCGCTCTCCTTCGCTCTTCTCTCTCTCAGCTCTCTCGCTCTCTCTCGGTGGATCTCTCTAACTCTCCCTCTTGGTCCCCCAGATCTGCACTTCGCCTCCTCCTTTAAATGTGCGAGAAAGAGGAGTCCCCTCCTCTCGGCTTTTTTCCCGGCGACGTCCGCCATCCCCGTTTTCAGCTAAGGCAGCAGCAGATCTACTCAGACCGCCGCGCCGCCCTCGACGCCCTGCTCTGCTTCCTCCTCTGTCCTCGCCCGTTTCCTGCTTCTTTTCCAGAAGCAGTCAATGCTGCAGGGAGGGGGGAAGAGCACGCGTGACCGGCGCCATTCAATGCTGGTCACGCGTCCCCTCTCCTTTTTTTTTTAAAAAATAAAGATAAATAATAAAATAAATAATAAAATGAAAATAAAAATAAAAAATTAATGATAATTTTTTTGATTTTTGGAAGTGAAAAAATGGAAAATAAGCAAATGCACCTAATAACTATACGCCATGCAATGTTAATGAAAATATTTTTTTAGTTTAGGGGTTAAAAATTGAATCCTAATTTTATGCGGCAAAACCCTAAATGATTTGGGCAAAATTTAGGTGTCAACAGCTGCCCCTCTTTGAAGGGGAGTTCGAAGAAATTCCATTCAAAGATAAAAGACACTTAAATTTTGTTCATGGAGGGCATGAGATGATCGACAGGCTTGTGATTGAGTGAAGAGGGAGACATACCGTGTAAGAACGGGCCTTTGGCTACATGCGATCCTGTAATGTAAGGAAAGGGATCCTGGGTTGCGAGAGCTTACCAGGTCGCTAAGGTGCTCCGGGCTGCAAAAGCCCACCGGGCAAGGAAAGAGGAGGACTCTGGGCTGCGAAAGCTCGCCAGGTCGATAAGGTGCTCCGGGCTGCAAAAGCCCATCGGACAAGGAAAGAAGAAGACTCTAGGCTGTGAAAGCTCGCTAGGTCGATAAGGCGCTCCGGGCTACAGAAGCCCACCGGGCAAGGAAAGAAGAAGACACTGGGCTGCGAAAGCTCGCCAGGTCGATAAGGCGCTCCGGGCTACAGAAGCCCACCGGGCAAGGAAAGAAGAAGACACTGGGCTGCGAAAGCTCGCCAGGTCGATAAGGCGCTCCGGGCTACAGAAGCCCATCGGGCAAGGAAAGAAGAAGACACTGGGCTGCGAAAGCTCGCCAGGTCGATAAGGCGCTCCGGGCTACAGAAGCCCACCGGGCAAAGAAAGAAGAAGACACCGGGCTGCGAAAGCTCGCCAAATCGATAAGGCGCTCCGGGCTACAGAAGCCCACCGGGCAAGGAAAGAAGAAGACACTGGGCTGCGAAAGCTCGCCAGGTCGATAAGGCGCTCCGGGCTACAGAAGCCCACCGGGCAAGGAAAGAAGAAGACACTGGGCTGCGAAAGCTCGCCAGGTCGATAAGGCGCTCCGGGCTACAGAAGCCCACCGGGCAAGGAAAGAAGAAGACACTGGGCTGCGAAAGCTCGCCAGGTCGATAAGGCGCTCCGGGCTACAGAAGCCCACCGGGCAAGGAAAGAAGAAGACACTGGGCTGCGAAAGCTCGCCAGGTCGATAAGGCGCTCCGGGCTACAGAAGCCCACCGGGCAAGGAAAGAAGAAGACACTGGGCTGCGAAAGCTCGTCAGGTCGATAAGGCGCTCCGGGCTACAGAAGCCCACCGGGCAAGGAAAGAAGAAGACTCTGGGCTGCGAAAGCTCGCCAGGTCGATAAGGCGCTCCGGGCTACAGAAGCCCACCGGGCAAGGAAAGAAGAAGACACTGGGCTGCGAAAGCTCGCCAGGTCGATAAGGCGCTCCGGGCTACAGAAGCCCACCGGGCAAAGAAAGAAAGACTCTGGTCCTTGTGAAATCAAGGCTTCAGGAAAGACCCAGAATCTTTTGAAATCAGGATTTTAGAAAAAGACCCAGAACTTTTTTTTAAAATCGGGGTTAAAGGAAAGACCCGGAACCTGGAAATCGGGGTTTAAGGAAAGACCCGGAACCTTTTGAAATCGGGGTTTAAGATTGGACCACAAACCTCTGATGCGTGATTTAAGGTTGGACCACAAACCTTTGAAAGAGTGTACCTAGGTGTACATACCTGTAGGTCGGATTGGATTGCTTAAAAGCTCTCTGCCGGCGAGGCTTGAAGGATTCAGTGGATGAGCACTCGGGGTTCTCTGTCCTAGAGTTTGATAGGCCGCCAATTGTGTCCTTCCCAGCAGGGTCTTGGGAATTCATGAATGCTTGGATGTAAACACTTCTGAGATCAGCTTGAAGGTTGGTGTTCGTGAAAACGTCACCTGTCTTACAGGATTAGTAATAACATGTACGTGTCATAACAAGTGCTCTAGTAGCGAGTGCGTACCAGGCAAGATGACATCACGAGAGGCCATATCAAAATGGTATCATCAATGAAAAAGCATTGATTGCACGAGCAATTTAGAATAGACTTAATTGTCTGGAAAGCATTCAATATCCTTCAATATTGCAAAATTGCCTTAATGCATGAAGGACGTCATTAATCATCAAATTCCCTTAGGAGAAAGTCTTTTATCAAAATGATGTTAACCTCCAAAGAGAGCCTATTAAGCATGCCAAACAAGAATTCCTTAGTCTGAAGGGACTTCTCACATACTCTCAAAAAGGCTGTTTGATCCCATCCATTGATGTGGGAAGCAAGCATGATCTCTCTATATACCTCACACTACTAGTGTCGAAAGTTTTGAGAATCATTCGCAATAAGTACACGTTGACCAATCCAAGAGGTCTTTTAAATGACTGTAATGTGGGTTTGGTCATGGTTTCGACAACGGATAAGCATCATTGGCTAAAGAATGAAATAATTTTCAATCAGCATTTCCATCAGGTTTACAAGTCAAGAAACCTTAAGATGAGATAAGATAACTTTGCCCCCACTTCTTCAAGCGGTAGCTTCTTTGGACATCCAAATTTCTACTTAAACCATCCCAATCAGAAGAGACTTTGGAGAAGGTTGTAACATTGGTTTGGATAAAGGCTCGAAAGGCTCAGAAATTTTCAAAAGGGGTTTAGGAGTTGGTGATTATCATAGCATCATTACCATATCATCCAATCTTTTGAAGGCACTCGACTTCTGAAATTCAACTTGTCTCGAAAGTCCATTGACTAATCACTTTAATGTAAGAGCTTTGCTCTTTTCTCTAATGACTTTTGCTTTTGCAATGATTTTTCTTTGCAAGCATTTTGCTTTTGACATTCCACCCTTTTTTTCATGAGAATTTTTCTCTTGATGCAACTTTTTTGCTCTTTTTTTTTTACAAAGGGCATTGGCCTTGCTTTTACCTGGCACACTGCTTTTTCATGCCCCCTAGTTTTCATTTGACTTTTGCTCTTTTCATTTTTTCGAGCTTTTGAAACTTTCGAGATGTCTTTCACACTGTCTCATGAGTACCAGCTGCCTTGATAAATCACGTGCTTGGCCCCAGTGTAGGGAGATAATCACCATTCGGGCTTTAGAAATGAATATTCAGGCTCAACTTGGCTCAGCAAATGGTATGAGTGTTTGGATAGAGAAATGGATGCTCTTCTTCATTTTGGGTTGTTTTAAGCTTCTACAAGGACTCACCTGAAGTTACCACCAAAAGATTAATGCAAGTAAGGGCAAAGAAGTCTTTCTCATCTTTCCCTCCAAAGCATGTCAACCAAAATCTCCAAATTTGCCCCGTTGTAGGGTGGTTCTTGACAGGGGTATTTTGCAAACTCTTCACATTTAATGGCTCAAATGGGCTAACTATGATCACCTGTAGTGTATAGGATAGAAGAAGGAAATGCCTCCTTTCGTTTCGATCCATGTACTACTTGCGAATGACACTCTCGTCTTAAAGCACGATTTTCTCTCTTTCGCTCCTCTCAAAGTGTTTTACAGGGCGTGTTTGGGAATGGGTTGCCTTTCCTCATTCTAAGTATTTCTCACTTGGCACTATTAACATCTCCTCTCATTCTGTCGAGATCATTTGAGTAGATTAATCTCCTTGGGGAATTTGGATTCAAAATGAATGATCCGTCAAGCACAAAGATAGCTTTTTAATATGGATGATATTCATTCATTTCTTTTTTTTTTGAAAAGTTTATTTTTGCAATTTCTACTTTTATGCTTTTTTTTCTCGAATTTGCCCAAAAACCCCTCTCTTTTTCTTTCAAAACAAATTTTCTCATTGACCTTCTTTGGTAGGGGTACTCACCTGCGGCCTAATGACTTGGTAACCCTCTCCTTCGCATTTGGCTTATTGGATGCTTGCCAAGACACCTCAGTCGTTCGTGGATCGATTGGCGGATTGCTTAAGACCTGCGAAGTAGACGTGTATGCATGTATGCATGATATGCATGATGTGAATATCCTACAGTAATTCGGACTGCATCGAAGATGGCTCTTGGGCCTTGAATTTCATTCAAGGAAAATACTTTTTCACCAAATCGGCATTTACAGGCTTTGACAACTCTTGGCCGTCCATTTCTACAAGAATTAAAGTACCCCCAGGTAGAACCTTCCTAACGACATATGAACCGTCATAATTTGGGGCGAACTTCCCACCTAATTGGGGTGTGATGGGTAGCACTTTCTTTAGCACGAGATCTCCGGCTTCGAAATGTCGAGGTCGCACTTTGCGATTGAAGGATTTTGCAACTCGCTTTTGGTAACATTGGCCATGGCATAAAGCCTCTAGCCTTTTCTCATCGATCATGTTCAACTGATCCCATCTTTATTGTGTCCACTCCTCTTCAGAGAGCTCAGCTTGTGAGAGGATCCTTAGTGAAGGGATTTCGACTTCTACGGGCAAGACAGCCTCCATACCATAAACGAGTGAGAAAGGAGTTGCCCCTGTCGAAGTGCGAATCGAGGTTCGATATGCCATCAATGCATAGGGCAACCGTTCATGCCAGTCTCGATAGTTGTCAGCAGTCTTTGACAAGATCTTCTTTATGTTCTTATTGGCTGCCTCCACAGCTCCATTCATTTGTGGACGGTAAGGTGAGGAGTTCAAGTGACGAATATGGAACTCGCCGAGTAAGCCATCTACAATTTTGTTGTTCAAATTTGAGCCGTTGTCAGTAATGATCGCCTCCGGGACCCCATAACGAGCGATGATGTCACGACGAATGAACCTGACCACATTCTTGGCAGTGACGTTGGCATATGAGCTTGCTTCGATCCACTTGGTGAAGTAATCAATGGCCACCAAGATGAAACGACGTCCATTGGAGGCCTTAGGATTAATTGGCCCAATCATATCGATCCCCCACATTGAGAAAGGCCATGGCTCGGACATTTGCCGCAATTCATTTGGCGGCACGTTGATTTTATCTGCATAGATTTGAACCCGATGGCAATAACGAACATGCCGGATGCAGTCGGTCTCCATAGCCATCCAGAAATAACCCAATCTCATGATCTTCCTGGCCAAGAGATGACCATTCATGTGCGGACCGCATTCACCTTCATGGATTTCCCTCATCAACTGATTAGCCTCTCTGGCGTCGACGCATTTCAACAAAACCGAGTCAAAGGACCTCTTGTAAAGAGCATTACCACTAATGAAAAACTTCGACGCTAGTTTCCTTATGTATTTCCGATCCGTTAGTTCGCTTCCAGAAGGATATTCACCCCTCTGAAGGTAATTCATGATGTCATGATACCATGGCTCCTCATCAGGTTCATCTGCGATTGCCGAACAGTAAGCTGGACGTGTCAGTATTTCGATTTTCAGTGGCTCGACGTCTAACCCCTCCATAACCTGCAGCATTGACGATAACGTGGCCAGGGCATCGGCAAACTGATTTTGTGATCGGGGTAAATACTCAAAAGAAATCTCTTCAAATTCCTTTATTAACTCCTCAAGGAATTCGTGATAAGGAATCAACTTGGAGTCGCGGGTTCGCCATTGGCCCTCCGTCTGGAGAATGATGAGGGCGGAATCGCCGTAAACCTGTAGCTTCTTAATCTTCATGTCGATGGCCAATTGCAATCCCAGTATGCAAGCTTCGTATTTTGAGATGTTGTTGGTGCACGGAAATACCAACTTGGCGGCCACAGGGTGATGTTGACCGGTCGGGGAAATAAGAACTGCCCCAGTCCCAGAGCCAGCCAGGTTAACTGCGCCATCGAAGTACATAATCCACTTGTCACTTACTATCTCTGAAACATGCTCTTCTACGGGGTCTGGCTGATGATGACCTTCTAACCTTCCGACGTTTTCTGCCAACATGTCAGCTATGGCTCTTCCCTTGACAAATTTTTGCGTCACGCTGTGGACGTCGAATTCAGACACCAGTATCTGCCACTTTGCTAACTTTCCAGCTAACGCGGGTTTTTCCAGCAAATATTTGATAGGATCATTCTCAGTTACAAGCAGGATCTGATGATGAAGTGTGTATTGGCGTAAGCGATGCAATACCCAAACCAAAGCCACACACGTCTTTTCGACCCCAGGGTAATTTATTTCGGATGAAGTAAACTTCTTACTGAGGTAATATATTGCACACTCTTTGTCATCGCTTGGCCTCTTCTGGGCTAGCAAGGCTCTCAATGACTCCTGATGAATAGTCAAGTAGAGTATTAATGGCACTCTGGGGACAGGTGGCACCAGGACTAGCGGATGGGAAAGATATTCTTTTATTTTCTCAAATGCCTCTTGACAATCAGTCCCCCACTTAACTTTGGCGTTCTTCTTTAGGAGCTTGAAGAAATGTCTAGTTGTCTCGGACAGTTGAGAAATGAATCTCGTCACATAGTTCAATCTCCCCAGTAAACTGCGGACCTCTCTGACCGTAGAAGAGGGCTTTAAGTCACAAATGGCCTTAACTTTCGATGGGTCAATTTCAATGCCTCGATTGCTGACCATGAACCCTAGTAATTTCCCAGACTTGGCCCCAAACACACATTTGGCGGGGTTAAGTCTCAACTTGAATTTTCGGAGTCGGTCGAACAACTTCCATAACACCTCGATGTGGTCCTCTCCGGGTTTGGATTTAGCAATCATATCGTCCACGTAGACTTCCACCTCTTTATGCATCATGTCGTGGAACAGGGTGACCATTGCTCTTTGGTATGTTGCCCCGGCGTTTTTCAAGCCGAAGGGCATTACCTTGTAACAAAAGGTCCCCCAAGGAGTAATGAAGGAGGTTTTACTTTTATCTTCTTCTTTCATCCGGATTTGATTATAGCCAGAAAATCCATCCATAAAAGAAAATAACTCAAACCCCGCGGTGCTGTCGACCAATACATCGATATGAGGCAGCGAAAAGTCATCTTTCGGACTCGCTCGGTTTAGATCGCGGTAGTCAATACACACCCTGACTCGACCATCATTCTTCATGACAAGGACTACATTGGCTATCCAATCCGAATAGCGCGACTTCTATAAAGCCCACCTTCAACAACTTCATGACTTCTTCTTCGATCTTCTTGGATAATTCGGGCTTTGTTCTTCTGAGCTTTTGTTTCTTCGGCGAGATACTTGGATCAGTTGGTAGAGCATGTTCTACAACTTCTTTATCCAACCCCGGCATATCCGCATATGACCATGCGAACACATCTTGGTATTCCTTTAAAAGGTCGACCATCCTTTTGATGTTGATTTTGGAAAGGCCAGCTCCAATCTTGACTTCTCTGACATTCTCCGAATTGCCTAGATTTATTGTGATGGTAGGCTCTGCGGTCAACGGCTTGGACTCTTCATGCCGAATCCAATCCTGCTCGATGCTTTTTTGGTCATAATCATCCTTGTCATCCTCGGTACTAGAGGAATTTTCGTCGAGCGAATCCGACTCACATATGCACCTATCATGATCATGCGACATGTTATGCCTGAGATGCCACAAAGAAGGTTAGTGATTAAATTGGCAAATATTACTGCAACTACTGATATGCATGTGCTTCGAAGTTGTTTTGAAATTGTTTTCGAAAGTGAAGGATTCATCCTCATGTCCTTGGATGCCCCTATTTGCAAATGATTTTGAAAACTAGGAAGCGTGCGGAAGTCCAGGCCTCAAAGCATCATCATCAGTCTGGTTTGGGTACTTCCGCACGTCCTTAATAAAACATGATCATGATTTCATTGATAGGATAGAGCCGTTTACATGACTCGAGGTCCTGGACCAACGGCTCGCAGCCCGAGACTTTGATTACAGAGAGAAATAACCCTAGACCTAAACAGACATCTCGCGGAAGGGACAAACACGTACTTAGACAAGACAAAATAGAAAAGAAAAGCGGCATCCCTACTCAAAAGGGTCGGCGGTGGCAACAGAAGGCCCGGCCTCTTCATTTTCTATGACGGCACATGCAAACTCCCCCTCGAATAACTCAACGAGACCAAAAATGGCTTCTTCCTCCTCTTGCAGCAGCTTGGGCGGACCCGGAAATATTTCTTTCAGTTGCGGAAGAAGTAAACCCTTCCGACCTTCTTCTAATCTGAATAAACTCCCCCGACTTCCGTAACTCCCACACTTAGCTAGGCCTTAATGGTCACCGCGGTTTTCATTGCTTCATCGGCCTCCTTGACCACGACGGCCCTCGTGCCGACCTCGACCTCCGATGTTACTTCGTCCTCCCTGGCTACCTCGGCCATCGGAATCGCCTCCACGGTAACCCAAACCTGTTCTTTGGCGCCATTTGAAGACCTGAAGAGGTTCTTTAATACCCTGGCCGTGCAGTCCCAAGCCGGCTCCGGTGACATGACCATTCTCGAGCAATACCCTACTCGACATTATCGAAGGCTTAGCCACTTCCGAGTTGCGCATCATAGTCCCTACAGGCACGTGGATTACCGATACTAACTCAAAAGCCTGGTAGCTTGATTCAGCCTTGCTCTCAGGCTCTATGTACGGAATTGCAGTGTCATGAAAAACTTTGAAGTCGGTCTCTCCATGAACCGTTATCAACTTCCCGTCTACAATGAACTTGACCTTCTGATGCAAGCTCGAGGGCACAGCTCCGGCGGTGTGTATCCAAGGTCGTCCTAGTAGAAAATTGAATGCACTGGGAATGTCCAGGACCTGGAAGGTGACTAGGAAAAGAACCGGACCAATCAGTAGTTCAAGCTCGACCTCGCCAATGACCTCCTTCTTCATTCCGTCAAAAGCTCGAACGGTGGACTTAGATGACAGAATTTTCTCTTCGCTCACTCCCAAACGATGAAGGGTGGCGAGTGGGCAAATGTTTAGTGCAGACCCATTATCAATTAGCGCTATTGCTACCATTCTATCACGACACTTAACTGAAATGAGTAGAGCCTTGGTGTGATTGCGACCTTCTGGAGGGAAGTCTTCATCGGCAAAAGAAATCTGATCTTTCAGCAAAATAGACCCCACAAATTCCTCCAACTGGGTGTCATTGATGGTCTCAGGAACGTGCATCTCATTCAAAACCTTGAGCAATGCATTCTTGTGTTTTTCAGATGATTTGAAGAGATCCAAAAGAGAGATTTGGGCTGGCATCTTTCTCAATTGATTCACGATGTTGAATTCGCTCGTCTTCACAATCGCCAAGAATTGTTTCGCTTCCTCATCTGAGACGGCCTTCTTTTCAACGACCTCTGTAGGTGTATAGCAACGGCCTGATCGTGTGATGGTGCCGACTTCGCTTGTCTTATAACTCCAAGGAACTGCCTTGGGGTCGTAGCTCGGGCTTTGGTCTACTATTATATCTTCTTCGTCCTCAGGCGGGAGCTCAATTACCATCGGCTCCATGACGCTGTCATCGATCTCTAGGGTAGCGAATTCTTCGGCCGCCAGGTCAAAAACTAACTGCTCAACATCTCCCCCGTCTGGCATCCATAAATCCTCTTCGACAGATAAGTCAATCACTACAGGGGTAATCATACCAACCATCTCTTTGGGTTCAAGCGCGTCGTCCATACCTCCCCACCCATCGGGAACGACATCCTTGGGATCGATGAAGAAACTGGGAGGCGGTGAATACTTCACAAGATAGTCGAATTTACCGCTGGGCTGACCCAATGTGTCGACCACCTCCCCATTCTCACGAGCGAGCTTTACGAACTCGTAATTCCAATTCATATTGCTAGCTTGAGGCCCAAGATCTTCATGCGAATTTTCTCCTTCTGACGTGTCAGTTTCTATAGACTCAGTGAGCGTCTCTTCCGATTCTTCCTCGTGAAACGAACTAAGGACAGCCGTTACGGTCGCCATACTATCTTCCTTCGTACTAAAGATCACTCCCATGTCGACCATCTGGGTGATGCATTTCAATTTTTCTTTTACCGGAATATCCCTCCCGTCTTCAAAGTGTCCAGCTGACACTAGTAGTTCGTAAAGTCTATGAGCGTCCACATTAAAGGCCTGCTTGCTCTCACCACCCTCTTCAATAACCACATTGACATTCTCAGCATAATCAGGCAACGGGTTTTGTTGAACATTAGGGACTGGCTCTTTAAAGGATAAAATGCCTTTGTCAAGTAGGTTCTGGACCTTGAGTTTAAGAATGAAGCAGTCATCCACATCATGACCCTTCTCGCCCCTATGGAACTCACAAGACTTTAACGAATCAAATCCGGGGAATCTTTGAGGGTTGTCCCGAAGCACTTCTTTAGCTACCATCCCCCTTTTCAACAGCATGGGCAACAACTTGGACAGCGGTCTAGGCAGGGGAGTGAACTGCCTTTGTGTTCTCCTTTTAAAGTCCTGATTCTGATACGCCCTATCTCGAAATACAGACGAGCCTTAAGAGGACGAGGCAAAGGGCCTTGTCATGACCGGCGCTTGCACATATGCGATTTCCACGTCCTTCTCCTTCCTGCTCGGGACCTTTCGACTAATCCCATCGCTTAATCTACCATCATGCATGGCCCCCTCTATCCTTTCTCCGACATCTATCAACTGGGAGAAGGTCAAGCATCCCGACCCCATCAACTTTAAATAGAAATCACTAGGTAGGGCCTTGAGGAAGAGATCGAGCAGCTCCTTTTCGCTAAGCGGAGGTCGAACTTGGGCGGCGAGAGTACGCCATCTTTGAGCAAAGGCCCTGAAAGACTCACTCCTCTTCTTTTCAGTTCGGGTCAATACTTCGCGCGTAGGGGTTATCTCGGTATTGTACTTGTACTGCAAGACGAACGCCTCAGCTAGCTCCTCCCATTTCTCGAACTTCTCGGGCTCCGTCAGCACGTACCATTGCAATGCAGGCCCCGTCAGACTCTCTTGGAAGGTTTGAACCATTAACGGGACATTCTGGGCGTATCTTGCCATCCTGTTCAAATAGTACTTCAAGTGGATCTTTAGGTTTCCAGTTCCGTCATATTTAGTGAAGTCCGAAATCTTAAACTTCTCGGGAAAGCTCATTTGTGCATATCGAAATAAGTCCTCGACCACGTGCTCTTCATATCCTCGCAGCGCACGGAGCTTCTCTTCTATCTTCGCGAACCTTTTGTTGTGTTCCTCCTCCAAACGGGCGGTGGCGGCCTCTGAGATGGGGTCTAGTTCGACCACTACGGGTGTGGAACCTAATGCCTCTTCAGTAATATTTCTTCTTGCAGGCCCCTCCACCGGCTCGGGAATAGCTTGGGGCACGGTCTGACCAGCATTCGGTGCTGCTAATGCGGCCCTCATGTCATCGGCGAATCGAGTAAGCTAAGCCGCAAGGTCGTTGATCTTGTCGTCAAGTGCGGCGAAACGGGCGTTTTGCTCCTCGATATTCATCTGCGTGGCTCTTGATCGTGTCCGGATCGGCGACTGCCTGGAGGCCGTAGCTTTGCCTTGGTGGAGAAAGGGATCACGGGTGGTCTGTCGAGCTCGACGTAGGCACCGCAATCACCGGAAGACCCCTCGATCTCTCGATTCCTCCCTTCGTACACTGAGTGAACTCGGACAATTTGTGGACACCTATGACCACGCCAGGCGCATCCTCAGGTTCCCTCCTCGCCATTACATACACTCGTCCTTGAGCAAGTAGCCTATTTTGATTGGTTGGCGGAACAGCTCTAAATTGATTTCCATTTCGGGACATTGGTGGCAGTAGTGTAGGCGACCTAGCCTGTCTGTTATTGGGGCAGTCCCTCATCTGATGGCCCTTCTGCCACATTTAAAATACACTCCGCCACTATTTGGGCAAGGTCTATTCCCATGTTTCCCTCCATATAACCGACACGAGGCATTCTGAAAACGATTCGACTTCCCAATATTTCTTTAAACAGGAGGAACAAAACCATTATTTCCCGTCATAGGTCTCTTACCAAAATGACGGTTGTCCCAAGCCGGGGCCTGCCGTGATCCAAAGGTGGCAACTTGATCCATCAAATCACGCTCGGTTGCCTGAGCCCGGTCATAAATCTCATAATAGCCCCACAGGTTTAGTGAGATTATCTGACTACGGAGGTCCGATTTCAGTCCATCTCGGAACCTCCTAGCTTTGTCTACTGGGTCCTCTATCATTCTTGGGATAAAATTGGACAGCCTTGCAAACTCAGCCTCATTGATCTACCGACATCTAACCCTGGCAAAATCTCACGAATTCTGGCAACTTCTGCTCTCGGGCACTTTCTGAGAAATACTTACGATTAAAAGTCTCGGTAAAAATGGTCCAAGTCGGAACAGTACCGGCAGAGAACACTTGGCCTCTTATGGCTCTCCACCAATCGCTCGCATTTCCTTGAAGTTGGTATACTGCCAAGGTTACCTTTTCCTTATCAGTGCATTCCAGCACTTCAAAAGCTTTTTCTAGCTCTTCCACCTATCGAGGTGCAGCCTCAGTATCACCTCTACCATCGAACCTCGAAGGTTTCAACTTCAAAAACTGTTCAATTAGCTTAGACATCGGCCTATTTGCATTTACTTGGCCCTAAACGGGATGCCTACCATTCCCGTTGTTCCCGTTGTTTCCATTGTTTCGATTGGCCCCATTAGCGGCCGCTACAGCGGCTTCGGTGATAACAACCACAGTGGCATCTCTATATGGAGTCTGCTTGTCCATTAAAATTTCAATCTCTCATAGTGTTGTTAGGATTCCATCTACCCAGGGATCCTCCACAACTCTAGCTTGCAGGACCACGCAACCTTGACCTCAACATCGACCTCTACCTCTTCCTCGGTTGCTCATTCATACAGGATCTCACACTCGCCTACCTGCTATAATTCCACTCAAGAATTAGAGATCTATGCTAACTATACTAGTCTAAAATCCTAGGTAGAGAATCACAACAACAATTCATGAAGCAGACAGTCAATCACGTACAGCACTCAATCGCAGCCAGCAGGGTTTGTGCACTTACCTCAAATCCTGACGCGCCTGCACTTCACACATTATTGCATAAGATCTCTCAGCAACCACAATCATACAGTCTGGGGTACGCATGGCGCACGAATCTCCCCAACTGGCTACCCTAAAGTCATCGCTCCTTATTACTTCAGGTTTCGACCAACTTGGATCTAGTTGACATTGCTTTGATACCAAATCAACGGGAATGTCACACCCCCGATCCTAATGGGCTCGCGACATTCCCCAGTTAAATTTTTGTTCGGGTGTTTTATGGTTTTCGTGTGTGCAATTAAATCTCTGACATTTAGATGAGGTCGGTGACAACCTGGGACGTCGCAACTGATCAACCGGAGGCAAGATGTCGCGGGCTCGACGGAAGCTCGGGGCATGACATGTTCTTCTGCGGTCTATGCTTGATCTATGCTCAATCTTTCCCAATAGCGAGCATACTTTCACTAACCTCATGTTTGACTTTTTTATTAGCAACTCGATGTGTAGTAAAAATAACATTGCAGAAGCCGATCAGAAATTCACAATTAAATCGAGAGCTAGAGAAAATTGACAGAAAAATAAAATGATGAACAATAAAGGATACAAGATATTTACGTGGTTAGGTCCGAGTATTGAAAGTTACGTCCACGGGAAGAACCAATCACCAATTATCCATTAACAAATTAGAGAATTCCACAATTATAATTACTCACACACTTGAGTATTGCTCAATCACGTAATTGCGCCAAATACCCACAGTGTTTACGTCATGAACACCGTGTTCAGAACTCCCTTTTGTTCAGAAGAGAGAGAGTCCCTTGTGTTGAGTTGAATGTACTCTGCACACTCTATCCTCCTGGTGCCTTTCTTTGACTTGTTCCTTACATTGCTCGTGCTTAGAAATTTGTTGAAGAGCAAATCAAACTGTTTTGGATTAGATGGGACGACATCCTCAGAGGATAAGTGGAGCTTTACGTGCGAGAAGCACTAAGAAGACACAAATTAACTGCCCGTTAAGTGATTTTTCAGTTAAAATATCATTTTTATTTCATTTAAGTCAAATAGGTATTTACATAAGCAAATTTTTAACGATACTCATTTACACAATCTTGATAGAGAATAAACGTGTTACACAAATATAAATTTAAAATTTTTTGTGTTACAAAAAAAATTTATAACAAATATTTGATAATGGGTCTAGTTTGAGATTTGACGACATCAACTTTTTTATTTCTTCTTGCATTTGCCAACTTAATATTCCTCAGCTAGTTGGCTCGTTTGTCCCCATCCGTACCTACATCTGTTGAAAAGAAGGCATGGAGCAGATAATAATCCAAGACTGGGTTCATGTCGAGGTCCCATGTCTGTCTCAATAATTTCAAGCAAGGACACTGACACCAATTGTTCATGAGGACATCAACACCAATACTTCATAAATTTTAATTCAATATATAATATTATTTTTAAATTATTAATTTATTCAATATAACTCTTAAATTATTTTTAAATGTTCAATGTAATCCTTAAATTTTCAGTTTGTTCAATTGAGTTCATCAACTTTCCATAACAAACTTAGTCTTTCAATACTATTCACAATTTTCTATAATTGCAATTTTACCCGGATTTTAGTATATCTTTTTACTTCAAGCGTTTTCTTGGATCAACAAAAAATGTGTAATCTTTTTATTACCTTTTTACCTTTTTTATCTTTTAAAATATCGCGATACTTTCATTTAAGCAAAATCGAACTTATGATCTCTAGGTTACCAAAAAAAAAAAACTTATGATCTCTATAATAGTAAAGGTAGAAACTCATTTAGAGTTGTATTGGTTAATATTTCTATTTTTTTTAAGTCTAAGTGTTTTCTTAAAGATATTTGAGACCTCTATTAATTTATCTAAAGTTACCCATACTTATATAGATCTCGTTCCTAATTTTTGGGATTGATAAAATTTTCAATCTTGTGTGTTTTGTGTTTTCTAAAAAATGAGGAACAAGATTTTGATTTAGATCAATATATGTCGAAATATTTATAGATAGGTTAATATCGTTTCTAAATATCTTTATGAGATACATAGACATAAAATAGCAAGAGTATCAACGCGATACAGCTCTAAAGAAGCTTCTACTATTACTATTATAAAAAACATAAGTTAAAATTTACTTAAGTGCAATTATCGTAAAATTTATAAAAACCAAAAAATAAATAGGTAATAAAAAGATAATATAACAAAACGATATTCTAAGATCTAGGTAATATTGCAATTATGAAACTCGTTAATAGTACAGAAGGACCAAGTTGATTTTGTTATGGAAAATTGAGGGACGAGATTGAACAAACTAAAAGTTTAAGGGCTACATTTAATATTTAGAAATAGTTCAAGGATCATATTGAACGAATTAAAAGTTTAAAGAAATTGAAAGGTGGACAAAAATTGTTGGGAAATCAAAATGTGGTTCTTTATGTGTATGGCTATTGTGTTTCATTTCATCTAACTGAATGTAACGACTAACCCAACCTTACTCACCCGTCGATTCAATATGAGCAATGCAATATATGAATTCAGTTAATTTGTGAATTTTCTAGTGGACTCTTGGAATCTCTGTGATGTTCGATTTATTAGATGTTGAATAGTGAAAAAACTATCAAAAGCTACGCCTTAAATTACCAACTTCTCTTCTCTGGTAATTCTCTTATCTTTACTAACTTCTATTTACCTTTCTTCATTAAATTTATCAACTATTATATGATATTATCAACCTTTGTTTCGGTGACCTCCAAGCTTTTTTCCAATGAAGTAACTCAATAGGAAAGTTGGTAAATTAAATAAACCAAATAAACTTTGATGACTTACTCAAATGAGAGATCCGAAGTTAGTTTGTAACTTTATTAAAAAAATTGATAAATCACGTAAGTTGAAGTTAGTAATTTCGTTCCGACCAAAAAAAAGTTAATAATTTTGTATAGGTGTTTAAAGATGTAGTTAATAAAGCAAATAAAAGTTGTAAAAAATAAGAAAAGTTGTTAATCAAAAGAAAAATAAATTTAATAATCTATAAAATGAGTGGGTAAATTAAGATCCTGCTGAGAAATGTAAATAAAAGTTTGTGAATGGTAAAAAAAGGTTAACATCTGAGTAACTCGATGAGACTTGACCCGATACTAGGTAGAAATTTAACATAAAAAAAGTTGGCAAGTCAAGCTAATATAGATTGGTAATCGCGAAAAAAAGTTAGTAAATAAGGAAATTGCTAACCAATGGGAATAAAAGGTGGTAATTTAATAAAAAAATTGGTAAGTTGAATTAAATAAGTAAACTTTGGTAAGTAACTCAAATCGGTAACCCAAAACTAATGACTAATTTAATATGACAAAAGTTGGCAGGTGACTCTTATTTTGATCGGTAATATTTTGATAAGATTTAATAAATCAAAATGTTAATAAGTTATACAAATAAAAGTTTATAAATTGGTTCAAAAGTCCGTAATTTACAAATTAACAAAAAAAGTTGGTAATTTTATAATAGTATTGGTAAGTTACTAACAAGTTACTAATAGTATTGGTAGTAATGTAACATACAAAAAAAAAAGCTGGCAAGATATGCTAATTTAGATCAGTAATCAATAAAAAGAGTTAGTAAATATGGAATTGCTAACCAAGGTGGATAAAAGTTGGTACCTTAATAAAAAAATTGCCAAGTTCAAAAAAAAAAAGCAATCAAACTTTGGTAAGTAACTCAAAACTAATGGCTAGTTTAATTTAAAAAAAGTTGATAAGATTCTAATTTACATCGATAATGTTTTTATAAGAGTTAGTAAATTCAAAACGCTAGTGAGTTATGCAAACAAAAGTTGGTAAATAGTTACAAATGTTCATAATTTACAAACTAACAGAAAGGTTGACAATTTTATGAAAGTATTGGTCAGTTACTAATAAATTGTAGGAAAAATCCACCGTCATTTTTTTTGTTTTTGCCATAGAAATGAGGTGATATCATAAATACAAAATACAGAGCCCGAAGAAGGGAAAGATCAGTTTGAATTGTGTGTCCACAGTCCCTCCCACCTTTCAATTTACAAAGAGAGGAGAATTTGGGGACAATTGTTTTCCACAAGGAACGAATTTAGACTAAAACGACGATTCAAAATGCATCTAATGCGTTAAAACACGCAGGAATCGGACACTCATCATGCTCCGCCTGTTTAAATACCATTTATTGTAACCATGAAAATCCCTCACCTTAGATGTTAGTTTTTGAATCTCTAACACTGCTACGTACCAACAACAATAACAGTAGCAGCCGATCATAGTCATCGCGCTCAATTCGCATTAGATCGGTTCGAATAGTTTACGTCTCTCCTTGTCCTCTCTATCCCTCGATGTCTTCCTAGATCTCTTCCTTCCCCTTCTAACTCAAATCTCCTCCTCGATGCATCTGAAAGGTCCTAGTACAACACCTTCCACGCCAAAAGCTACGTAAAGACGTGACCCTTTGTCCTTTTGACTAGTCTTCATGCTTGAGTTCTTCAAGGACAGATTTCGAACCACATCACCAAACACCATTTGACGAGGTCGATGCGTTTTAAGAATAGCGAGGAAACGAAGTATAGTTTTCATCTATTGAGAACCATTGAATTGCTGCATTTTTAATGTATGGACATGGTTGTATCGGATGCAACTAGGACCATTACCCGGCAGTATTTTGTCTGTTTGCACAAGCAATTATGCTGAGATATTTTGGACATATCCGATCATAGCCATCATGAGATAAGTGCGAATAATAATTCCGTAGCGTGTGAATATTTCGCTTAATTGATAGGATGCGTTTAAACTATAATCTTCCGCATTTTTGGGAGATCGACAGGCAATGTTTTCTCGTACATAACTATTGAACAAACTAATTACATAAAAAATCATGGGCGTAGGCCGAATTAAAGATTGACCCATGTGTAGACTCGGAAACACTGTCACAAAGTTCGATTCTCACATCATCAAGTGCAAATAATTTCGATATTTGACTCCTTGCCCGAGCGTCGAGCAAACATCCATGACATGATTGAGATACTTCATACATCCGACATTTACTCACCTGAAGAAAGAAAGCATAGGAAAACAATAAATGCGAAAATGTTTTGCCCTAGACAATAGACATTCGCTATGAATTTCTCTTTTGATCCTGCTATTCTCTCATCAGCTAGGAAATTGATGTTGGTCATTTATCAAATTGAATGAACTTTCCAAGGCACAGGGGACGTGTTCGAGGTAATCAAGTAATCTGACCACCTTGCCGTCTTCTTTCCAAGAATCTAGGATCGGCCGAATACAAAACTCCAGAGTATCCCTAGGCACTCTATAATTGGTATAAAAAATGAAATACACCAATCACCGGAAGTTGTATTATATAAGCATTTGTGCTTGTTGCTGAGTTTTCACACGTGTATCTCCCTCGTCTAACGCTACTTGCATAAACTCTCTTTTGCGCACCTGGTATAGATCTGAAAAGACCGGCCGAAATTGAATAGATTTGGCAAACTTTAGATCAATTTCAAGTTCCATCACTCAGTATACACTTCTTGATCTTGCCCTAGAGAGACAGACGGTTGATGGGTTCGTCACCTCTAGAATCAAGAAAATCCGGTGCACTTGCACACGCCGTGTGCGTCCCCTTCCCGGCCCAAGGCCACGTCAACCCCATGATGCAGCTCGCCAAGCTCCTCCACGCGCGCGGCATCTTCGTGACGTTCGTGAACACCGAGTTCAACCACCACCGCCTCCTCCGGTCTAAGGGACCCGACTCATTCCAAGGCCTCGAAAACTTCTGCTTCGAGACAATCCCGGATGGCCTCCCGCCTTCTGACCGCGATGCGACGCAGGACATCCCAGCCCTCTTCAACTCGATCCGCAAGAACTGCTTAGGCCCTTTCAAGAAATTGCTTGCCAGGATCAAGAGCGACGAGGTTGTTCCGCCCGTGAGTTGTGTGATATCAGATGGGGCGACGAGCTTCGCCAGTAAAGCTGCAAGAGAGCTTGGAGTCCCAGAGGTTCAGTTCTGGACTGCCTCAGCTTGTGGGTTAATGGGTTATTTGCAGTACAGAGAGCTTGTTAAGAGAGGGATCGTTCCATTCAAAGGTACTTACTATGTTTATATTTTCATTTTTGCTTCACTCGGATTTATTCACCAGATCTTTGTTTGTTTATTTAGTTTTTCTTTTGCCGGAATTTGTTTATTTAGTTATCTCCCCATTTATGAGTTATTTCCATTCATCTGTTTCTCTTGTTAAATTTCTAGATTGGATTCTCACTACGTATTAAATGTAACAGATGAAGACTTCCTGAACAATGGGATGCTCGATGATCCTGTCGACTGGATCCCCGGCATGAGAAACATCCGACTCCGGGACATCCCAAGCTTCATGCGGACCACAGACCTGAACGACATCAAGTTCGTCTTCTTAGGAGAAGAAGCGCAGCACTGCCTGAAATCATCTGCTATCTTGTTCAACACCTTCAATGAACTCGAACGCGAAGTACTGGAGAAAATAGCAGACATGTCCCCTCAAATTTACTGTACCGGGCCCCTTTCCTTTCTCATTCAGGATATTCCCTCGAGCTCAGTCAAGTCTTTCAGGTCGAGTCTGTGGAAGGAAGACTACAGCTGCCTCGAATGGCTCGATCAGAGAGAAGCCGAGTCGGTTGTCTATGTGAACTATGGAAGTATCACTGTCATGACTGAGGAACACCTGAAGGAGTTTGCTTGGGGACTTGCAAATAGCAAGCACCCATTTTTGTGGGTGATCAGACCTGATGTTGTGAAGGGTGATTCTGCAATTCTGCCACCGGAGTTCCTGGAGGAAGTGAAAGACAGAGGGTTCTTGACAAGTTGGTGTCCGCAGGATCAAGTCCTGAGTCACGGATCGGTCGGCGCTTTCCTAACGCACTGCGGGTGGAATTCTACCTTGGAAGGTATCTGTGGAGGCGTTCCTCTCATTTGCTGGCCGTTTTTTGCCGAGCAAACGACAAACTGTCGGTACGCGTGTACGGAATGGGGGATCGGCATGGAAGTGAACCAGGATGTGAGGCGCCAGGAAATAGAAGCTCTTGTTCGGGAAGTAATGGAAGGGGTCGGCGGGAAGATGATGAGGGAGAATGCTAAGAAGTGGAAGGAGAGAGCTGTGGAAGCCGCCGGTCGCGGAGGGTCGTCGTACAACGACTTCAATAGATTTATTAAGGAGGTTGTCCATTTGAATGATTAGATCAAAGGGAGCAATTACCAGATTCCCGCGTATTCCAAAAATATATCGAAAGAAGAAGAACTGAAAACACCATGGTTGAAGATTTCCCTCTTCTTGTTTCCAATTTGTTTGTTTGCACCGGTTACTTCCACATGCTATGTTAAGTCATGGAGCATTGAATAATATCAATAAAGATATTTTACTTTCTTTACATTATATAATTGCATTTGCTGCCTTAATCTTGCATGCGTTCCAGTAGTAATTCAAAAATCCCAGTGCTCTCCCCAAAATGCGTTCCAGTAGTAATTCAATAGCATGAGGTTTCAGTTTCAAGAAACATGGATCGGCAATGTCCAGAACTCGATCAAAATGACTTGCGAAACTCTTCTAATCTCCCAAGAGCCATAACGGCGAGCAAATCTGAAACACCATCGACAACCGTGAATGTATGCAAATTTAGCCTGTCGAACTTTGATGCCTTCAAGTGCCAACCGGATTGCCATCATCCATCCATTTCACCTGCACTTTCCCGTCTACCACATGTCCAAATGCAGAAAACCAACGCGATTCCGCCATATCACTCACTCAACAACGTCCTCAAGATCCCCATCGTTATCCTCCAAAAGAACTGCCAATTCTTGAGGTAAGCTACAATCCATTGACAACATTAATGCCTCAACCATAACAAGACTACGACAACACGACAAAATCACGCTTTGATACGACGATAGAAGCAGATATCGATGAACTAGCACGGACTCAAAAAGAACCGACTCTTAGCACGTTCAACCAAAGCTTGCAATTCAGACATTATCTTGGAAAAACATTATTACTCACATCGATGAAGTCCTGGAGGAAGCAAGAGGGTATCCGCTTGGGCAGCCGGTGGAATTGTCTAAAATTATCAGTCAGACCAAGTGTATCGGACAATTGGAATCTGTGTTGTTCGACCAATTAGATGTGCAATGGCAAAAAAATTGTAAAAAAAATCAGCCTTAAATTACCAACTTCTCTCCTCTCATAATTTTCTTATCTTTTACCAACTTCTATTTATCCTTATTATCAAAGCTTTAGATTTACCAACTATTATATGATATACCTTTATTTCGGCAAACTTTTTGCGAATTAAGTAACCCAATGAAAAAGTGGTTAAATTGATAAGAGCCCCAAACTAGTTAATAACTTAATCGAAAAAAAGTCGATAAATTGCTTTGTAAAAAATAAGAACAATTTTCTTTGCTAAAAAATAAGTTGGTAATTTTTGGAAAAGAGTCGGTAAATTAAGGTGTGACTAAGAAATGGAAATAAAAATTTGTCAACAATAAGAAAAGTTAGCAAATTAAAAAAACAAATAAATGTCCGTCAGTAACTCAATGAGAATTTTTTCTTTTTTTGGTCAAATCTTAATGAGAATTGACCTGATATTAGGTGGTAATATAATGGGAGAAAAGTTGAGGAGTTACGCTAATTTAGAATGGCAATTGCTGAAAAGGTTAGTAAATAAGGAATTGCTAGCCATAGTAAATAAAAGTTGGTAACTTTAATAAAATTGGTGAATTAGGCCAAACAATTAGAGTTTAATAAGTAACTTAGCTGGTAATCCAAAATACTAGTTGGTAAGTTAATATGAGAGAAGTTGTAAGTCACACTAATTTAGTTTGATATTTTCATTTAAGAGTTAGTAAATTCGAAACGATAGTAGATTATACAAATAAAAGTCGGTGCTTTACAAATAAACAAAAAAGTTGGTAATTGCATAACAATATTAGTACACAAATTAGCTGAAAAAAAAGTGATTACTGTAATTTTAATTTTAGTAGAAACTTGGAGATTTCATCAAAACTAAATACAGCTCAATTTCCTTAAAAAGCACCAACTTTAACTAAAATCCAAATATTGGCCTAAACTTTTTTTGCCTTATAAAAATGTAATGATTTACTCATGTCCAATTATGGCCAGAACTTTTTTTTTTGTCGTAAAAAAAGCACTAATTTTAGTTCAATACCTAAATCTAACCGCCATCAAATATCCGCCAAGTACAAGTGGAACACGGCATCATTAGACCTTGACGTGTGCTAGATTTAGGTACCGACTGAGAATTGGTGTTGTTTTTTTATGAGACACCAAAAAGTTATGGGCCGGTGCTTTTTAAATGAGACCAAAAAAAAAGTTAGGCCCGAGATTGGAACATGAGCTAAAGTTGATGTACTTTCACGAGACGAAAAGGGACTCAGGCTGTAACAGCCCGAATTTTGACCCGTTATCGAGTCCAATAAAGTGTATGTGAATTCTCGTGTAATTTTAGTAAGTCTTGCCCGGAACTGATCAATCACGGGATACTAACCAAAAAGGAAAGGCTAAATAGGATCAGGTACGTGGACCGAGAACCCGACCGCGATTGAGCGCCGATTTCGAGGAACGTCGAGGAAATATTTTGAACCAATATAGGCCGATCCTAGGAAAAATGACGGGTCGATATTTTCAGTAACGTACGATCGGATCGCGAGTGATTTCGCATGTCTGAAAGTACGCCTGACAAATGAACCCCGATTTTAATCCAAACGATCGCGACCCCGGTACTAGTGATAGTTCCTCTCGTTGTCTCGAAATTGAGGCCATCATGACTCGGACAATCTTAGGTCGATACGCGTAATACCTAAACAGCCACCTGTTAGTGAGAGACCCTAAAGCTGCAGAACGAGCAAATTAGATTGCAATATTGGGCACGAACTTCGATATCAAAATGTCAAGGGTAATTACGATTATTTTGCAGGACGGACGTCAATTTAGAGTGGCCATTCATGTTTGGGACTAATGCGGTTGAAAACTAAAAATCCGACAGAAATTGAGAAAAAGACAGTTTTGCCCCTGTGGACACCGGGACCCGATTCGGACGCCGATCGAGGTAATTTTTCGCGGCCAAGGTCATTTTGGGGTGGCCACACGCATTTAGAGCGGTTTTGGCCAAAAAGTTGATTTTCGACAAAAATTGAAAAATAATATTATTTTATTCCCGAGATTTCGCGAACGATTTCCGAGGGCTTAGAAAATTAATTTCGCGAATCCGACGCCATATTATGTTGGCCACGCACGTATGGAACGCGTATGTGCGAAAATTGGAATTTCGATCCGGGACCGGAAAATTACGAAAATGCCCCTATAGTGTTTTATTTTATTCCGAATTTTAATTGATTTTTGGGGGTCTAACTAGGGTTAGGGGGACCAAACCAGACCTGGTTAGGTTTAGTTAGGGGGCAATTGACCATAATACCCTTGCTTTTGTGGTTGAAATTCAAATTGGACCCTTGGATTGAAGGGCAAATTGTCCTAAGCCCTAGGATTGTGACACGTGGACTCCATTAAGTCCTTTGACCACCTTTTTTACTAGCTTTTCTCTCTCTCTCTCCTCTGGTCAGACTCTCTCTCTCTCTCTTCTCCCTCTCTCTCCCCGATCGGCTTCCCTTGCACGCTTCGCTCTCGCCGGTTCGGGTCTTCCTTCGCCGGTGCTGTTCACGCCGGAGAAGGCCGCGACGCCGGAGCTGCTGGGCTCGTCCGCCGCTCGCCGGCCCCCAGGAGTCGCCCCAGCCCCGTCGGCCGCCGTTCTCCCCTCGGTTTCCGCCGCCCGCAGCCGCTGCCCTGTTTTAGGCGAGAGAGAGAGCAGCAGCAGCGACGCCGACTCGCCCGCCGGTGCCGCGCCGCCGTCGGCCGCCTCACGCCGTCGCCGGAGGTCCTCCTAGCCTCCGTCGACCTCCCCTCACCTCCAATCGCCGCCCCCTCAGCCGCTGCCCTGTTCCAGGCGAGGGGAGAGCAGCAACGCCGGTTCCGCCCCGCCGGTGCCGCCGCCGTCGCCGCCGTGCGTCGCCCCAGCCCCGGCGACCGCCTCGCCGTCCTCAACCTCCTCTCCACCTGTCCTCAGCCCCGCCGACCAGCACAGCCCCTGTTTTGGCCGGTTTGTGCCTCGAGCTCGCCGGAGTCGCCGTGAACGCCGGCTTGCCCCCGGAGCGCCGCCGTCGATTCTCGCCGCTAGACGGTGATCGACCGCTCGCTCCCGTCGACCCAAGGCCATTATAGGTGAGTAAAATATTTCTAAACCCTAATTAGCCTAATTGTGATTTTTAGGGGTAAATTAGTGGGTTAATTAAGCCAATTTATGGTCTAAGTGTGGGGATTGTGTGGGGGATGATTATAGGACTTAATTGGGGCTTAATGAGGATGATTAGGTGTGATTTGGTGGCCCTTTGAGGGCTGATTTGGCACTGTTCATAATGGACCCGAATTTGGATTATTTCGCCTAAGTTGAAATTAAATTGGTTCATTAGGCGGTGGGTTGATGTCTGGGCAATGTATTGGTTAATTAGGACTCGTTGGGACCCAAGGGTATGATACTATAGTCGGGGGTTCAATGGTTGAGATTGGTTGGACACATCGGGTCCTAAACGGATCGGGTTTATGGATTGCTAAGTTGGGCTTGAATGCCGGGTGAGAATGGACTAAAATAAAAAGTGCTGGGCGTGCCGACAATGAGCTAATTGAGTGAAGTTGTGATTTATAGTGTTTGGCAAATCGTGGCCCGGTGATTAGATTAAGTCCCGCGACATGAGGAATTACGAGTTAGGCTTTGATATGGGGGAAATTGAGTGTGTCGAAGCATGTGACTGACGGAACAACTGTGGCCTTCGGGTCGGGCCTTCGGGTCGTAACAACTGTGGCCTTCGGGTCGGGCCTTCGGGTCGTAACAACTGTGACCTTAGGATCGGGCCTTCGGGTCGAGACAATTGTGGTCTTCGGACCGGACCTACGGGTCGTTACAATTTGTTGTCTTCGGATCGGGCCTTCGGGTCGTAACAGTTGTGGTCTTCGGACCGGGCCTTCGGGTCGTAACAGTTGTGGTCTTCGGACCGGGCCTTCGAGTCGTAACAGTTGTGGTCTTCGGACCGGGCCTTCGGGTCGTAACAGTTGTGGTCTTCGGACCGGGCCTTCGGGTCGTGACAGTTGGGGTCTTCGGACCGGGCCTTCGGGTCGGGACAGATTGAGGTCTTTGGATCGGGCCTACGGGTCGAGATAAATTGTGGTCTTCGGATCGGGCCTACGGGTCGGGATAGATTGTGGTCTTCGGATCGGCCCTACGGGTCGGGATAGATTTTTGGCCTTAGGGTCGAGGTGTCGAGATGACTGCATACTCTTTAGGTTGATATTGAAAGTCTTATCTGCTGGATGTTATAGTGAATTGGGCCTTGGGCCCGGGTGAATTGGACATTTACTGTTGCACTGGTTCACTTAATTATCTGTTTTATTTACCCTCTGGAGGTACACTTAGTCTAGTTTCGGATTAGAAATTTGTTACTTGCTGAGTTTCTCACGGTTGTGGTAAAACCGAACATTTCAGATCCCCGGCCATGAATCTTGAGACTGAAGAGCAAGACCCTGAGCTGAGACAGAGTTCGAGCCTATGAGTTCAGAGGAAGAGCCAGGGTAGTTCGAGAGTGCTTTTGAGACGTTTGGATCTAACCCCGACTGGGAACCCTAGTTTAGGTCCCAGCCTTAGTTGTGAGGGCCGATACTTTTTGATTGTAGCCCTTTCTGGTAGGTAACTGGATATCCCTAGCCACTGGTTCCTTTTTGCTTCGTGGCTCTCTTGTTGTACCTTTTTGTTGATCAAAGGGATATTGTATTCAAGTTTGTAAAGATTGTATATTTTGGTTTAATGGATCGTAATTTGTTTTAGTTGACTATTCATGGTTGCTAATAATTGTCTGGGTGTATATATATACATTATATATATACGTCGTTTCCGCTTTTGGCATGTTATCTCTGATTGGGTTGAAACCGGGTCGGTGACGCATTCCTGGGAGCGTCGCACTTCGTTTAGACCCTGGGCGGATGTTTAGGCCACGTTTGGGTACGGGGCGTGACATCCCCGCTTGAATTGGTATCAGAGCAAGGACAGCTCGGTCCAATCTAGCCAAACCCTGGAGTGATAAGGAGGAGTGACCATGGGTAGCTATAGGTTGACCTAGTGTGCTAAGTGTGCCTCCAGATTGTTTGTGTTTGAGTATTGTGGTGAATATTTGAACCAGTATTGTGCAGGTGCGGCAGGACCCAAGGTAAGGGTGCAAGTCTTTGGGTGAAATTCTGTGCCGTTGTGTAGACTGCATGTTGAGTGTTTGATTGTTTTTGTATGGATACCTGCCCAGGACTTAGACCGGTTAGTTGGTTTAGGCCTCTAATTTCCGGATGGAATTATAGCAGGTAGTTGAGTATTCAGGTTTAGAAGAATGAGTGGCGAAGGAAGAAATGTGGGAAGAGCCCCAAGGAGGGGTACAGGAAGAGGATCTAGAGTTGGAGGTCGTGCTCGAGTTAGAGCCGTTGAAGATATCGGGATGGGTGCTAGAGCGGTAGAAAACCCTGGAGTTAATGCTGGAGCTGCAGCAGACCCCAGAATGGAGCAAGTAATCGAGACCCTAAGAGAAATAGGGAATGTTATGGGCAGGCAGGCCCAAGAGAGAGCAACAGTCATTGCTGAGGCTGCCGAGGCTGCAGTAGCCGCTGCCATCATCGGGAATCAAGCCCAAGCCCAGCAAGCTCAAACTCAACCAATGGTAGCAGCTAGACCAATGCACCAGTTGGTTGAGCAGTTCCTTAAGCTGAAACCGCCCAAGTTCACGGGCAGGGGTGACCCAGAAACCGCCCCACGTTGGGTGGAGGAGTTAGAGAAAACATTTGATTTGTTGGGGTGTACTGAAACAGAAAAGATTTCTTTGGCGACTTACCAACTGCAGGATAACGCCCACGACTGGTGGAAGGCGGTTAAGGATAGAGTATTTCCAGAGCATATGGAACAGACTTGGGCGATATTCATTAAGCATTTTTATGGTCAGTATTTCTCAGAGAGTGCTCAGGAAAAGAAAATGGCGGAGTTCATGAGACTTCGTCAGGGGCCAATGACAGTAGTTCAGTACGAGGCGGAGTTTGCAAGACTGTCTAGGTTTGCCCCAAGGATGGTTGAGAATCCACTGGATAAGGCTCGAAGATTCCGAGATGGACTGAGGCCGGATCTTCGCACCCAAATGCTTTTGCTGAATATCAGGGATTACAGGGAATTGTATGAGCGAGCACAAATCATGGAAAGAGACCAAATGGAAAGAGCAGCAGCATCGGGTTCAAGGTTTAATCAGAACAGGGACAATCGTCGCTTTGGAAAGAGACCAATGACCGACAATAGACGGTTTGTTCCACCACCGAGAAGGAATATCGGGAAACCCAACCATGCGCCAATTAGACTTGGAGCTTGCTTCCGTTGCGGGAGGTTGGGACATCAGATAAAGGATTGCCCGCAGCAGCGAATTTTGGGACCCTCGGGACAGCATCAGCAACCTAGAGTGGGAAATCAGGCCGGAAATCCCCTACCAGCTATTCAGGGCAGACCACCGGCACAAGGACGGGTATACGCAATGGCGCGCAAGGATGCCGAGGATGCGCCAGGCGTGGTCACAGGTACCATTTCTCTCTGTGATCATGCTGCCTATGCGTTATTTGATCCCGGGGCAACCCACTCGTTTATTTCAGAACAGTTTGTTAGATTGGTTGGTTTAGAGCCGGTATTACTTGAAAGCATGTTATGTGTGACGACCCCACTGCATGATAGGGTGTTAGTATCATTGGGGTGCATGGATTGTAAAATCGTAATTGGAGATGTAGAGGAAAGGATTGATTTGGCTGTGTTAGCTATGTATGATTTCGACGTGATCATCGGTATGGATTGGCTGGCTAAGCAGAAAGCCGTTATGGATTGCGGTAAGAGGGCGATCCAATTTAATCCAATTGGACGTCCTAAATTTGAATTTCAGGGAAATCGAGGAGGAACCTCAATCCCTTGGATTTCCTCAGTAGAAGCAACTGAGATGCTCGAGGAGGGTTGTGAGGGATACTTGGTTAGTGTTAAAGATCCGACATTGGTTGAACCTAAGTTGGAAGAAATTCATGTTGTGTGCAATTTCCCTGAGGTTTTCCCTCAAGAATTACCGGGCTTACCGCCAGAACGGGAAGTGGAATTCGTAATAGAATTGGCCCCAGGAACCGAGCCAATTTCTAAGGCCCCGTATCGGATGTCTTTATCGGAACTGAAGGAATTGAAAGTCCAAATGCAGGAATTGTTAGACAAAGGGTTTATTCGCCCTAGTGCGTCTCCGTGGGGAGCGCCAGTCCTGTTTGTGAGGAAAAAGGACGGAACGTTGAGATTATGTGTAGACTACCGGCAGTTGAATCAGGTGACTATAAAGAACAAGTATCCACTGCCAAGGATCGACGACTTGTTCGATCAGTTGCAAGGAGCGTCAGTGTTCTCTAAGATTGATCTACGGACCGGGTATCATCAGTTAAGAATCCGAAAGGAGGATGTACCCAAGACTGCATTTAGGACAAGGTACGGGCATTACGAGTTTACTGTCATGCCATTCGGTTTGACGAATGCCCCCGCAGCATTCATGGACTTAATGAACAGAGTTTTTAAGGAATTCCTGGACCAGTTCGTCATAGTGTTCATCGATGATATTCTAGTATACTCAAAGAGTCCGGTAGAGCACGAAATGCATTTGACCGAGGTATTACGGACATTGAGAGAGCATGCGCTTTATGCGAAATTTAGTAAATGCGAGTTTTGGCTTAGCAAGGTAGCATTCATTGGGCATATTGTATCGGGAGAAGGAATAACTGTGGATCCGGTTAAGATAGAAGCAGTGCTTAAGTGGCCCAATCCGACATCAGTGACGGAAATCAGGAGTTTCTTAGGATTGGCTGGCTATTATCGACGATTTGTGGAAGGATTCTCATCGATAGCCATGCCACTAACAAGATTGTTGAAAAAGGAAACTAAGTTTGAATGGGATGATAAGTGCGAACGAAGCTTCCAGGAACTTAAGCGCAGACTCACAACAGCTCCAGTCTTAACTATTCCATCTGGACCTGGTGGATTCGAGGTATACAGCGATGCTTCGCTCAGAGGACTTGGTTGTGTATTAATGCAGCATGGGAAAGTAGTTGCATACGCGTCACGTCAGTTGAGGCCTCACGAATTGAATTATCCGACGCATGACCTAGAGTTGGCTGCCATTGTTTTTGCGCTAAAAATCTGGAGACATTATTTATGTGGAGAAAAGTTCCAGATTTATACGGATCACCAGAGTCTCAAATACTTGTTTTCTCAGAAAGAGCTGAATATGAGGCAGCGTAGATGGATGGAACTTCTGAAGGATTATGATTGCGATATCATGTACCACCCTGGAAAGGCAAATCGAGTGGCGGATGCCCTAAGTCGCAAATCGAGTATAGCGCACATGATGATCAAGGAGTGGTCATTACTGGAAAAACTTCGAGACTCAGAATTTAAACTGGAGTTGAGCCATGTATCGAATCTGCTAGCTACCTTGAGAATCGAGCCAGAGATTCAGACCAAGATTAAGGCTCTGCAGTCCACGGACCGGGAGATTCAGAAAATTGTGGAAATGGATGCCACTACAAGGAAGCCAGATCTCCAAGTAACAGAGGATGGGATCCTGAAATTCAGAGGACGATGGTGTGTACCCGATGATACTGAGCTTAAGGAAGAAATACTAAGAGAAGCTCATCGCAGCAATTATAGTATACACCCCGGCAGTACGAAAATGTACCAGAATCTACGGCAACATTACTGGTGGAACGGAATGAAGGCAGATGTGGCTAGGTATGTGGCTAAATGCCTGACATGTCAGCAAGTAAAGGCGTAGCACTGTAAACCTGGAGGACTGCTGCGACCGTTGGAAATTCCTGAGTGGAAGTGGGAGCATATCACTATGGATTTTGTAACCGGATTACCAAGAAGCCAAAGAGGGCATGATTCTATTTGGGTAGTCGTGGATCGACTTACGAAATCGGCACATTTCTTAGCGGTATGAAAGGACTTTGAGTTGGAAAGGTACGCAGAACTTTATGTGAGGCAAATTGTAAGACTGCATGGAGTGCCGGTATCAATTACATCCGATCGTGACCCGAGATTTACGGCAAATTTCTGGAAAAGTCTACAGTCGGCTTTGGGAACAAAGGTACAGTTCAGTACAGCTTACCATCCGCAGACCGACGGCCAATCAGAAAGGACGATACATACCCTTGAGGATATGTTGAGAGCTTGTGTGCTCGATTTCCAAGGCAAATGGGAAGAGCAGTTGCATTTGGTGGAGTTTGCGTACAACAACAGTTATCAGCAGAGTATTCAGATGGCCCCCTTTGAGGCTTTATATGGCAGAGCATGTAGGACTCCAGTGTGTTGGGATGAGGTAGGAGAACGAAGCATTACAGGTCCGGAGTTGGTACAGCAAACAGTGGAAACTGTGGAGGTTATCCGAGAAAGGCTAAAGACAGCGCAAAGTCGACAGAAAAGCTATGCCGATCGGAGACGACGACCTTTGGAATTCCAAGTTGGAGATCATGTGTTTCTCAAGGTGTCACCTATGAAAGGGTTATCTCGATTCGGCAAGAAAGGGAAGCTGAGCCCGAGGTTTGTCGGACCATTCGAGATTTTGGAAAAGATTGGCGATATGGCGTATAGGCTTGCCCTGCCACCGAACTTATCCCAGGTACACAATGTTTTCCACGTGTCGATGCTAAGAAAGTATGAACCAGACTCGACACACGTGTTAAGGTATGAAGAAATTGACGTGGACGACAGGGTGTCGTACGTGGAGAAACCGGTCAGAATTGAAGATCGGAAAGATCGAGTACTGCGGAATAAGACAATCCCGATGGTCAAGGTAGTCTGGGAGCACCACGGGACAGAAGGCGCAACCTGGGAAAGCGAAGAGGCCATGCGACGTCAACACCCCCAGTTGTTCGAGGAGCAGGTGTGAAGCACAAATTTCGAGGACGAAATTTTTGTAAGGGGGGAAGAATTGTAACAGCCCGAATTTTGACCCGTTATCGAGTCCAATAAAGTGTATGTGAATTCTCGTGTAATTTTAGTAAGTCTTGCCCGGAACTGATCAATCACGGGATACTAACCAAAAAGGAAAGGCTAAATAGGATCAGGTACGTGGACCGAGAACCCGACCGCGATTGAGCGCCGATTTCGAGGAACGTCGAGGAAATATTTTGAACCAATATAGGCCGATCCTAGGAAAAATGACGGGTCGATATTTTCAGTAACGTACGATCGGATCGCGAGTGATTTCGCATGTCTGAAAGTACGCCTGACAAATGAACCCCGATTTTAATCCAAACGATCGCGACCCCGGTACTAGTGATAGTTCCTCTCGTTGTCTCGAAATTGAGGCCATCATGACTCGGACAATCTTAGGTCGATACGCGTAATACCTAAACAGCCACCTGTTAGTGAGAGACCCTAAAGCTGCAGAACGAGCAAATTAGATTGCAATATTGGGCACGAACTTCGATATCAAAATGTCAAGGGTAATTACGATTATTTTGCAGGACGGACGTCAATTTAGAGTGGCCATTCATGTTTGGGACTAATGCGGTTGAAAACTAAAAATCCGACAGAAATTGAGAAAAAGACAGTTTTGCCCCTGTGGACACCGGGACCCGATTCGGACGCCGATCGAGGTAATTTTTCGCGGCCAAGGTCATTTTGGGGTGGCCACACGCATTTAGAGCGGTTTTGGCCAAAAAGTTGATTTTCGACAAAAATTGAAAAATAATATTATTTTATTCCCGAGATTTCGCGAACGATTTCCGAGGGCTTAGAAAATTAATTTCGCGAATCCGACGCCATATTATGTTGGCCACGCACGTATGGAACGCGTATGTGCGAAAATTGGAATTTCGGTCCGGGACCGGAAAATTACGAAAATGCCCCTATAGTGTTTTATTTTATTCCGAATTTTAATTGATTTTTGGGGGTCTAACTAGGGTTAGGGGGACCAAACCAGACCTGGTTAGGTTTAGTTAGGGGGCAATTGACCATAATACCCTTGCTTTTGTGGTTGAAATTCAAATTGGACCCTTGGATTGAAGGGCAAATTGTCCTAAGCCCTAGGATTGTGACACGTGGACTCCATTAAGTCCTTTGACCACCTTTTTTACTAGCTTTTCTCTCTCTCTCTCTCCTCTGGTCAGACTCTCTCTCTCTCTCTTCTCCCTCTCTCTCCCCGATCGGCTTCCCTTGCACGCTTCGCTCTCGCCGGTTCGGGTCTTCCTTCGCCGGTGCTGTTCACGCCGGAGAAGGCCGCGACGCCGGAGCTGCTGGGCTCGTCCGCCACTCGCCGGCCCCCAGGCGTCGCCCCATCCCCGTCGGCCGCCGTTCTCCCCTCGGTTTCCGCCGCCCGCAGTCGCTGCCTTGTTTTAGGCAAGAGAGAGCAGCAGCAGCAGCGACGCCGGCTCGCCCGCCGGTGCCGCGCCGCCGTCGGCCGCCTCACGCCGTCGCCGGAGGTCCTCCTAGCCTCCGTCGACCTCCCCTCACCTCCAATCGCCGCCCCCTCAGCCGCTGCCCTGTTCCAGGCGAGGGGAGAGCAGCAACGCCGGTTCCGCCCCGCCGGTGCCGCCGCCGTCGCCGCCGTGCGTCACCCCAGCCCCGGCGACCGCCTCGCCGTCCTCAACCTCCTCTCCACCTATCCTCAGCCCCGCCGACCAGCACAGCCCCTGTTTTGGCCGGTTTGTGCCTCGAGCTCGCCGGAGTCGCCGTGAACGCCGGCTTGCCCCCGGAGCGCCGCCATCGATTCTCGCCGCTAGACGGTGATCGACCGCTCGCTCCCGTCGACCCAAGACCATTATAGGCGAGTAAAATATTTCTAAACCCTAATTAGCCTAATTGTGATTTTTAGGGGTAAATTAGTGGGTTAATTAAGCCAATTTATGGTCTAAGTGTGGGGATTGTGTGGGGGATGATTATAGGACTTAATTGGAGCTTAATGAGGATGATTAGGTGTGATTTGGTGGCCCTTTGAGGGCTGATTTGGCACTGTTCATAATGGACCCGAATTTGGATTATTTCGCCTAAGTTGAAATTAAATTGGTTCATTAGGCGGTGGGTTGATGTCTGGGCAATGTATTGGTTAATTAGGACTCGTTGGGACCCAAGGGTATGATACTATAGTCGGGGGTTCAATGGTTGAGATTGGTTGGACACATCGGGTCCTAAACGGATCGGGTTTATGGATTGCTAAGTTGGGCTTGAATGCCGGGTGAGAATGGACTAAAATAAAAAGTGCTGGGCGTGCCGACAATGAGCTAATTGAGTGAAGTTGTGATTTATAGTGTTTGGCAAATCGTGGCCCGGTGATTAGATTAAGTCCCGCGACATGAGGAATTAGGAGTTAGGCTTTGATATGGGGGAAATTGAGTGTGTCGAAGCATGTGACTGACGGAACAACTGTGGCCTTCGGGTCGGGCCTTCGGGTCGTAACAACTGTGGCCTTCGGGTCGGGCCTTCGGGTCGTAACAACTGTGGCCTTCGGGTCGGGCCTTCGGGTCGAAACAACTGTGGCCTTCGGGTCGGGCCTTCGGGTCGAGACAATTGTGGTCTTCGGACCGGGCCTACGGGTCGTTACAATTTGTGGTCTTCGGATCGGGCCTTCAGGTCGTAACAGTTGTGGTCTTCGGACCGGGCCTTCGAGTCGTAACAGTTGTGGTCTTCGGACCGGGCCTTCGGGTCGTAACAGTTGTGGTCTTCGGACCGGGCCTTCGGGTCGTGACAGTTGGGGTCTTCGGACCGGGCCTTCGGGTCGGGACAGATTGAGGTCTTTGGATCGGGCCTACGGGTCGAGATAAATTGTGGTCTTCGGATCGGGCCTACGGGTCGGGATAGATTGTGGTCTTCGGATCGGGCCTACGGGTCGGGATAGATTATTGGCCTTAGGGTCGAGGTGTCGAGATGACTGCATACTCTTTAGGTTGATATTGAAAGTCTTATCTGCTGGATGTTATAGTGAATTGGGCCTTAGGCCCGGGTGAATTGGACATTTACTGTTGCACTGGTTCACTTAATTATCTGTTTTATTTACCCTCTGGAGGTACACTTAGTCTAGTTTCGGATTAGAAATTTGTTACTTGCTGAGTTTCTCACGGTTGTGGTAAAACCGAACATTTCAGATCCCCGGCCATGAATCTTGAGACTGAAGAGCAAGACCCTGAGCTGAGACAGAGTTCGAGCCTATGAGTTCAGAGGAAGAGCCAGGGTAGTTCGAGAGTGCTTTTGAGACGTTTGGATCTAACCCCGACTGGGAACCCTAGTTTAGGTCCCAGCCTTAGTTGTGAGGGCCGATACTTTTTTACTGTAGCCCTTTCTGGTAGATAACTGGATATCCCTAGCCACTGGTTCCTTTTTGCTTCGTGGCTCTCTTGTTGTACCTTTTTGTTGATCAAAGGGATATTGTATTCAAGTTTGTAAAGATTGTATATTTTGGTTTAATGGATCGTAATTTGTTTTAGTTGACTATTCATGGTTGCTAATAATTGTCTGGGTGTATATATATACATTATATATACGTCGTTTCCGCTTTTGGCATGTTATCTCTGATTGGGTTGAAACCGGGTCGGTGACGCATTCCTGGGAGCGTCGCACTTCGTTTAGATCCTGGGCGGATGTTTAGGCCACGTTTGGGTACGGGGCGTGACACAGGCTAGCATTAGAACCCGACCTAAAGTGGCTGCTTTTTAAGAGAACAAAATACAAAGTACAACAAGGGGCAATGATACGTTGAATTGTCTCTAATCCACCCTATTCTGGTAGAGCCACACCACCATTCATTTTATAAATATGGGATAATGACACAAACAGTTTTTGAACTTTAATTCATTATGTAATGTGATATTTAAACTTTTAATTTATTCAATGCAATCCATTAACTTTCGCTTAATATTCGCTGTGGTCCCTGAACTTTTATTTTGTTCAATGTGATCCCTAGACGTTTTGTACATGTTTAATATAAGTTCAATGTAGTCATTCCATTAATTCAAGTTCAGAGACTACATTAAACTTTTTCATATAGTTCAAAGATTATATTGAACATATATAAAAAATTTAGGGATAACATTAAATAAATTAAAAGTTTAGAGACCACATTGCATATTGGGTTAAAGTTCAAGAATCATATTAAATAAATTAAAAATTCATAAACTACATTATATATTATGCCGAAATTTAGAGACTGTTTGTGTCATTTTCCTTATAAATATGATCACGATCGAAAACCAATCGAACCTCTTCTCATTTCGCATTGAATAGCCCCCCTCCATGGACCACACGTGCTGATGTCCCACAATGTTGGTGGTCAATTTCACGAACCGGACAACCACCGCCGGTCATCTTGTCGGCCCATCCGATCATGACAATGCCGGTCAATTTCGAACACCATTATTTAATCACATAAGGACATATAACCGTTTTTTTCATCGTTTTGACTAGTCTTACCAAATATTACTCCACGAACTCGGTGCGTTTTGGAAAAATAGCAAGGAAAAAAGGACACGCAGTGTCGTGTAGCATTTGTGTCTGTTTGCATGAGTAATTCTGTTGAGATATGTATTAAATTACAACCGAAATATATTATCTAAGTGTAAATAATAATTTTGTAAAAAGTGATTAAGTATAAGTTAATTAGTAGAATGCGTTTAGATATTATCTTCAGCATTTTTTGAAAGATCGATAGAGAAGATATTATCATTACCCGACTAGCATTGAACAAAAAATTATAGCAGAAATCGTCGGTATAGGCCAATAGAGAAATTACTTTCGCGAGTAGGAAATACTATTATAGGGTTTGATTCTCGCTTTATCGAATGCAAATAATTTGGACTTTCAACTCCTTGCTCAAGCTTCGAGCGCATCTTTATGATAAGAATAAGATTTCATACATTCTTCTTACCTAAAGAAATAAACTTAGCAGTATATTTAAATAGTAAACAACACATTCAAATGGCAGTTTAAATTTTTAAAATAGTTGACAGTGGCACACATGGTATCAAAGAGGGAAGTCCTGAGTTTGAATCTTTCCATATCCCTTATTTGCCTTCTCATTGTATACTCCACTTTGTAGCCACAAGTAATCAGTTCAAACTTCTAAATAATTTACGATGATCTCACAAAATCTCACAAAATCATAGGCAAATAATTTATACTGAACTGTCGTTGTCAATCCAGCTAATTTTTTATTGCCTAGGAAATTGATGTTGCTCATGTATCAAACCAATTGGCCTTTCAAAGATATAACTTATGTGTTCGAGGTAATCAAGTCATCAGACCACCTTGTCATCTTTTAAGAATTTCGAGTCGAATTTATGCATGTTCTTAAAAAGTTTCATTTTAGACCTCGTCCGAACCTCAAGATCCACACGATGTAAAGCAACTGAAAGGGTATCCCCTCCTCCTCCAAAAAAAAAATTTGAAGGGAATTGAGGGACATGACATGTGAGTACCAACACGTTAGAGCCCGCTATTCAAATGACATCTTACGTGTGTAAGGTAATTAAGTCAACGGACCACCTTGTCATCTTCCCAGAATCTGCAGTCAGTCACATCTAAAAGACCAGAAAATCCTTATGCACTCCATGATTAGTGTAAAAAATGAAATATACAGTCACCATATAAACGTATGCATCTCCCTCGTGTCTAACGGTGATTGTTTGAACTGTCTTTTCTGCATCTAACATAAATCTGAAAAGACCGACCGAAATTGAACAGATGTGGCAGAACTAGATCAGTTCCGAGTTCCAGCACCCGGTATATACTTCTTGATCTTGACCTAGGGAAAGACGTGGTGATGGCGTCGTCCTCGCAAGAATCAAGAAAATCCCATGCACTTGCACACGCCGTGTGCGTCCCCTTCCCGGCCCAAGGCCACATCAACCCCATGATGCAGCTCGCCAAGCTCCTCCACGCGGGCGGCGTCCTCGTCACGTTCGTCAACACCGAGTTCAACCACCGCCGCCTCCTCCGGGTGAAGGGGCCTGATTCACTCCCGGACCTCGAAAACTTCCGCTTCGAGACAATCCCGGATGGCCTCCCGCCGTCAGACCGCGATGCAACGCAGGATCCCCGGGCCCTCTGCGACTCGACCCGGAAGAACTGCTTGGGCCCTTTCAAGGAATTGCTTGCCAGGATCATTAGCGACGAGGTTGTTCCGCCCGTGAGTTGTGTGATATCAGACGGGGTGATGAGCTTCGCCAGTAAAGCTGCGAGAGAGCTTGGAGTCCCAGAGGTTCAGTTCTGGACTGCCTCGGCTTGTGGGTTCTTGGGTTATTTGCAGTACAGAGAGCTTGTTAAGAGAGGGATCGTTCCATTCAAAGGTACTTACTTTGTTTGTTTGATTCATTTTTGCTTCTCTCGGATAAACTCGCTAGATCTTTATTTGTTTATTTAGTTATCTCTCCCTTCTTGAGTTATTTCCATTCATTTGTTTCTCTTGTTAAAGTGCTGGATTGGTTCCTCACTACATGTTAAATGTAACAGATGAAGACTTCTTGAACAACGGGACGCTCGATGATCCTGTCCATTGGATCCCAGGCATGAGAAACATCCGACTCCGGGACATCCCGAGCTTCATACGGACCACAGACCTGAACGACATCTTGTTCGACTTCGCAGGAGAAGAAGTGCAGCACTGCCTGAAATCATCTGCTATCTTGTTCAACACCTTTAATGAGTTCGAACACGAAGTACTGGAGAAAATCGCAGATATTTCCCCTCGAATTTACTGTACCGGGCCCCTTTCCTTGCTCGTCCAGGATATTCCCTCGAGCTCAGTCAAGTCTTTCAGGTCAAATCTGTGGAAGGAAGACTACAGCTGCCTCGAATGGCTCGATCAGAGAGAAGCCGAGTCGGTTGTGTATGTGAACTATGGGAGTGTCACTGTCATGACTGAGGAACACCTGAAGGAGTTTGCTTGGGGGCTTGCAAATAGCAAGCACCCATTTTTGTGGGTGATCAGGCCTGATGTTGTGGAGGGTGATTCTGCAATTCTGCCTCAGGAGTTCCTCGAGGAAGTGGAAGACAGGGGGTTCTTGACGAGCTGGTGTCCGCAGGATCAAGTCCTGAGTCACGGATCGGTCGGTGCTTTCCTAACGCACTGCGGTTGGAATTCTACCTTGGAAGGTATCTGCGGAGGGGTTCCCCTCATTTGCTGGCCGTTCGTTGCCAAGCAAACGACAAACTGTTGGTACGCGTGTACGGAATGGGGGATTGGCATGGAAGTGAACCAGGACGTGAGACGCAAGGAAATAGAAGCTCTTGTTCTGGAAGTGATGGAAGGGGTCGGCGGGAAGAAGCTGAGGGAGAATGCTAAGAAGTGGAAGGAGAGAGCTGTGGAAGCCGCCCATCGCGGAGGGTCATCGTTCAACGACTTCAATAGATTTATTGAGGAGGTTGTCCGTTTGAATGATTAGATCAAAGGGAACAATTACCAGATTCCCAAGTATCCCGAAATACATCGAAAGAAGAAGAATTTAAAACACCATGGTTGAAGATTTCCCTCTTCTTGTTTCCAATTTGTTAGTTTGCACTGGTTCCTTCGACATGGTAGGTTAAATCACGAAGCATTAACTAATATGAATAAAGAAATTTACTTTCTTTGCATTCTATAATTGCATTTGCTGTCTTAATCTTGCATGCGTTCCAGTAGTAATTCAAAAATCCCAGTGCTCTCCCCAAAATGCGACGCATTCCACCAGTATTATATGATTGAAACGTCGACAATACAAGACCTTCAGTCCACCTTTCGACCGTTCATCTGGTTTCCTTGCCCATGTGGAGCAAGCGGATGGACGGGAAACTGTTCAAGATCTTGTACATCTCTTTGGGCTTCTCTACATTATGGCGTGTCGTGCATCCATAATCATCACTAGTGGTGGATTTCCATTCCCACGACTGTACAATACAACGAAAGGGAAAGGGTAAACCAGAAGGACACATTCCTGTAATTTTATGAAAAAACATAAGGCAACAACCATCGAATGGCTTGAAGTTTAATCAAAATGCATGGATAATGTCATCTCCATCGGAAATGCTTTGTCATGTGCCCTGCAAATGATCAGCCGCGACTGCATCAAGAGTCGACTATGATTTAGCAAGATGACGAGATGTAGAAAGGAAGTGATTCAGGACAGCTCGATTATTAAGAAGCATAAACGTTAGCTAGCTTTGGTAAGTCGGACAGTTTTCTGTCCTTGTGCAGAGCATGGATCAACTCTATCCTCTCTTGAAGATGCTCTGTGCACATTACCTGTGAAAATCATCAGAGCCTGACCAGAAAATCCACTGAGTGTCCTGTTGGATCAATCAGACAATAACATGAGGCTTCAGTTTCAAGAAACATGGATCGGCAATGTCCAGAACTCTATCAAAATGACTTGCGAAACTCTTCTAATCTCCCAAGAACCATAACGACAAGCAAATCTGAAACACCATCGACAACGGTGAATGTATGCAAATTTAGCCTGTCGAACTTTGATGCCTTCGAGTACCAGCCGGATTGCCATCATCCATCCATTTCACCTGCACTTTCCTGTCTATCACATGTCCAAATGCAGAAAACCAACGAGATTCCGCCATCTCACTCACTCAACAAAGTTCTCAAGATCCCCATCGTTATCCTCCAAAAGAACTGCCAATTCTTGAGGTAAGCTACAATCCATTGACAACATTAATGCCTCAACCATAACAAGACTACGACAACACGACAAAATCACGCTTCAATACGATGATAGAAGCGGATATCGATGAACTAGCACGGACTCAAAAAGAACCGACTCTTAGCACGTTCAATCAAAGCTTACAATTCAGACATTATCTTGGAAAAACATTACTACTCACATCGATGAAGTCCTGGAGGAAGCAAGAGGGCATTGAAAGAAAGCAAGATTGAAGACAAGGAAAGATGGCTTTGGGAGAAAATTCAATGTATATTTTCTCTATATTGCTCGATACACGATGTACACATTTATAATACAATGCATAAATAAATAAAGAAAAGAAAATATTCTACAAATCAAATCCAATCCCACTTGATCTTTGCATATCATTCCAAACGATATCGCATATCTTCCAACACTCCCCCTCAAGCTGGTGGCTTGTAGATGTCCAAGACACTTAGCTTACTCAGTAGATATGTGTGTTGTTCCTGACAAACGGATTTGGTGAAAACATCGACGGGTCGTTCTGCAATCCCTATCCCTCTTGTTTCAATTACCCCCTCTTGAATCTTCTCCCGTGTGAAGTGACAATCTACTTCTATGTGTTTCGTTCTCTCATGCACCATAGGATTAGCCACAAGCTTGAGAGCAGCATCATTGTCACAAAATAGTCTGGTTGGGCCCTCAATTTGTACCTCCAAGATCTTGTAGTAAGCCTCGCAGCCATACTATCTCGCAAGTAGTTTTCACCATTGTTCAATATTCTGTTTCTGCTAAAGACAGTGAGACAATCGGCCATTTTTTTGTCTTCCATGAGAGCAACGAGTCTCCTAACTTAATGCAAAAACCTGTAACAGATCTTCTCTTCATTGAATAGGTCACATAATCTACATTACAATAAGCAGTCATTTCCATGTTACACTTTCTATAAAGAAGTATTCCGAGTCTTGGGCATTTCTTTAAGTACTTGACAATCTTCAGTGCAACATTCATGTGAGACTGTTTTGATTTGTGCATAAATTGACTGGGCGTCTGTACCGCATAACATATGTCTGGCCTGGTCATGGTCAAGTATATGAGCTTCCCAACAAGTTTCTAGTAGCTGGCTGGATCTTTGAGTACGGGATCATCTTTTTGAGAAGATCCCTCATCATATTCCGCGTGGTCAGCTTGATATTCTGTTTGATTGGAACAACAGCTGCCTTGCATCTTGATAGACCTGCTTTTGATATAATTTCCAACACAAATTTCCATTGACTGAGGGAAATTTCTTGATCGGATCGGGCAATTTCAATTCTCAGAAAGTACTTGGGTGATCCCAGGTCTTTTATATTGAATGTGGAAAGTGGATACTATTTGAGGCTCTTTATGGCATTTCATCATTGCCCATAATAAGTATATCATCAACATATATCATTAAATAAATGGATGACATACCTTTTGTCCATGTAAAAAGGGCATAGTCAAAACGGGATTGTTTGAATCCTGCAACTGTGAGTGCATTCGCAAATTTGGCATACCATTGCCGGGAAGCATGTTTAAGACCATATAGGAATTTACGGAGATGGCATACTTTATCCTCCCCCTGTCGCCGAAAGCCCCGAGGAACCTCCATATAAATGTCTTCATCCAAATCACCATGAAGGAAAGCATTACGGACATCCATTTGGTGTAAAGTCCAATTTTGGAAGGCCGCAACCGACATGAAAGATCGGACAATGACATCTTTGGTTACTGGAGAGAATGTCTCGTGGTAATCAAAACCTTCCCATTGTGTAAAACCCTTAGCCACCAAATGAGCCTTGTACCCTTCAATGGATCTGTCTGATCAATACTTGATCTTATACACCCATTTGCACCCAATCGGCTTTCGATGAGGACGGCACAAGCTCCCATGTGTTATTCTCAATCAAGGCTTGCAACTTAGCTACCATAGCCTTTTGCCAACGTGGATCAGTGGAGGCTTCATCATAGTTGGAAGGTTCCCGATCTTCAGATGTTCGGCTAATACGGCATCTATGTTCCGACAAGAGTTTATTGAATGAAACATAGACTAAGATGGGATATCGAATACTTAGTGAATTGTGAGTAGCATAGACATAGTCTTTAGTCCACGTGGGTGGACGTGTGATTCTCCTGGAACGTCATGGAGGGTCTCTTGGTGGTGAGGGTGAAGTTTCCTCCATAACAGGTGATAATGCTTCGGTATATGGAAGATCTTCAATGGACGCATCGTCTTCCACTGGTTCTAATGCTGTTGACTGAGAAGCATCATCAGTAGGAATTATGTCAAGTATTGGAGAATCTTGAATAGTTGGAACATAGGTGGTATCCCTTAATCCTTCTTCAATGGGAAAAATACGAGGAGCGTTTTTGACCCGTACATCTTCCTTGGAGGAGTTACCTTCAAAAGGAAAAGTGTTTTCATGATATGCAATATCCTTGCTTACGAAAAATTCTCCTGTGGATGGGTCAAAAAGACGATAACCCTTTTGTAGATTCGGGTATCCATGAATATTTATAGCCGAGCACAAGGACCCATCTTGTCCCGAGGGGCCGTAGAAGTGGCGTAACATAAGCATTCAAAAATTTGCAAATGGTCCAAATCTGGCCTTTTTTCAAATAGGAGCTCGTACGGTGAATGTCCGTTGAGTACCTTTGATGGCATCCGATTAATCAAGTAGACCACTATTATCACGCAATCTCTGTCATGCCCCGTACCCCACGAAGCATGAACATCCGCATAGGTCAAAATAAGATGCGACGCTCTCAAGTTACGTCACCGACCCGAAAACCCAAATCAGAGAAAACACGCCACATGCGAAAACGACGTATATAATATATATATAGACACACACACACACACACACACACACTCACACACACACACACACACACCTAGACAATTTAAAAGCAACCATGAGTAACACAAGTCAACAAATTTCAAATGATTAAAAATAACATATACATTCATTATAACACTTATATATACAATATCCATTATAAACAAGATACAACAAAAGGGCCACTAACACAAAAAGGGACTGGTGGCCTAGGGAGATCGAACTAACCACTAGAGGCTACAGTCAAAAAGTATCGACCCTCGCTCCTAAAACTAAGGTCTGCCCTAGGGTATCCAGTCGGGATCAAATCCAGACGTCTCGGAAGAACTCTCGGACTGCTCTGGCTCCTCCTCTAAACTCATAGCCTCAGACTCTATCTCGGGTTCGGGGTCCTGCTCCTCGACCCCAAAATTCATGGCCGGGGATCTGAAATGTCGGTTTTACCACAACCGTGAGAAATCTCAGCAAGTACAAATCACTAATCCTAAACTAGGCTAATGTGCACCTCCAGAAGGGTAAATAAAACACATCAAACGATGAACCAGTATAACATTAAAACATTCCCAGCTCACAGCCCAATTTATTATCTCAACTCTGCAGGTTAGGCATTTAAATTCATTATGAATCATGCACAATTATAATAACCCGAAGGCCCACAATTGATTATAATGACCCGTAGGCCCGACCCGAAGGCCACAGTTAATAAATCGACCCGTAGGCCCGACCCGAAGGCCAACAGTTTGATAAATCGACCCGTAGGCCCGACTCGAAAATTACAATTGGATATAACGACCCGTAGGCCCGACTCAAATGTCACAATTGAATATAACGACCCGTAGGTCCGACCCGAAGGTCACAATTAGATATAACGACCCATAAGCCTGACCCGAAGGTCACAATTGGATATAACGACTCGCAAGCCCAACCCGAAGGCCAATAATTTTATAACAACCCGTAGGCCCGCATTTGAATCACTTCAAACATATACATCAATGTGTCCAATACTAATCAATCAACGTCACAAGGGATGAATACAAGCCAAAGCACTCAAGGTCAATCTCCCACACTAATATACCAAGCATACTCATTTTCGATTTAGACGCATTCAACTCATCCTCAAGACAATCAATTTATTTCCGTTCTCACCCAATCCATTCAACATTGATTCCGCACATTTATTACAATTCAATGTAATGCGCCTAAGGCCCTTTTTGGGCAAATCAGACTTAGTCCTCATTCTCATTGGTACGGGGTCACTAGATAGGATTTATATAAGTCCTAAATAACCCCTAAAAATGCCTAATTCCTTGCCATCAATCAATGACTTAACTAAGTATTCAACTTGGATAAATTGCACAAATTCAGTACTCAATGAACAGTACTAGGGCAGGACACATTTTGTCCACTAAACCACAATTAAACACCCTCATTAGGCTCTAATCTCAAACCCCAATCACTCAACAACTAAATACACTTAATTAAGCTTCAAATAAGTCCAAATAACACTTGAATTGCCTAATTTCAAGTCTTGAATCATTGAACTCAACTAATGCAACACTTAGACAAATTTGTGCAATTTCGATACTGATGAACAGTACCAGGGCAGATTATGCTTTAGTCACTAATTCACACTTAAACAATCACATTAAGGCCTAATCATATACCCTAATCATCCAACTACCAATTACACTTAATTAAGCTTCAAATAAGCCTAATTAGCCCATAAAATATCAAATTCCAAGTCCTAAACAACTCAATTAGTGAAACACTTAGGCAAAAATGCACATTTTCGGTACTCAGTGAACAATACCAGAACAAAGCTACATTTGGCCATTAAACCACACCTAAACAACTTCATTAAGCCCTAATGACCTATCTAAATCATCCTACACCCAAATAAACATCATTAGGTCCTAAATGAGCTTAATTAACCCCTAATTACCCCCTAAGAAACACAATTAGACTAATTAAGGGTTTAGAGGTTTATACTCGCCTATTGGTGACTCGGGACGAAGAGAACGGGCGGTCGATCACCGACACGCGGTAAGGATCGACGGCGGCGTTCCGGGAGCAAGCCGGCAGTCATGGCGACGACGGGAACGACTATTCGCGGCTGTTCTTCACTGTTTGAGGCTGGAAATGGGACTGTGGGTGGCTGTCAAGGGGCGAAAGTGGCTGATGATGGTGGCGGGTGGTGGCCAGCAGCTCCGGCTGGTATTGTTCCGGCGTGAACAGTACCAGGACGTGCACAGCAAAACAGAAATGGAGAAAGAAGAGAAAACTTGCGGGGAATTGGCCGAATGGTCTGGGAAGAAAGAGATGATCTGGTCAAAAATGAGTCAACAAGGTGTGGGTGGAATCCAAGTGCCAAAATCTTGGCCATTTGGACAATTTTGCCCTTGATCCAAGAGTTAAGATTTAATCTAATCCAATAATTTAGAGGTTAAATGGTCATTTGTCCTTAACTCAAGCTGACCAGACCTAGTTTAGCTCTAACCAACTTTGGTTAACCCCAAAATTCAAAATTAGCCAAATTAGCCCTAGGGGCATTTTCATAATTTTCAGATCCAGAATCGAAATTTCAATTTTTGTCCATACCGGTCCTACATATTCACGGTAGACATAATCCGGTGTTGAATCCTTAAAATTCATCCTTTAAGCCCTCAAAAACCAGTCCGAAAGTTTGGAGGGGCAAAATCGTAACTTTTCGTTCCGGGGTCGAAATTTCAATTTTTGACCATATGCACTCCAGACGTGCGTGGTTGCCCCAAAATGGCATCGGTTCCGAAAAATAATTTCGTTTGGCCTCGGAAACGGACATCGAGGTCCCTAGGGACAAAATTGTAATTTTTCCCAATTTATGTCAAAATTTCCATTTTCAACCGTTCTTGTTCCAAACTTATTTGGCCACTATAAAATGACGTCTGTCTTGTGAAATAGTCGTAATTACCCTTGAAATTTTGATATCGAAGTTCAGGCTCAATATCGCAATCAAAATAGCTCGTTTTGAAATCTCAAGACCTCTCACTAACGGGCGGCTATTTAGGTGTTATGCGTATTAACCTAAGATTGTCCGAGTCGTGATGGTCTCGAATTTCGAGAGAACAAGAGGAATTATCACTAGCACCGGGGGTCGCGATCATTCGAATTAGAATCGGGATTCATTTGTCAGGCGTACTTTCGGTCGTGCGAAATCACCCGCGATCCGATCGTACGTTATTGACGATATCAACCCATCATTTTCCTAAGATCGGCCTATATTAGCTCAAAATATTCCCTCGGTGTTTCTCGAACTCGGCGCTCAATCGCGATCGGGTCCTCGGTCCACGTACCTGTTCCTATTTAGCCTTTCTCATTTGGTTAGTATCCTGTGATTGATCAAGTCCGAGCGAGACTTACTAAAATCAAACGAGAATTAATACACACTTTATTGGTCCCGGTAACGGGTCAAAATTCAGGATGTTACAATCTCGCCAAAAAATTTCCGGGATAGAAGCTTGAAATTTTAACGCCCGTGCTACCTCCAAGAGATGGCAGTATTTTCTTTCAACCACCCCATTTTGTTGCGGGGTGTAAATACATGAGCTTTCATGTAAAATTCCATAAGATGAGAAAAAATTATCGCACTCATGGTTAAAGAATTTCCTTCCATTATTTGTTTGGATGCGTCGAATAGATTTTTCGAATTATGTCTTTGATAAGGAAATGAATGTCTTCAAGTTATGGAAAACTTGAGCTTTAGACTGCATAAGGAAAACCCATGTAACTCTGGAATAATCATCCATAATGGTGAGAAAGAACCGAGATCCATCATGGTTCGGTGTGTGATATGGCCCCGACACATCAATGTGAATTAAAGAAAAAATATCGGTAGCACGACTCTTGCTAAGAGAAAAAGGTATACGAGATTGTTTTGCAAGTGGGCAAATATGACACTGAGAATAAGGAAATAAGGCGTTATGCCCCATTCTAGATTGCACAAGGAAATTTTTATCATTGGCAGTCGAATTACACAATGATTGTTTATTGAAAGGAATGCATGATAAATCAAAATTTTTGGGAAATCTGGTCCAAAAATATAGTCCTTTAGAGAGATTACCCAAGCCCATGAGTCTGCCAGTCGAAAAGGCTTGAAAGAAATAAGTATCGGAATCGAAAAAAATTCAACAGGAATTTTCTTCATAGGCTCTAGACACAGATATGAGATTGAACTAGAAGTATGGGACATAAAGGACATTTCTGAGTGTGATTTGAGAACTAAGATTTACCGTCCCTGTCGTAGTGACATGAGTAATATTCCCATTTGGCAATTTCACAGAGATAGGAATACTTAATTTTCTATGAATAATGGAGAATAATCCCTTATCACAAATAATATGGTCACTTGCCCCAGAGTCAATTATCCAAGTATTTTCGGAAATAGAATTTATCAGGCAATGAGTAACACCTAAAAAACTACTTCCCTTATTGGAAGTGTCTAATTTTTGTAATGCCTACATAATTTGTTGATATTGTCCATATGTGATGGGCTAATCATTGTTTGGACCAGTTACTTGATAAGCTGCGGCCGAGGATTCTTTCCTTTCTTTCCCTTTTCCCCGGGTTTACCATGCAATTTCCAGTAGTTGTCAATTGTGTGATGTGGCCACCTGCAATATTCACAAAATTTTTTTCCTTTTAAATTTTGCACAAAATTTTTTTGTGTACACGAAAAGCTTGGGCCATTGGATGTCTTTGGATGGGTTTGTTGCCACTGTCCGATTCCATTGAGGAATCAATGCCTTTCCAGCCATTAGATCGTGAGCTGCGATCTCCATTGTCCATCCCACTTCCTTTAATCTGCTGCAAATCATTGCCCACAAACCCTTGCCGCTCCTTCTCTCGGTCTAGGGTTCTAGAACCCAATTCGCGACAGTTGCCGCGGGTTGCGAGAGCAATGCTTTCCGCTCCCCTTGCATGCTCCGGTGAGGCAAGTCATTGGCTCTCTTCCTGTACCGCCAGCTAAAAGATGCGTCCAAGCGGTAGCACCGAGTCCATGGTGAGGATCTGTGATCTAAAGGTAAGGTAAGATTCATTTAAAATCAGAAGGAATCGTGTGACTTTCTCCCTGTCTTTTATTGCCCTATACTATTGTAATGTGGTTTCGAGCCCCTCGAGCTTTTCCTCGACTAATTCTAGCTCGTTCCAGAGAGCCGACAGTTTGTTGAAGCATGCGATTATACTCATATTCCCTTATTTTAGATTTGAAAGTTCCTGGGTGAGGGAAAAAATCTTCGCACGATCCAATTTCCCGTACATCTTTCTTATATTATCCCACATGTTTTTTGCTTCTTCTGTGGGGGGAGTCCGACGGCGATTTCTGGGCTTATAGAGTTCCCAATCCACGTTCTTACAAGCTAGTTGCATTTTCTCCATTGTCTTGCTATTCTCTCGTCACTTGGGATCGGGACAGATCTGTCGATGAATCCGTCTTTGTCCTTCGTCACAAGAGCCCGTTGGAACTCTTGTACCCAGATTGAGTAATGTCCAGATCCCGTGAGATGGTGCTAATCAGCCGCAACTCCGGTCCATTGACGGCAGAGATGTAGAGAGCGTTGCCGGGCTCCAATCGACCAGTGATGGCCGCCATCGGATATGGCAAATAACCTGGTGGCAAAACCGGGTAGGGATTTAGACCCATACCCGAATTTCCTGACCCAATCGATATCCCCACATTAACTGGTTCAGATCCTTAGTTGGGCTTGCTCCACTTGTGGCTGGTGGGCCACTGTTGGGCTAGACATTTGCTTGGCCCGCCCCAGGCAATGATGCATTTGGGCTTAGCCCAAGGTACCATGGACTCGGTATCCATTGGTAAGGGTGGCTCCCGATTGGCTGGCCCACAATGGGTGGGCCTGGTAGGAGCTACCCTGTACTTGTTTGAGCCTGATACGGTTGCCACAAAATGGGCTAGGACTGGCCCTCGGAAACCACAGTCTGTGGATCTAGAGTCTGTGGGATTTGTGGGTAACTCCCTCCGAGGCATGTTGATCCGTAACATCTTCTGGGGAAGATCGATCGGAAGATGATGGTTGTTTCTGATTCATGATAAGGGTAAGTGTGTCGCCTTTAGCCTTTCTTCGTCTACTTAGAATATGATTCCTTCGCCGAAAGGGTACCTTGTTTTTTCAAGTCCAAATTCTCAACAGGCAATCATTGAGAACTTGCGGAAGCTAACTCAGCAGCAAAGCCACTCTAATACCATGAAAGAAAGCAAGATCGAAGACAAGGAGAGATGGCTTTAGGAGAAAATTCAATGTATATTTTCTCTATATTGCTTGATACATGATAAACACATTTATAATACAATGCATAAATAAACAAAGGAAATAAAATATTCTACAAATCAAATCCATTCTCACTTGATCTTTGCATATCATTCCAAACAATATCGCATATCAATCCAAATGATATCGCACATCTTCCACCAGGCATCCGCTTGGGCGGCCAGTGGAATTGTCTAAAATTATCAGTCAGACCAAGTGTATCGGACTATTGGAATCTTTGCGTTGTTCAACTAATTAGATGTGCAATGGCAAAAAATTGTAAAAAAAATCAACCTTAAATTACCAACTTCTCTTCTCTAATAATTTTCTTATTTTTTTACCAACTTCTATTTATCCTTGCTATCAAAGCTTTAGATTTACCAACTATTATATGATATAACTTTATTTCAACAGACTTTTTGCGAATTAAGTAACCCAATAAAAAAGTGGTTAAATTAATAAGAACCCCAAACTAGTTAATAACTTAATAAAAAAAAGTTGTTAAATCGCTTTGTAAAATATAAGAACAATTGTTTTTGCTAAAAAATAAGTTGGTAATTTTTGGAAAAGAGTCGGTAAATTAAGGTGTGACTAAGAAATGGAACTAAAAATTTGTCAACGATAAGAAAAGTTAGCAAATTAAAAAAATAAATAAATGTCTGGCAGTAACTCAATGATAGGTTTTTTTTTGGTCAAATCTCAATGAGAATTGACCTGATATTAGGTGGTAATATAACGGGAGAAAAGTTGATGAGTTACACTAATTTAGAATGGCAATGGCTTAAAAGGTTAGTAAATAAGGAATTCCTAACGACAGTAAATAAAAGTTGGTAACTTCAATAAAATTGGTGAATTAGGCCAAACAATTAGAGTTTAATAAGTAACTCAAACGACGGCTGGTAATCCAAAATACTAGTTGGTAAGTTAATATGAGAGAAGTTGTAAGTCACACTAATTTAGTTTGATATTTTCATTTAAGAGTTAGTAAATCCGAAACGATATTAGATTACACAAATAAAAGTTGGTGTTTTACAAATAAACAAAAAAGTTGGTAATTGCATAACAATATTAGTACACAAGTTAGCTGAAAAAAAAAAAGAGATTGCTGTAATTTTAATTTTAGTAGAAACTTTGAAATTTCATCGAAACTAAGTACAGCTCAATTCCCTTAAAAAGCACCAACTTTAACTAAAATCCAAATATTGGCCTAAACTTTTTTTGCCTTATAAAAATGTAACAATTTACTCATGTCCAATTATGGTCAGAATTTTTTTTTCTCATAAAAAAACACTAATTTTAGTTCAATACCTAAATCTAACCGCCATCAAATTTCCGCCAAGTACAAGTGGAACACGGCATCATTAGACCTTGACGAGTGCCAGATTTAGGTACCAACTAAGAATTGGTGTTATTTTTTTATGAGACACCGAAAAAGTTCTGGGCCGGTGCTTTTTAAATGAGTCCAAAAAAAAAGTTAGGCCCTAGATTGGAATGCGAGCTAAAGTTGATATACTTTCACGAGACAAAAAGGGATTCAAGCCAGAATTAGAACCCGACCTAAAGTGGCTGCCTTTTAAGAGAACAAAATACAAAGTACAACAAGGGGCAATGATACTTTGAATTGTCTCTGATCTACCCTATTCTGGTAGAGCCACACCACCATTCATCTTACAAATATGGGATAATGACACAAACAGTCCTTGAACTTTGATCTATTATGTAATGTGGTCTTTAAACTTTTAATTTGTTCAATGTAATCCATTAACTTTAGCTTAATATTCGCTGTGATCCCTGAATTTCAATGTGATCTCTGGACTTTTGGTACATGTTCAATGTAAATTCAATTTAGTCATTCCTTCAATTCAAGTTCTGAGACTACATTAAACTTTTTCATATAGTTTAAATATTATATCGAACATATATCAAAAATTCGGAGACGATATTAAATAAATTAAAAGTTCAGATACCACATTACATATCGGGTTAAAGTTCAGGGATCATATTGAACAAATTAAAAGTTCGTGAACTACATTATACATTATGTCGAAGTTTAGAGACTGTTTGTGTCATTTTTCCTATAAATATAATCATGATCGAAAACCAATCAAGCCTCTTCTCCTTTCGCATCGAATAGCCTCCCTCCACGGACCAAACATGCTGACGTCCCACGATGTTGGTGGTCAATTTCACGAACCGAACAACAACTGCCGGTCATCTTATCGGCCCATCCGATGATGACGATATCGGTCAATTTCGAACAGCATTATTGAATCACGTGAGGACATAAAACCTCTTTTTTCGTCGTTTTGACTAGTCTCACCAAATATTACTCCACGAACTCGGCGCGTTTTGGAAAAATAGCCAAGGAAAAAAGGATACGCAGCGTCGTGCAGCATTTTTGTCTGTTTGCATGAGTAATTCTGCAGAGATATGTATTAAATTACAGCCGAAATTCATTATCCAAGTGTAAATAAAAATTTTGTAACAAGTGATTAAGTATCACTTAATTAATAAAATGCGTTTAGATATTATCTTCTGCATTTTTTTAAGATCGATTGAAAAGATATTATCATTACCCGACTAGTATTGAACAAAAATTTATAGCAGAAATCGCTGGCATTGGCTGATTGAGAAATTACTTTCGTGAGTAAGAAATACTATTATAGGGTTTGATTCTCGCTTTATCGAATGCAAATAAATTGGACTTTCAACTCCTTGCTCAAGCTTCGGGTGCATCTTTATGATATGAATAAGATTTCATACTTTTTGCTTACCTAAAGAAATAAACTTAGTAGTATATTTAAATAGTAAACAACGTATTCAACTAATGGCTTAAATTTTTAAAATAGTTAACAATGGCACTGCTGAAGCTCACATGGTATCAAAGAAGGAATTCCCGAGTTTGAATCTTTTCAAATCCCTTATTTGCCTTCTCATTGTATACTCCACGTTGTAGCCACAAGAAATTAGTTCAAACTTCTAAATAATTGATAGTAATATCACAAAATCTCACAAAACCATAGACAAATAATTAATATTGTAATGTTTATTCCTATATCTGCACCATGAAACTGTCGTTGTCGATCCAGCTAATTGTTTATCAGCTAGGAAATTGATGTTGGTCATGTATCGAACCAAATGACTTTTCAAAGGCACAACTTACGTGTTTTAGACAATTAAGTCACCAAACCACCTTGTCATCTTTCAAGAATTTCAAGTCGAATCTAAGTATATTCTTAAAATATTTCATTTTAGATCCCATCCGAACCTTAGGATCCCCAGCATGTGAAGCAACTAAAGGGCATCCCCTCCTCAAAAAAAAAAAAGATTTGAAGGTAATTGAGAGAAAGATCATGCGAGTATCGACACATTAGAATAATGAACGACCCGCCGTTCAAATGGCAACTTTCGTGTGCGAGGTACTTAAGTCAAGGGACCACCTTGTCATCTTCCAAGAATCTGTAGTCGGTCACATCTAAAAGACCAGAAAATTCGTATGCACTCCATGATTAGTGTAAAAAATAAAATATACAGTCACCATATATACGTATGTATCTCCCGCGTGTCTCGCGGTGATTGTTTGAACTGTCTTTTGCGCATCCAACATAAATCTGAAAAGACCGACCGAAATTGAACAGATGTGGCAGAACTGGATCAGTTCCGGGTTCCAGCACCCGGTATATACTTCTTGATCTTGCCCGAGGGAAAGGCGTGGTGATGGCTTCGTCCTCCCAAGAATCAAGAAAATCCCATGCACTTGCACACGCCGTGTGCGTCCCCTTCCCGGCCCAAGGCCACATCAACCCCATGATGCAGCTCGCCAAGCTCCTCCACGCGCGCGGCATCCTCGTCACGTTCGTCAACACCGAGTTCAACCACCGCCGCCTCCTCCGGGCTAAGGGGCCCGATTCGCTTCCGGACCTTGAAAACTTCCGCTTCGAGACGATCCCAGATGGCCTCCCGCCGTCAGACCGTGACGCGACGCAGGATCCCCCAGCCCTCTGCGACTCGACACGGAAGAACTGCTTGGGCCCTTTCAAGGAATTGCTTGCCAGGATCATTAGCGACGAGGTTGTTCCGCCCGTGAGTTGTGTGATATCAGACGGGGTGATGAGCTTCGCCAGTAAAGCTGCGAGAGAGCTTGGAGTCCCAGAGGTTCAGTTCTGGACTGCCTCGGCTTGTGGGTTCTTGGGTTATTTGCAGTACAGAGAGCTTGTTAAGAGAGGGATCGTTCCATTCAAAGGTACTTACTTTGTTTGTTTGATTCATTTTTGCTTCTCTCGGATAAACTCACTAGATCGTTATTTGTTTATTTAGTTGTCTCTCCCTTCTTGAGTTATTTCCATTCATTTGTTTCTCTTGTTAAAGTGCTGGATTGGATCCTCACTACATGTTAAATGTAACAGATGAAGACTTCTTGAACAACGGGACGCTCAATGATCCTGTCGATTGGATCCCTGGCATGAGAAACATTCGACTCCGGGACATCCCGAGCTTCATACGGACCACCAACCTGAACGACATCTTGTTCGACTTCTTAGGAGAAGAAGTGCAGCACTGCCTGAAATCATCTGCTATCTTGTTCAACACCTTTAATGAGTTCGAACACGAAGTACTGGAGAAAATCGCAGACATTTCCCCTCGAATTTACTGTACCGGGCCCCTTTCCTTGCTCGTCCAGGATATTCCTCAGAGCTCAGTCAAGTCTTTCAGGTCAAATCTGTGGAAGGAAGACTACAGCTGCCTCGAATGGCTCGATCAGAGAGAAGCCGAGTCGGTTGTGTATGTGAACTATGGGAGTGTCACTGTCATGACTGAGGAACACCTGAAGGAGTTTGCTTGGGGGCTTGCAAACAGCAAGCACCCATTTTTGTGGGTGATCAGGCCTGATGTTGTGGAGGGTGATTCTGCAATTCTGCCTCAGGAGTTCCTGGAGGAAGTGGAAGACAGAGGGTTCTTGACGAGCTGGTGTCCGCAGGATCAAGTCCTGAGTCACGGATCGGTCGGCGCTTTCCTAATGCACTGCGGTTGGAATTCTACCTTGGAAGGTATCTGCGGAGGGGTTCCCCTCATTTGCTGGCCATTCTTTGCCGAGCAAACGACAAACTGTCGGTACGCGTGTACGGAATGGGGGATTGGCATGGAAGTGAACCAGGACGTGAGGCGCGAGGAAATAGAAGCTCTTGTCCTGGAAGTCATGGAAGGGGCTGGCGGGAAAAAGATGAGGGAGAATGCTAAGAAGTGGAAGGAGAGAGCTGTGGAAGCCGCCCGTCGCGGAGGGTCATCGTTCAACGACTTCAATAGATTTATTAAGGAGGTTGTCCATTTGAATGATTAGATCAAAGGGAACAATAAGCAGATTCCCAAGTATTCCGAAAATATATCGAAAGAAGAAGAAATAAAAACACCATGGTTGAAGATTTCCCTCTTCTCGTTTCCAATTTGTTAGTTTGCACCGGTTCCGTCGACATGATATGTTAAGTCATGCAGCATTAAATAATATCAATGTAGATATTTTACTTTCTTTACATTCTATAATTGCATTTGCTGCCTTAATCTTGTAGTAATTCAAAAATCCCAGTGCTCCCCCAAAATGCGACACGTTCCACCAGTATTATATGATCGAAACCTTGACAATTCAAGACCTTCAGTCCGCCTTTCGAACGTTCAGCTGGTTTCCTTGCCCAGGTGGAGCGAGCGGATGGACGGGGAAACTTTTCAAGATCTTGTACATCTGTTTGGGCTTCTCTGCAATGATGGCGTGCCCTGCATATTTTATTACCACTAGTTGTGTATTTCCATTCCCACGACTGTTCAATACAATAAAAGGGAAAGGGTGAACCAGACGAACACATTCCTGTAATTGGATGCAAAAACATAAGGCAACACCCATCAAACGGCTTGAAGTTCAATCAAAACGCATGAATTATGTCATCTCCATTGAAAATACTTTGTCATGCGCCCTGCAAATGATTAGCTGCGACTGCATCAAGAGTCAACTATGATTTAGCAAGATGAAGAGATGTAGAAAGGAAGTGATTCAGGACAGCTTGATTATTAAGAAGCATAAACCTTAGCCAGCTTTGGTAGGTTATGCAGTTTTCTGTCCTTCTGTAGAGCATGGATCAACTCTATCCTCTCTTGAAGATGCTCTGTGCACATTCCCTGCGAAAAACATCAAAGTTTGAACTGAGCATCCAATAAATGTCCCATTCGATCGATTAGAGAATAACATGAGGTTTCAGTTGAAAGAAACTTGTATCAACAATGTCCAGAACACCATCAAAATGACTCCAAACTCTTCTGATCTCCCAAGAACCATAATGACTAGCAAATCCGAACCACCGTCGACCGTATGTGTATGCAAATGTAGCCTATCCAACTTTAATGCCTTCAGGCACCAACTGGATTACCATCGTCCATCCATTTCAGTGGCACATTCCCGTTGCCACATGTCCAAATGCAGAAAACCAACGAGTTCCCGCAATATTACTCACTCGATGAAGTCCTCAAGGTCCCCATCTTTATCCTCCAAAAGAACTTCCGATTCTTGAGGTAAACTACAATCCACTGATAACATCAATGCCTCGACCATAACAAGACGACAGCGCCATGAGAATGTCATTTCTTCGACATGAGTATAGAAGCAGATATCAAAGAACTAGCCCGGACTTGAAAAGAACCGACTTTTGACATGTTCGAGCAAAACCTACAATTCATAACCCGAACCAGACACGCGAGCATGATATTATCTTGGAGAAACATTATACTCACATCAATGAAGTCCTGGAGGAAGCAAGAGGGCATCGGCTTGGGCAGCTGGTGGAATTGTAAAAAAATATTAGTTGGACCAAGTGTGTCTGGACCGCTGGAAGTTTTTCGATTATTAGATGTGCAATAGAAAAAAATTGTCAAAAATTACGCCTTAAATTACCAACTTATCTTCTATAATAATTTAATTTTCTTATCTTCTGCCGGCTTCTGTTTGCCTTTTCATCAATTAAATTTACCAATTATCGCATGATATACCTTTATTTCAGTGGCTACTTTTTGCCAATTAACTAACCCAATAACAAAGGAAAAGTATCAAAAAAATCATAAACCTTTGATATTAGTGTTAATTTAATCCTAAATCCTTTTTTGGTGCCAATTCAATCCTAAACCTTTTATATTTGTGTCAATTTAGTCTTATACTTTTTTTGTGTCAATTCAACCCTAAACCTTTTTGTATTTATATCAATTTAGTCCTAAATCTTTTATTAATATCATTTTCCCTCCAAATATGATCATGATCGAAAATCAATCGAACCTCTTCTCATTTCGCATCGAATAGCCCCCTTCCGCGGACCACACGTGCCGACGTCGCCCGATGTTGGTGGTCAATTTCACGAACCGGAAAATTACCGCCAGTGTCATCTTGTCCGCCCACCCGATGATGACGATGCCGGTCAATTTCGAACAGCATTATTGAATCACGTGAGGACATATAACCTCTTTTTTCGTCGTTTTGACTAGTCTTACCAAATATTAAACTCAGTGCGTTTTGGAAAAATAGCCAGGAAACAAGGACACGCTGCGTCACGCAGCAATTTTGTCTGTTTGCATGAGTAATTCTACTGAGATATGTATTAAATTACAGCCGAAATTCACTATCTAAGTGTAAATAATAATTTTGTAACAAGTGATTAATCATCACTTAATTAATAGAATGCGTTAAGATATTATCTTCTGCTTTTTTGAAAGATCGATAGAAAAGATATTATCATTACCCGACTAGTATTGAACAAACATTTACAGTAGAAATCGCTGGCGTAGGCCGACTGAGAAATTACTTTCGTGAGTAGGAAATACTATTACAGGGTTTGATTCTCGCTTTATCGAATGCAAATAATTTGGACTTTCAACTCCTTGCTCAAGCTTCGAGTGCATCTTTATGATATGAATAAGACTTCATACATTTTTCTTACCTAAAAAAATAAACTTAGTAGTAGTAAACAACGCATTCAACTCACTGGTTAAATTTTTAAAATAGTTAACAATGGCACTATTGAAACTCACATGGTATCAAAGAAAGAATTCCCGAGTTTGAATCCTTTCAGATCCCTTATTTGCCTTCTCATTGTATACTCCATGTTGTAGCCACAAGAAATCAATTCAAACTTTTAAATAATTGATAGTAATCTCACAAAATCTCACAAAACCATAAGCAAACAATTAATACCGTAATGTTTATTCCTATATATTCACCATGAAACTGTTGTTGTCGATCCAGTTAATTTTTTATCAGCTAGGAAATTGAAGTTGGTCATGTATCAAACCAAATGACTTTTAAAAAAAGGCACAACTTACATTTTTGAGTTAATCAAGTCACCAGATAACCTTGTCATCTTTAAAGAATTTCAAGTCGAATTTAAGCATGTTCTTAAAAGGTTTCATTTTAGACCCTGTCCGAACCTCAAGATCCCCAGCATGCAAAGCAACTAAAGGGTATCCCCTCCTCCAAAAAAAAAAGATTTTGAGGGAATTGAGGAAAAGAGCATATGAATATCGACATGTTAAAATAACGAATGATTCCGTAAAACCCGCCGTTCAAATGACAACTTTGGTATGCGAGGTACTTAAGTCAACGGACCACGGTGTCATCTTCCAAGAATCTGCTGTCAATCACATCTAGAAGACTAGAAAATTCGTATGCACTCTATGATTAGTGTAAAAAATGAAATATACAGTCACCATATATACGTATGCATCTCCCGCGTGTCTAACGGTGATTGTTTGAACTGTCTTTTGCGCATCTAACATAAATCTGAAATGACCGACCGAAATTGAACAGATGTGGCAGAACTGGATCAGTTCCGAGTTCCAGCACCCGGTATGTACTTCTTGATCTTGCCCTAGGGAAAGGCGTGGTGATGGCTTCGCCCTCGCAAGAATCAACAAAATCCAATGCACTTGCACACGCCGTGTGCGTCCCCTTCCCGGCCCAAGGCCACATCAACCCCATGATGCAGCTAGCCAAGCTCCTCCACGCGCAGGGCGTCCTCGTCACGTTCGTCAACACTGAGTTCAACCACCGCCGCCTCCTCCGGGCTAAGGGGCCCGGTTCACTCCCGGACCTCGAAAACTTCCGCTTCGAGACGATCCCGGATGGCCTCCCGCCGTCGGACCGTGACGCGACGCAGGATCCCCCAGCCCTCAGTGACTCGACCCGGAAGAACTGCTTGGGCCCTTTCAAGGAATTGCTTGCCAGGATCAATAGCGACGAGGTTGTTCCGCCTGTGAGTTGTGTGATAGCAGATGGGATAACGGGTTTTGCCAGTGAAGCTGCGAGAGAGCTTGGAGTTCCAGAGGTTCGGTTCTGGACTGCCTCGGCTGGTGGGTTCATGTGTTATTTGCAGCACAGAGAGCTTGTTAAGAGAGGGATCGTTCCATTCAAAGGTACTTACTTTGTTTATTTGATTCATTTTTGCTTCTCTCGGATAAACTCGCTAGATCTTTATTTGTTTATTTAGTTATCTCTCCCTTCTTGAGTTATTTCCATTCATTTGTTTCTCTTGTTAAAGAGCTGGATTGGATCCTCACTACATGTTAAATGTAACAGATGAAAACTTCTTGAACAACGGGACGCTCGATGATCCTGTCGATTGGATCCCAGGCATGAGAAACATCCGACTCCGAGACATCCCGACCTTCATACGGACGACAGACCCAAACGACATCTTGTTTGACTTCCAAGGAGAAGAAGTGCAGCACTGCCTGAAATCACCTGCTATCTTGTTCAATACCTTTAATGAGTTTGAACACGAAGTACTGGAGAAAATCGCAGACATTTCCCCTCGAATTTACTGTACCGGGCCCCTTTCCTTGCTCGTCCAGGATGTTCCCTCGAGCTCAGTCAAGTCTTTCAGGTCAAATCTGTGGAAGGAAGACTACAGCTGCCTCGAATGGCTCGATCAGAGAGAAGCCGAGTCGGTTGTGTATGTGAACTATGGGAGTGTCACTGTCATGACTGAGGAACACCTGAAGGAGTTTGCTTGGGGGCTTGCAAATAGCAAGCACCCATTTTTGTGGGTGATCAGGCCTGATGTTGTGGAGGGTGATTCTGCAATTCTGCCTCAGGAGTTCCTGGAGGAAGTGGAAGACAGAGGGTTCTTGACGAGCTGGTGTCCGCAGGATCAAGTCCTGAGTCACGGATCGGTCGGCGCTTTCCTAATGCACTGCGGTTGGAATTCTACCTTGGAAGGTATCTGCGGAGGGGTTCCCCTCATTTGCTGGCCATTCTTTGCCGAGCAAACGACAAACTGTCGGTACGCGTGTACGGAATGGGGGATTGGCATGGAAGTGAACCAGGACGTGATGCGCCAGGAAATAGAAGCTCTTGTCCTGGAAGTCATGGAAGGGGCTGGCGGGAAAAAGATGAGGGAGAATGCTAAGAAGTGGAAGGCGAGAGCTGTGGAAGCCGCCCGTCAAGGAGGGTCATCGTTCAACGACTTCAATAGATTTATTAAGGAGGTTGTCCATTTGAATGATTAGATCAAAGGGAACAATTAGCAGATTCCCAAGTATTCTGAAAATATATCGAAAGAAGAAGAAATAAAAACACCATGGTTGAAGATTTCCCTCTTCTTGTTTCCAATTTGTTAGTTTGCACTGGTTCCTTCGACATGGTATGTTAAATCAGGAAGCATTAAATAATATGAATAACGATATTTACTTTCTTTACATTCTATAATTGCATTTGCTGTCTTAATCTTGCATGCGTTCCAGTAGTAATTCAAAAATCCCAGTGCTCTATACGACACATTCCACCAGTATTATATGATTGAAACGTCAACAAATCAAGACCTTCAGTCCGCCTTTCGACCGTTCATCTGGTTTCCTTGCCCATGTGGAGTGAGTGGATCGACGAGGAAACTTTTCAAGATCTTGTACATCTCTTTGGGCTTCTCTGCAATGATGGCGTGCCCTGCATATTTTATTACCACTAGTTGTGCATTTCCATTCCCACGACTGTTCAATACAATAAAAGGGAAAGGGTAAATTAGACGGACACATGCCTGTAATTTGATGAGAAAACATAAGGCAACACCCATCAAATGGCTTGAAGTTCAATCAAAACGCATGAATTATGTCATCTCCATCAGAAATACTTTGTCATGAGCCCTGCAAATGATCAGCGGCGACTGCATCAAGAGTCAACTATGATTTAGCAAGATGAAGAGATGTAGAAAGGATGTGATTCAGGACAGCTTGATTATTAAGAAGCATAAACCTTAGCTAGCTTTGGTAGGTTATACAGTTTTCTGTCCTTGTGTAGAGCACGGATCAACTCTATCCTCTCTTGAAGATGCTCTGTGCTTCCCTGTGAAAAACATCATAGTTTGAACTGAGCATCCACTAAATGTCCCACTCGATCGATTAGAGAATAACATGAGGTTTCAGTTGAAAGAAACTTGTATCAACAAAGTCCAGAACTCCATCAAATTGACTCCAAACTCTTCTGATCTCCCAAGAACCATAATGACTAGCAAATCCGAACCACCGTCGACCGTACATGTATGCAAATGTAGCCTATCCAACTTTAATGCCTTCAAGCACCAACTGGATTACCATCATCCATCCATTTCACTGGCATATTCCTGTCGCCACTTGTCCAAATGCAGAAAACCAACAAGATCCCGCAATAAGATGAAGTCCTCAAGGTCCCCATCTGTATCCTCCAAAAGAACTTCCGATTCTTGAGGTGAACTACAATCCACTGACAACATCAATGCCTCAACCATAACAAGACGACAGCGCCACAAGAATGTCATTTCTTCAACATGAGTATAGAAGCAGATATCGATGAACTAGCCCGGACTCGAAAAGAATTACTGTGAGTTTTAATGAGTTTAATCGTTGCAAATTAGCAATTATGGATTGGAATTCTAGCATTTTACATCGCCCTTTGTTAAGGAGGTTGTCTATTTGAATAATTAGATTAAAAACGAATAATCACCATATTCCCATGTCTGCCGGAAATATATTGAAAAAAGAAGAATTAAATCCAATTTGTTTTCCTTCTGTAAGGTATTTTAAACCATACAACATTAAAAACACGATTAAAGATGTACTTTTTGTACATTCTATAGCTGTATTTTGATGTCCTCATCTTGCATGCATTCCAGTAGCAATTCAAAAATTCCAGTGCTGTCCCAAAAATGCCATACATTCCCCGAGTATTATATGATTGAAACCTCGGCAAGTTGATGCCTTCAGTCCGCCTTCCGACCATTCATCTGGTTTCCGGGCTCATGCGAAGCAGGCGGATCAACAAGGTAAGTTTTCAAGATCTTGTACATCTCTTTGGGCTTCTCTGCATTGATGGCGTGCCCTGCATTCTTTATGACCACCAGTTGTGCATCTCCATCCACATGCCTGTTCAATGCAGCAGAACAGAAGGGGCAAATCAGACGGACACAATCCTGCAGTTTGACGACATGAAAATAAGGCAACACAAATCGGAATGCAATAAAGTTGTAAAGATTGTCATCTACGTTCCCTGAGTTCATGAAATTCCAAGTCCTGCGACAACAATCAGTGGACAATGTGAATTTTTAAAACGAAGGGAGCTGCGTACTCGAACCAAATAGTTAGGGTGTCTCTATAAGTTTCGGAAAGAGGAAAATGAGAACGGCAGGCTTTTTCGACTTGTTCGATGGAGTTTGATAGGAGCGAACAACTGCTTCAACTGTCCAAGTCCTTTTAATTAAGTTGCGGAACCTCATTACAGGCGAAAACTATCAGATAATCTAGACTCTAGCATCTTAATTGCTCCCTCCCTCAATGCAAAAAGGGTCTCCAGTGCGATGGCTTGTTCAGATAGCACAACAAGCTAACCGTTTCAATCTTTCAGCCAACTCCATTGGAAATACAACATCGTGCTCCCCCCAAATGATCAGCAGCGACTGCATCAAGAGTCAACCACGATTTAGCGAGATGAAGAGACGTATAGAGGAAGAGATCTAGGACAGCATTGACAGATAAAGAAGCATAAACCTTGGCTAGCTTTGGTAGGTTAGACAGTTTTCTGTCCTTGTGTAGAGCAGTAATCAATTCTATCCTCTCTTGAAGATACTCTGTGCACATAACCTGCGAAAAGCATCAAAGTTTAAACAGGGTATCCACTAAACGTCCTGTTGGATCAATCGGAGAAGGTCTGGTTTCAATTTAAACTAACATGTATCAGCAATGTCCAAAACTCCATGAAAGTGACTCTAAACCCTTCTAAAAGCCATAATGATGAGCAAATCGGAACCACCGTCAACCATATATGTATGCGAATTTAGCCTATGGAACTATGATTCTTTCTTAGTACCAGCTGTATTACTGTCATCCATCCGTATCACCTGCACTTTCCCAGCATCACATGCCCGAAAGCAGAAAACTGAGGAGGTTCCACCAAATCACTCGCTAAAAAATGTCCTCAAGATTGCTATCCAAAAAACTGCCTATTCTTGAGGTAATCCATTAGCAACATCAATGCCCCGACCATAACAAGACGATGATGCCACGGGAATGTCCATTTTACGACATGATTATATGAGCGGATCTCGATGAACTAGCACAGACTCGGAAAGAACCGAGTTTTAGCACGCTCAAGCAAAACTTACAATTCATAAAATCCAATCCAACAAGCGAACATGACATTATCTGGGATAAACATTTTACTCACATCGATGAAGTCCTGGAGGAAGCAAGTGGGCATCTTCTTGGGCGGACGGTGGAACGAAATGCGCATCAAGTCCCGGACCTTCTCCGGCTGCTGCGGCAGCAGCACGCTCACCGCCTCGTCCACGCTCCGAACTCTGAACATCCCCTCCTCCATGTCCTTCTCCTCCAAGCACACCCCCGCGCAGATCAGCACCAATTTATCCACCCTGTCCCCGAACTGAACCGCCAGGCTGTACGCCACGAACCCTCCGTAGCTCATCCCCACCACATTCATCTTCTTCACACCGATCGCCTCCATCAGAGCAACCACGCACTGGGCCTGGAATTGCTCGCTCCGCTCGGGCCTGGTCGTGTAGGAGTCCCCGAAGAAGACGAGGTCGGGGACGTAGACGTTGAAGCGGGCGGCGAGCGGGGAGACGAAGTCGTTCCACTGCCACATTGCGTTGGCCCCGATGCCGTGGAGGAGGAGGAGGTCGGGCCTCGCCGGGTTGGGCCTCTTGGGTACCCAGCAGTGCATCACCGTGCCGTCGCCGACGTCGGTGACGGTGGACTTGAGGCCGGACCGCGAGAAGGAGAAGCGGAGGCACCGGTCCCTCGTCGCCGTGAAGCTGAAGCACTTGGCCATTGGAACGAAGCTTAAAGCTCGAAGCTTCTTCTCTCTGCCTCTGCCTCCCTTTCCCTCTCTGTAGAAGCAGAGCTTCAATGGTGGGTGTGTGGCGATTACAGAGGGGTCTCTCGTGAAGTGGGGAAGACGACGGTCGACGACGCTTTGTTCAAAGGGTCGGGTTGGTCAACCTCGTGGTGGGGATCACTCTGCGGCTGCCGAGTGCTGGTCGTTGCTATACCATTCAAACATGGAGGAAGAAACAGAGGATGCAAACCGATTTGCCGGGCGAGTTCGACAAGAGAAGTGGATTCTTCGTCGTTAATTTGCTAATTAATTAGAATAAAATCTATTTTTGGGCTCTAAAATGGAACTTAAAGAAAACGCACACTTAATATATTGGGATAATGACACAAATGATATCTAAACTTTGATTCAATATATAATGTGTTTCCCCAACTTTTAATTTGTTCAATATGATCCCTGAATTTTTTGTACATATAAATTATATGAAAATATTCATTATAGTCCCTAAACTTGAATTAATAGAATAATTACATTGAATATGTATCAAAAGTTCAGAGATGATATCGGATAAATTAAAAATTTATGAATCACATTACATATATTGGGTTACAGTTCATGAATCATATTAAATAAATTAAAAATTTATAAATTATATTATATGTTGAGTTAAAGTTTAATGTCTATTTGTACCGTTTTTCTTAATAATTACGCGGCAGCTTGAACTCCACCCACGTAAAAGGAGGAGACGACAAAAGAGCGTGCATGACCGGATGAACAGAGCCGAAAAGAATTTGTCATCTTTCCCAGAGGTACAAACAAAATTAATTTCTTCGAGAGCCCAAAAAGTAATTGTTAAATTATATGGAAAAGGAGGGTGTCGTTTTCGAAAGCGCGCAACGGAGAGTCCCCATCTTGTCAGTTTTCTTCAAAATCAGAGTTCGTGAAATCAGTGTCAGCCACGGGGGGGGGAGTACGTTTGGAAAATCGGGCCGGACGCCAATCACGTCGTTCACGGTTGGTCCCGAGACGATATTATTGTTATATGCACCGAAAGGGAACGCTCCCTCTAGAAGTGGGCTGTACAAATTTTTCAGAAAAGGTCTGCTGCGGGAGACTGCAAGCGCCGAAGATCTTCTTCTTCGCCGATCGCCTCCTGTCGCTGCTGCGCCGGTCTTCTCGGGCGAACCTTATTTGAAGCTTAAAAAAAGGAACATCAGACGAGCACCTTGACTACAGATACAGTTTGAAGAATCATGGGTCTCGTTGATCCGAATAGCCAGCGGTGGTCTTCTTCCACCGTTTGCTGACGAGGGTTTGTTTAACTGCTTTCCATTCGTCAATGGTCAATATTGGCCGGGGTTGACCGACTTGTTTCCCCTTCTTTTTGGTCATTTTCTTCGTCTTTGGGCGTGCCGCGACCGGCCCCGTTCTTTGACCGGATGAAACCACGCGATTGAGAGTTTTAAAAATTTTGGAATATGCAATTAAGTCCTAAAATTTATCGAGAAAGTGCGATGTAATCAACTCTTAAAGCTTATCAAATTGATACAATCAGAGTCCTTCTCTCGACTCCGTCCAACTTGACAAACGAAAAATGCTAACAATCTTTAAAACTCGATTGCACCGACTTGATAAATTTCAAAACTCAATTGTATTTTCATAATGAATTTTAAAATTGTCAGTACACTCGACCCAACGAAGACGGATAATGAAACTGGAGTTAGGACATTCAGTAACAATTACGAAAAGAGAGAGAGAGAGAGAGAGAGAGGCAAATGTGTTGAGACTGATCAACTCTAATCGAATCCTCCTATTGCCGCCATTGAATCCTCCCGGTGTCGCCTGTGAGGGTGGCCGCTCTGCTGTGCCAACCCGAGCACGGCATGCCTCGACCCGACATGATTGGAACTGTGCTTGGGTCTCAAACATTTCTTTAAGTGTAATTTGTGTATAATTGTTATTGGAGCACAGATACATTTAATTTTCTCCTTCAAATTATTTAAAAATGTACTTGTACTTCGTTCGCATTCAATTGGATGAGTGTTTCTCAATTATTTTCTTCAATTGTTTTTTGTATTAGTTTCAATATCTGAAAAAACAATCAATTTAATTTTTTTTTGAATTTTGTCATAAAGAAAAATTTTAATTTAATTCTTCTATAAAAAATGCCGGGTTCGCCGTCTGTTACTTAGAATTATCAAGAAAGAAAAGGGACATCAACATCAACCTAATCTTGAATTAAAATCTACTCCATGACCTTTCTTTTCAACACATGTAGGTATGGATCGGAACAAATCAGCCGACTAGCAGAAAAACCATAAATTTGCAAATAAAAATAGGAAAAAAATAATAATAAAGTCGATGTCGTATGTTTTATTCCACGTGCCAATAGATCTATCTTCTTCTCTAAAAAAAAATAAAAAAATAATACCGGAAGAAAATTTCTACGCAACGATTAAATTAGTTGTGATTTGGACAGATTCTGGGTATTCACATATCGCCAGATAAAAAGTTACAAAGGGCCACTTTTACCAGAACACTCAATCCTATATGGGGAGTGCACACTGCACAGATAATTTTTGTCTTTAACTGACGAGCTTCGAGCATTCCGTGCGACAACTTTGCTGTGTCGAGCTCGGCCCGAGCCATCTGAAGATATGGAGGAGCCGTAGCACCTCCGGGAACTTATAATCGAGAGAAAATGCTAATATTAACAAAGACGTCTCGCATCAAGACCGTTGAACAGCACAGGGCAACCGAATAACTGGAACTCATCTACAGTTAAAAAATTACAAGTAGTTGATGGAACATAACGGGGTTGTAGAGTTGCCTCTGCACCTGACGAAACAGCATCGACAAACCTCAACTGGCCAATGCTTGTGGATCTTGAAGTTATACCGGCTGCTCACACACCCCATCGCCATTTGTTTGCTTCACTCGGATCACATTTGCTTGATTCCAGAGCAAGGTAATTACTTGGGGACTGCACCCTGCAATTCAATGCAATAGGTATTATTCCACGGCCAAAGAGCAACTATCCAGAGCAAAATTCACCAACGACACAAAAATCGTGCAAAATGGATATCCAACAAAAGAGAACACACGGTATACCTGCAAGGAAGATCGCAACATGATGGTGGCTTGATATCAGCAAGTTCACTCACTGACAGGAAGCACCATGGTCAGGTTAGAAATCAGCTTCAACTACCAATGACAACCATTGTAGCATGACATCCATTGCATCATTTCGAAATTCCTTGATTCTCTGAGCTAGAAAACAAGCATCAGTTGATGCAAAACGTACCGGATATTATAACAAATAAGATTACAAAGAAATTACTGTCATGCCTAACTAATCTTGCTTCATTTGGCTCACTAAATGGTTGATTCAGCGGCATTCTTATGTGGTAAGTTGAGTATTCTAATAACCATGAGCCTGGTGGAGTACGATAGAGTCTATTAATAAGTAATTTATTCGGTCTTCAGCAGGGTCTTGTCTCTATCTGAAATTCCACTTGTGCCATGAACCCAGCAGCCATGTAAATTGTGCACATGCATCAACATACATAAAAGTGCAGAAAATTACCTTTAACCTTCCAGCATCATACTCCCAAAACCACTGGTATCACCATGCTCCCCACCACAGCAAGTGAAAGCAAGATGAGCCATCATTCTATGCCAAGGGAAAAAAAACAATCTCAAATTCTTTCTAAAGATGAAACTATTTGTCAGTTGATAAAGTTGCCGGCACAAAGCGACAGCAATTCATACCCTAAGCTGAATGTAAAGCAAACTTCAGATCCCAACTCAATCAACTTTGATCTCATCAGCCCCTGGAACAGTGATGTCTGATCAAGAGGAACGCTGGCTCCCTTATGCTATCATACTCTGGCATAGTTCTCCTGTAATTGTACAAGCAATATGCATTCCTTGTTGTCATACCGATCGGCCAAAAAGGTGAGAGCACTGATATGTTTACTCAATGCAAAGGATTAAAAAATGGATTGACAAAGAATCTGCAAACAAATGGATGATGGATATGCAACGCTAGCATTCCTTTCTTCAGTATACTTGAAAGATCAAGGAATGTCACACTCAAACCGGGGAAAAAATTAAAAAGCAAGCTTTTACCGATATAGCTCGAATATTGCAACCAGGTCCACCTTTGAGCAAGTCTGTATTTGGCGAGCCTACCTCGCTGAAACTGAGTAGCTGCGGAGCATTACAGTCATTGGCTTGCTTTATCTCAAAGAGCAAGATACTTGCAAGATCTACTCCAATTATGTTGCACTCCAGGCTGCTCGCTTCGGCACACCCCCACCTTTCATCATTTTCCTGACCATCTCTGCCTCTTCCCATCTCCCCATAGAACTACACATATTAGAAAGCAAAACGTAATATCCATCATTAGCTGGTTCAGATTGAATTGCATGGTTTGCAACCCTCATTCCAACCTCCGGTTTTTCATGGATGGCACAAGCACTTAACAGAGCCCCCCATACACCACCATCGGGTCGCACAGGCATCAAAAGAACCAACTCTTCAGCTCCTTGCAGATCACCAGACTTGCTGAGAAGATCTACCATGCAAGTATAGTGCTTTAAGTTGGGTTCAATGGAATAATGTTGCATTCTAGAAAAGAGACGCTTCCCTTCTTCAACAAGACCTGCATGTGCACAGGCTGACAGAAGTCCAAGAAAAGTGAGTGCGCTTGGTCTAACCTTTGAATTCTCCATCAGCTGGAAAATCTCAACGGCAGATTTTGCATGTCCATGCATTCCATAACCAGAAATCATAACATTCCAAGAAATAATGTCCCTCTCCTTCATTAAGTCGAATAATTCACGCGCTTTGTCAAGTTTTCCGCATTTTGCATACATGTGAACTAATGCAGTTGTAAGAGGAAGGTTGATTTCAATCATTTCTTCCTCCAGATACTGGTGGATCCTTTCTCCTTTCTCTGATGAAGCCAGATTAGCACTGGCTGCAAGCACGCTGACTAATGTTGCAGAGTTGGGTTTCATATCCTCCAACACCATTCTATCAAAAAGAGCAATGGCGTCTTCATAATGCTTATTATGAACATAAGATGATATTACAGTGTTCCATGAGACAATATCTCTCTTCATCCTTGAAAAAATTCTTTGTACAGCTGCCAAATTACCCAACCTACCATAGAAACCTATGAGTGAATTGGTAAATGAGGCATTCCCATCAATTGATCTTCTGATGGCATAACAATGAACTGACTTGCCCGGATTGGTTGCTGCTAATTTAGAACATGAAGAAATGACAGAGACCAAACAATCCGAGTCAGATTCGATGCCTAGATGTTGCATATTCTTAAAGTACAGTATACAATTCTCTTCCATTCCCAACTTTCCACATCCTGAAACCATGATGTTCCATGGCTCTTTCGCAAGTTCATGCGCTCTACTGGCAAAAAGCTTATCAGCAACGTTTAAGAGCCCAAACTTGCAATACATGGACAGTAATGCATTGTGAACCATCTGATCCGGAACTAACAGATAATGTCTCCTTATAAGTAACCCATGAAACGTCCTCCCTTCTGAGACACTCATGGTATTGGCGAAACCCAAAAGCACGCAACTTGTAACAATTCCATCTGGATATGTGCCACTGGATTGCATTTGAAGAAACAAATATAAGCACTCTGCCATACATCCGAACCTTGCATAGACACTGATTACTGATGTCCATGAGAGAACATCCTTATCGACAATCTCACAAAAAGATGAACGAGCATCTTCAGGGGAATCGCATCTCGAGTACATAGACAAAGCTGAACACTTAACTACTTCATAACACAAAAGTCCACTTTTTACCGCTAAACCATGAAGACAACGACCTTCTGATACTGCACCCAGATTCCCAGAAGCTTGAAATCCACCCTCCATGGTTCTAAAATTGGGTCTCTCATCCAACCCGCCTAGCCTTAGCATCTCGCGCAAACTCCCCAGTGCCTTCTCATTTTCCCCATTCTGCACGTACCCAATCAAAAGCGCGGTCCAAGCCACCACGTCTCGCACGCGAATTTCATCAAACACCAAAGAGGCATCCATCATTTCGCCACACTTCGAGTACATGTACACAAAAGAAGATCCGACCGCCGAACTCCCCGCAAAGAGACCACATTTACACGTCAAAGCGTGGACCCACATCCCATAATTCAGCGACCCGATGTCTGCGCAGGCGGCCACGACCATGGGGATCGTAAACCGGCTGGGCAGCTCGTTCGCCGCCCGCATTCGCGAGTAAAACTCGATGGCCCGAGAATACACGCCATTCGAGAAGTGGGCTTTGATGATGGAGTTCCAGAGAAAGACGTCCTTCGGCTCGACACGATCGAACACCCGGGTCGAGCACGTGGGTCGGTCGAGCGACGCGTACAGGGCGACGAGCTTCGCCGCGACGAACACGTTCTGGGAGTGGCCGGTCGTCACGACCAGGCAGTGGGACTGGAGGAGGGACGACGGCGGAGGGGCGCGGCTCGCGAGGATGGAGCCGAGGCGGGCGTGGACGTAGTCGGAGCTCGAGAGCGGGGAAGATGAGAAGAAGCGCTTGTTGGAGAGACGAGCGGTTCGCAGAGGGAGGAGCAGCATGAGCATGATGCGTGTACAATGGCATGCGATGTTTCTTCACAGTGCATCGCCAAGAATCGAAACCCTCTCCAAAGTCCCCTTCATAGAGTTTGGTAGCTCTTTGCCGTTGAGTGGGTACCGGTTATTGTCGTTTACTAAAGCGTTTAAATAGCTTATTTAAATTCAATGATTGCGATGACTTCTCGAATTTTAAGCGCTCGATAAGACGAGAAAGTAGGCATGCATCCTAAGCAAATTCCAATTTAGCTCCGCCAAAGAGATTCACTCGGGATTTTTAACCAGACCCAAATTGGTCAAGTGTGGCCAAACCAAACTTTGGATTGCATCGAGTGGCATCTACAATTAGCCAATTGCCGCGAGCAAAAATTCTTCGAGATCTAATCCGAATCTTGTTTTCATTCATCGTGTATCCTAACTCCGAATTATCTTCGGACACTCGTGTTTTTTGGTCGGAATTGGACACTTTTTTTTTTTTAGTAAGAGCCAGCCATTTTAAAAATGTCTCCTTTATCAGTCTTCGCTTGGAATTCACTCCGGACCAAACGTCGTGAGTGGGTGAGCGGACTTGCCCACGCTCCAAAAGTCAACCACTCGGCGAGCCTCCGAAGACCAAGCGGTAATTATTGCAGACTTCCCCGCAAAGGGCGTGCTTCTTTTGCTCTCAGATTTAGCGAAGAACTGAAGACATCGCAAGAAAAGGCAACAGGACACAAGAACCTTCTCCTCAGATTTTGTTCTCTCGATCTCCCTCTCTCTCTCTCTCCCTCCCTCCCTTCACCTTTACCCCTTTCTTGAATTCAGTGGCCTGCCGTCGTCCAACTCGGTCTCTTCGCCCTCTTAAAATAAACCATGTTCCGGGCTTGAAGACAGATAAGGACGTACAGTAGGTGGGTTATCTTTTTCGCTTTTGCGGGGTTGCTCGAGGAAGAAACATTCCCATTTCACACTTCCGTCGATTGGGTTCCTCTGGAGGTAATTTTTCTTCTCTTTGATCCCTGCTTTCCATGTCCCTTGTCGTCCCACGTGCTGTTCCGGTGGTTACTGTTTCTGGGTTTGTTGTCTCTGTTCTGTAATTTGTGTCTCCTTTGTTCTGTTTCTTTTCTGATTCAATTTGTTTTATAAAGAACTTGGGGGCAGGAAGGGGAGTGGATTTCTCTGTGAGCTGCAAAGCTTCGTTTAATGCTGCCTGAGATCTTCCGTTGTTGTTGTCAATCTTGCATTTTGATTGTTCTTTCTCAACTGTTTTAATGGGTCGTTGTTTTCTTTGTTTGGCCTGTACACTATGAGCATCCTCCTCCTCCTCCCCCCCCCCCACCCCCCTCCTTCTCTCTTGATGCTCAGACTGTAATACAGTTGGAGTTGCCCTATCATTAAATCTTGAGTTTTGTGGTAAGTACTTGCAAAAATTACGACTAACGATCCTAGAGTCTGCTTACTTTTCTGGTTTGCTTAGCTCAGGATGAGCAATTTCTTGTGAAATTTATGGTTATAATGCTCATGATTAAGAAGACTTAAGAAATGCATCAGGTCGGAGCTGATGGGGTACAAGTTTGCCCTTCTTTCAGAGTTCTCTAGGTGGTGTGATCGTTTTTAGAAACATTTTGGTCATTGCTTATCGTTTTCTTATTCTTTCGCGAGTGAGCCTGATTGGAGTGAATTAGGTCTAGACTCTGTGTGTGTGTTTGGGGGGGGGGGGTGTGGCAGAGAGGGGATTATTGTGGTTTCATGGTGTGTTTTCACATTTTCTTGTAATGCAGCTGTAGTTGCCCTATCATTCGTGGTATGTACTTGCAAAAATTATGAGCAACGATCCTAGAGTCTGCTTTAGATTTTTGGTTTATTTAGCTCAGGATGAGCAACATCTTGTGAAATCTATGGTTGGAATGTTCATAATTAAGAAGAGTTAAGAAATGCATTGGGTCGGAGTTGATGAGGAAAAAAGTTTGCCCCTTCTTTCAGAGTTCTGTAGGTGGTGTGATCTTTTCCAGAAACAATATGGTTATTGCTCAGCATTTTCTTAATCTTTCACGAGTGAGCCTGATTGGAGTGAATATGGTTTGGAGTGTTCTTTGCTATTAGCACTGCAATGAGAAAATTCAGTACCAAAGACAAATGTTGATGCTGGACCTCTGGAGTATTGGCAGTTGCATATACTTTCCTTGGCTCTTAGTTTGACTGTTTCTCAATTATTTTCGTGGTGATGCTTTGGATATAGTTCAGTCATCTTTGACAGATGCATGTTCCTACGGAACTCTTTCTTTCCCCTACTCCTTTTGATTTTTCAATGAGTTGTATACTAAATCTTGAGGCATACATTTGCTGGTGAAATGACTGAAATAAATGACTTCAAGATGCTAAATTTGTATTGCGTATGAGTACAATTTCTTGCACATTAAAGAGTGAGCACTCAAAATTGGCCAATAAGCTCCTGATGGGATTCAGTTGCAGATGTTCTGTTAAGCCTGATGATGCCAAAGTTGCTATGTTAAGAAGTTCTACAGGATTCAGTTGTAGAGGATAAGTTTTGCGATAAATTATCTTCTTGTTGTAGAGGATAAGCTTCATAGGTAAGGGTTATGAGCAGTGTCGCTTCTCCATATTTAGCCATGTCATTGGTATTGTATCATAAACTATTTTTTCAGATAACACCCTTTGCCCATGAAATCTGCCTTCCATATCACTTTTCTCCCAAGGTTTATTTGTCCCCACACTTTCACAATCTAATAAGGTGCCCCGAGCTCTTATCGCTAGGGACTTTCGGCAAAGTTGAGCCACCCTGAAGAATTTGATACATAATTGCCAAAACCAATGAGCATGATCCTCCACTAAAATGAATTGGCATCGAGATTATTTGGTTGTCAATTTCTTTCATTAAACAGTTCTATTATTGCAATTACAAATTAGTGAAACTCCGAGCTGAAAATTTACTGGTTAGTGTTGTAAAGTGGCCAAATGATTTCTTTGCACATTTTATTTCAGTAGTCATGGGTCAACTATTGCAGGCATGATCTGATTCTGGTGCAAAGTTCATCTGCCCCTAGGATTTAGGCCAAACTAGTGCATAAAGTGCGATTGAGTATTTTTCATGGGCAAAGTTACACGAAGGACAAACTTTAAGTGGAATTACCAAGTAGATTTTTGCTAGTGGTCAAGCAACAATTGACCAAAAGAATTGTTTAGCAACATGATAAACAGAGAAAACTCTGGTTGAGATGAATTGGCAATTTGCTTCATATTTTTACCTCATATAGCAGATTCTAAATTTTTTTTCAGTGCAGTTGCTTGTCAATATGCATTTTTTGGTTGATTTTGACATTTACTAAATACTGGGTTGTTTAGACAGGGATGGCATGCGGATATGCTTTAATATTCACCTGGGCTTGCCACTGCTGTGAGCACTTCAGTTGATATTATAAAGATGGAGTTCTCTCTTACTCTTTTGGCTTTGGCGTGCTTGCAGTCTTTTGTCTTATCCGATTTGCAAGGTACATGAATTCATTTGAGACTTGACCTGATGAATTTCCTGATTTTTTTAAGCCTCTAAGGTGTTATTGTGTATTCTCATGAGCCGGGACTGTTCATAACTGGACTGGTCTGTTCAACCAGTCATACCTGGAAAGAGTTTTAGGTCCAGTCTGGCTCATACTCTTAAATTGGAGGCTGTCAAAAGCAGATTTGACATGGTCAAATCTGTTCAATTGAGGCTCACTGTTTTTCTTTATATACTTCAGAACCCAGCACAAGGGCAAGGAAGTACCTGTCCATGCCACCTGGCTATAGCTTTCTTTGCTAACAAAATGATCTTGTATAAATTCTTTATAGTAATCTATGAGTGAAACTTGGAATAATGTGGAGTCTGGAGCTCCAACCTGTGACTTGGCAGAAGTGAATGATCTGTCTTTTGCCTTTTTTTGTGGTGTCTTCTGCATGCAATTGATAGGTTCATTGCTTTTTTTACCAACTGGGAGTTTATCTGAATCGATTGAGCTGGCACCACAGTCCTAAGTGATTTTCAATTTGGTACCGTTTCAAATCACTGGTGGGAGTTACTTCAGTTCTCATCAAGGACAACATGTACCATAAGAAGGTCTGATCTCTGTTAGAAACGTCCAATAGCTTGTCCATGCCTTAGTATTTATATTGACTAGTGACTTTAGATGCTGAGCACTGATTAGGAGCCAAAGTCCCATTTAGATTGTAAGTCTATAAGTCTCTATCCATACTTGCTGGGTAAGCTCAAACATATTAAGCTTTATTTGTTTCGCAAAAAATGAATGATTTGAAAAATATTTTCTTTAAAATAATTTATTATATTGCTCGAAATAATTAGTCAACAAAAAATATTTACATTATCTACAATAATTTAAATCTAAACATCTTCATGCACAATGAAAATTTTTTTCGTTCATCCATTTTTGTAAGCAATACAAGAGATTATGTTTAGGAAAATGTTTTCCAAATCATCCATTTTCCATGAAACAAATAGAGCCTTAATGTCTTTTTTTGAGTACTATTTCTTTGAGGAAGGAAACGAAATTGCTAGTCGGTTAGAATGAAAGTGAAGAGATGGTACCCGTTTTAAAACAAATTAGCTAGAAATTTATTCTCATTGGCTCCTTTCTGAGAGTAGATCATGGCTGAAATAATCAGAAGGATATTAGTTATGTCCCTACATCTTCTAGAAACCTGGTTTTGACTTCTTAAGCTTTCCCCTACCTGTACATTCAAAACTTTGCCAAATGCTCAACTAGAGTTACTACAGCTTTTGAAAGCCAGAAGCATCTGCCACAAAAACAAGCTGAGTGTGCTGTATTAATTAGAACCCTTTCTTGTCCATCCTCCATGATAAACTTAATAATGTAACAAAATAAGGACATTCGGCTTATTTAATGACATGGACTGAATAACCTTAAAGACTCACTTGATCTGCATTTTTAATATATTTATGATGGTTTCTATGTTCTGAATGTTTGTGTTGTTGGTCTTATTTTTTGAGCCACTGCTGCTAGCTTGATCAGATGCTGAATATCACTAAATTCTTCTGGTTTTACAGGAGATGCACTTTTCCAATTGAGACAGTCATTAAATGCGTCAAGCAGTCAGCTCACAGACTGGAATCCAAATCAAGTTAATCCTTGCACTTGGTCTAATGTCATTTGTGATCCAAATAGCAACGTCATTTCTTTGTAAGCTATCATTTCGTGCGGCTGTTCCTTCAGGTTGACTGCACATGAAGGCTCTAATTTCAGATTGACTTGTTTGTATGCAGAACATTGTCATCAATGAACTTTTCAGGTACATTGTCCCCCAAAATTGAACAGCTGAAGACACTCACTACACTGTAAGTGTGGACCAGAGTCGTTCACATGTCAAAGTATGGGAAAAGTCATAGAGTCCATTGGGTTGTTAATTGGTTCTCTCCTTTTTATCTTCGTGAAACCTTGTGTGAACTTGAAAAATTCAATTTATTAATCCGTGATAGAAAATTTACTTTTATTTCCAATTTAAAAGATTACATTGCGCCTGGTGATAGCATTGTGTTCCCTTTCACGCTAAGGTTATTTTAAGCAATCTAAATTATTTCTAGTGTGCTCGCCTTTTTCGTACTTTCTAAATATTGCCATTGTTTTGATGTAGTACATTGCAAGGGAATGGCATAACTGGTGAGATACCTGAAGAGTTTGGAAATTTGACAAGTTTGACCAACTTGGATCTGGAGAACAATCGTTTGACTGGTCAAATACCATCTTCCCTTGGGAATCTACAAAAGCTTCAATTTTTGTAAGCATCTGTATCTCCAGTGCTTTTACTGTCTGAAACAATCTATAGGAAAATCGCAGCCTTAATGATATGAGTTACCGTGCTAGCAGGTCTTTAAGTCAAAATAATCTCAGCGGAACCATTCCTGTGTCACTTTCTGCTCTTCCTAACTTGATCAATCTGTAAGTAGTCATTTCTTCTTTACTTCAAGATGAGTCGGTATGGTTCCATCACACCTAATCATCTTTTTTTTTTCAATTTTTTTAAAATTTGATTGCTATGAGTTTGTGCCTAGTTTTATTCAATTATTCAGCAAATTCTAAGGGTACTATTTAAGCTGTTTATGCAGCCAGCTTGCCTCCAACAACCTTCAAGGGCAAATTCCTGCTCGCTTATTTCAAGTTCCGAAATACAAGTATGGCAACAGTAATACTTATCAATTAATCATTTTACCTTATTAAGCATCTCCTCTTGATTGTTTACTTCTTTTAAGAATCTCTCTCTCTCTCTCTCTCTCTCTCTCTCTCTCTCTCTCTCTCTCTCTCTCTCTCTCTCTCTCTCTCTCTCTCTCTCTCTCTCACGCGAGTGCTCGCACAGAGGCACATGTATATTCTACTTATCGCATGGGCTAGAGCATTGATTTTCCTGTTGTTTGTTAATTGCAGCTTTTCTGCAAACAACTTGAATTGTGGCATTAATCAACCGCATTCATGCGCCTCTGATAGTGGTGATTCAGGTAGTTTGCAGTATTGAATGCTCTAAATTATTTTACTGTAACTAGGCAGTGTCATATGAGGCACATATGGCTTGATGATGTAAATTTCATTCTTCTGACAGGTGCTTCGCATAAACCGAAAGTTGGAATTATAGTTGGTATAGTTGGAGGGCTTTTTATTCTCCTCCTTGTCATTCTGGTGTTTATTGTATATAAGGGTCGACTCAAAGGCTATAAACGTGAAGTATTTGTAGATGTCGCAGGTATGTGTTACTCTTTCTGTCAATGACCTGACTAATGGTCTTGTTAGCATCTAAAAGGATGCTTTACTTTGAAGTCAGTAGAATTTAGTCAGTGTACAGAGTTTGAATTTGATTGATTGTAGGAAAGAAAGCCTTGACCTGGATTTATCAGGGTTACTTTTTTTATCCTGTTCTAATGTACCTTTTGCTAGCACTAACTATGACATCCTGCTGGCAGGTGAAGTAGACCGGAGAATTGCATTTGGCCAGTTAAAACGATTTTCATGGAGGGAATTGCAGCTTGCAACAGACAACTTCAGTGAGAAAAATGTCCTTGGTCAGGGAGGTTTCGGGAAAGTCTACAAAGGAGTGCTCGCTGATAATATGAAAATTGCCGTGAAGCGATTAACTGATTTCGAGAGTCCTGGTGGAGATGCAGCTTTTCAACGTGAAGTCGAAATGATAAGTGTTGCAGTTCATAGGAATCTTTTGAGGTTGATTGGATTTTGCACAACACCTACAGAGCGCTTGCTGGTGTATCCCTTCATGCAAAACTTAAGTGTTGCCTATCGGCTTCGAGGTGAGAATGCTTGGTGCAAGTCCACAAATTGTTAAATTATTCTTCAACGAAAATGCTCTCTTGTACTGCTTCCAAGCAAAAGAAGAGACTTATTGGCAATTGATTTCTGAAATCGTACTTGGATGAGAATTCAGTTCAGTGATATTCTTATTGGACAAAAGCTTTAAATCAGACGTTGCAGTGAACTTCAGGCCTACTTTGACCATTATTATGTCCAGTCTTTTCCTGTTAGATATATTACTGCACTTTACTTAGGTAACAAAAATTTGTCAGACTAACTAAAGAGTTGAAAGTCTTATCAAGACTAGATTTCTAGCCCATACTTCTTTATACTGCATTACATAGTTAATACTCATGGATGATGATCATGAAAATTGATTTCATATCATGGATGACACATTCCGACATTTATAGTTGCCTAAGACTTAACATTTTTTCATGATTTTTTATTTGTTAATCACTTACGCACTAATCTGATCTGACTGCTGCAGAGATCAAGCCTGGGGAGCCTGTTTTGGATTGGCCCAGAAGAAAACGGGTAGCTTTAGGTGCTGCACGTGGTCTGGAGTATCTTCACGAACATTGTAATCCTAAGATTATTCATCGGGACGTAAAAGCTGCTAATGTTTTGCTCGATGAGGATTTTGAAGCCGTTGTGGGTGATTTCGGCCTTGCAAAATTAGTTGACGTGAGACAGACTAATGTTACAACTCAAGTTCGTGGGACAATGGGCCATATTGCGCCAGAATATTTGTCAACTGGGAAGTCCTCAGAGAGGACTGATGTTTTTGGTTATGGAATTATGCTTTTAGAGCTGGTAACAGGTCAACGTGCAATTGACTTCTCACGTCTAGAAGAAGAAGATGATGTGCTACTGCTTGATCATGTAAGACAGTTTATTCTTCTCGTTGTTTCTTTATGGAATTTATTTCCTCCTCCCTTCCTATTTTTCTAGTTATCCGTTTGTTATTGTAGGATGCTCAAAATGGAAGTATTTTTGGCTAACAAAGAATGATTGGTGTGTACCTATCTATGACATTCTCAGTGAAGCTGAATAGACTAAACAACTATTCGTCAGAGTTGAACTACTACTGCTGCTTGTTTATCATTATTTACATAAGCTCCAGAAGTGAGTTGAGCACATTCATAGGAATGATGATACTGGCTTTGATGCATGCGCATCCATGCTCAACCACATTTTGTGCTGTGGGAAATCAATATTCCAGGCATGTTCCATGTAGCTAGAGCCTCTTATTTTCGTTTCTTTTCTATGTTCACTAAAGTGGTTGCTTCATTCATGGAACTGGGATTTCACTATGCATTAACTCTCATCATCATTTTCTAACCTCCAACAATTCGAGAAAAAGGACATTGTAATCCTTTCAACAAATAGAAGCGTGCATATCCTTGTTGCTCTCCTGTGTTAATTTTGCTAAGCCTTTAAAGGCTTGAATCAGCATTTAAGCTGTTTAAGCTTGCAGCTTGTGAACTTTTGAATTGGTGGTTGAATGATGGTGTTGTTAGACTGTAAATCGGGTGACTTGTTCCTGTGTTGCGGAGACTTGTTCTAAAATTGAGTAGATGTTCATGCTTTGTGAAGTATTTCTTTATGCTTGATCACTTCACTTCATATGTGTGCATGAAGGTCAAGAAGCTGGAGAGGGAGAAACGGCTTGATGCTATCGTAGACCGTAACTTAGGTAGGAACTACAACATGCAAGAGGTGGAGATGATGATAAAAGTGGCTCTTCTTTGTACCCAAGCATCACCGGAGGAACGTCCAGCGATGTCGGACGTTGTCCGGATGCTGGAAGGCGAAGGGCTGGCCGAGAGGTGGGAGGAGTGGCAGAACGTCGAAGTCACTCGAAGGCAAGAATATGAGAGGCTGCAGAGAAGGTTCGACTGGGGAGAAGACTCCATGAATAATCAAGACGCAATTCAGCTATCTGGTGGAAGATGAGACGGAAGTGTTCTTTACACTTCTTTCGACAGCATCCCATTTTCTTTTCCTAGTCGTGCTTCCACAATTTCTTGTTTCATTGTATTTGCAATGTACAGACAGAAGAATCGGCCAATAGCAGATTCTGAGTCGAAGTTTTGCTGCCCAATGTGTTCTTTTTGGTGTTTCTGTGCTGGTATCTGTGTCATTGACAATGCTAAGGTATACTAAATTTTCTATATGAATGATAGTACTCTGCAATATTTCTGTGTGTTTATTCAATGTGGATCCAGAATTGATGTACTTCCAGAATTGTGATCATCCATTGCTGAGCATGAACTGCCTACGTTATGACAGAGGCCATCGCCCGTTTCGTCACGGAAAAAGCCGGTGCTCGTCTGAAAGCAAATGGAGAAAGAAGCAGCAGATGAAGGCCGCCTCGAATCAAGGTGATTTGCTCCTGCGCACACTTTGCGATCAGACGAGTTGGTTGGCCTGCAGTCTCATGAGCACGTCCGTCATGACATGACGGGCTTTCGAAGCCAGCCTTCCTCTTGCCGTCGAAATTATTTTCGTCATAAAGAATGTTACTAACAAATTACTTAGCTTGCGGGGACGCTTGTTAAGTATCTAGGGAAAATTTCATTTTGGTACCTCAAGCGGAAGCGTTTTTTCAATTTGGTACTCAAAGTGAATACGGTGTCAAATAAGGGCTTAAAGTGCCCAATCAGTTTCAAATAAGGACCAAAAGTGCCCAAAAAGTTTCAAATAAGGGTCTGGGTCGTCGGTCGGCCAAAATGCCTACTGGCCGACAAGAACGTTATTGTTTCGGTGCCGGAACAAAAACTTTTTTATTATTTTTTCCTTTCTATTTTTCCTTTTCTATTTTTTTCCTTTTTCTTTTTTTTCTTCTCTTCCTCCGCCGGCCATAGCCGAGGCCGACGGAGGTCACTTGCCCCAGGAGGAGGCAGCCCTCAGTGGCGTCAGGCGAGGGCCGCCCTCGCCTAGGCTGGGTGTGGTCAGCCTCGCCGGTTGCCGACGAGGTCGAGCCTGGCTAGATCTAGCGAGGGCTTGACCCCATCGGTTGTTGGCGAGGTCGAGCCCTCGCCAGATCTGGCCAGGCTCGACCTCGCCGTTGCAAGGCGAGATCGACCTCCCCTGATGCCGGCAAGCTCAAGCCTTGCCAAATTTGGCGATACTCAACCTTGTCGTTGCTAGGCGAGGCCAACCTTGCCCTACAACAACGAGATCGACTACGCCCGACGCCGGCGAGTTTGAGCCTCGCCAGGCCAGCTACTGGCAGGGCCGAGCCCTCGCCAAATTTTGCCAAGCTCGACCTCGCCGACAACTTGCGAGGCTGACCTCGCCCAACCCAAGCGAGGGCGGCCCTCGCCCAACGCCAGCAAGGGCCGCCTCCGCCTGAGGCAAGCGACCTCCGCTGGCCCTGGCTATAGCCGGAGGAGGAAGAAAAGAAAAAAAAAAGAAAAGGAAAAAATAATAAAAAAGTTACTGTTCCGGTACCGAAACAGTAACATTCTTGCTGGCTGGCCAATGAACTAGACCCTTATTTAAGACTTTTTGAGCATTTCGGATCCTTATTTGAGATTGATAGGACACTTTAAATTCTTATTTGACACCATGTCTACTTTGAGTACCAAATGGAGAAAAAGCTTCCACTTGAGGTACCAAAATGGAATTTTCCCAAGTATCTATATAAACAATTTTTTCTCCTTATTTACAAATTTACCTTGCAGGTGAGATACTTTTCTATCAAGTGTATAGGTTTTTTTCCCAAAAAATTTATATTAAGCTAAAATAATTTGTGAAGTCCAGCTCCTCCAGCATAGATTTTCCTAAAGATATTTTATTCTCGACACGGCTTCATTTTATATTGTGGCCACGAGTATAAACAATTAATCGACCCAACTAACGACTTTTCGAGGAAAAATAACCGACCCTAATAATCACTTTGTGAGAAATCATGATTTTTCTGCTACTTTTCCATGATGATTTCTCCTGACTTTTCTTTTCGATTTTTTTTTAAAACTAATATTAAATTAATTTTCTCAAAAATTAGGTAACGAGGCTTTTCAAGCGGCTCGCAATTTATAAAGTCAAAGCAAGGGATCCACAAAGATTATCAAAAGTCGAAACAATAGAAATCATTCCGAGTCCAAACAGGTGATCCTTCCGATGCTGAAGATGAAGACTAAAGAGGTACGTCACATGGCCATGTAAGCCACAGTGTCATCAATCAAACGTCTCCCCAAACCCTAAACCCTAGAAAAATCAAACTTTTTTCACTGAAGATCTTTCAAGGACACAAGGCTCGTTTTACACTCCGCGACGGCCACCCTGCTCATCGCTACGCTTGTGCGAGATTTGAGACCATATATACTCAGAGAAGTCAACTTTTGTGATCGTTTCCGACCGCAGATTATACCGAAAAGAATCCCTTGCGAGGCCCGAACAGTAGCAGCTCGCCATCTGGGCTATCTACAAGCTGCATGTTCTTGTAGTTTGAGTAGCTTGTTACAAACTCAGGATGCGGATTTAAGCCCCATTCTAGATCGATATCGCATTTCTTTACCCAATGCCAACTCGCATAGTCCTCCAAAACCCATACGCACATGACTTCAACGCGAATCGCAAACACATATACGCGGCCATTCTTTTCCACCAAGTGCATATTCGAATGTCCATGGCTCGACAGACATGTATCTCCTGGAAGTGGCATGAAACGAAATTCGCTCTCTCCGGTGCTAAAGACCATGATGGAATGCAAACAGGGGACCGGCATGCGTTCCTTCCCGACCACCATCCAGTGAAGACGACCCTTTACGCCGGACGGGGCTTCTTGTTCTCTGGGACAATAAGGAAACACCCTGACTTCTTCCCATGCCGCTGGCCCTAGACCGCCCCCGTGATACGAGAAGCCATTGGGAGTTTCTCTGTAAGAAAGCAGCTGGTATTCGTTCGAAAAGAGAATAGAGAAAGAAACCACAGATCGAGCCTCGTTTCAGCAAGTTGATTCCCTCCCGCGTGACGGGGTTGTAAATCTCATACGTAGAATTGGAGAGAGGCCTGGCGAAGATAAGCAGTCCGTCACAACCTAGAAGATCACAATAATTGTGGATGGTCCTCCTCATGGGTCGCAAACCCAGTAACTTGCTCCTCTAATCTTCTCCCGGGTGCCCCAGTCATAATAGAAGGAAAAGAGCATGTCAACGGCCCGGCGCTCGGAGAACATGGAGCACATGACAGTTACCGAAGAAGCTCTTGAAGATGCACTCGGGTGAAGTGAGCCGTCCCGATCAAAGCACGCCACCTTCTGCATATTCTTTTCGTGCGGCCGAGCTGGTCGACTTCCAGTCTGCTCAGCACATCCACTACGACATCGTCCAGTAAGGTTTCGAAGCTGTCCCACTTCTTGCCCTGACGGTGTCGCGAAAGCCACGGGAAGCAACGAGATATCTCCAAATGCATCGCTGTCGGTAAATGAACAAGCGTGTGTTTGATCCAATCGCGAAACCAACCGCTAAAACAGTCAATCTGTACTCTGTAATGCCCTTTTTAAGGTTCTGCAAATTATTCAGCGTTGTGACATCGAAGGTGTTCCATTCTGATCGTGCAACAGCAGAGAATTGAAGCACGCGATGCACAGCCACTGGACATGATTCGGATTCAACGAACAACAAGGAAACAAATTTGAAGCATACAGTTCACTGAATTCAGTCGAAGCTTCAAAAATTTTGAAAAGAAACAGAAAAAAGTCGATACCTTAATTATTTCGCAGAGGCGAGGTAGCGAGGCAGAGTCGGACGGGAATCACTGCTCAGTGGGGACAGCGAGAGCGCGAGAGGAGGATCATACATATATCTTTCTTGACGGTGCATATCCAGATCGATTCTAATTGATATTGTGTTACCTTCCTCTTCTGCTTTATTTCTTATCTCGGTGGTCAAATGTTCACTTGTACATCGCGCAACTTTTATCATAGAAAAATATAACTAAAGTGTAGCACGGTACATTTAGCATAAATACAATAATCTTTTTAAAGTATCATTAAATTATCACATAATCAGGCAAAAGAATAAAATTATCAAAGTACAAACAATTAATCAATATAGCAGTAAAAATATCTTGACATAATATAAAAATACTATATATCGTAAATACTATACTATTTATGAAATGCATATCAATAATAGAAACCTTTATCAACTAACTAAAATGGGAAAATCGTTAAATTATATGCTCAAACAAAAATAAAAAAAAACAGAAAACTTACATACAAATGAGGTACAATTAGATAATAAAATAATGAAGCGAGAGGACGAGGGACAATGAAATTGGTCCACACATACTTTGTTACTTTCGTTGAAGAAGCACCAAGATTTTCAAACAACGAGGAGAGTCCATGTCTAGCAATTTACAATTCGAGGTGACAAACTTAGAGATAACACCAATAAAAGGTTTTGTTATAACAAATATATATATTCATATAAATTGAACGTGAATAGCGAAAGAAAAAGTCTTTACAAAAGCACCGTAATTCACTATCAATTTAGTGATTGATGAAAGAACACCTATAATGAGATTGAGAAGTTAATGGAATGATTTAATTGCATCAATTTGTTAAATTTTAGAATTTGATTGTACTTTTATTATAAATTTTAGGACTTTCAATACACATATCCCTAACGTTAAAGTATCGGATCACAAAGATAATCAAAAGTCAAAAGTCCAAGAGAACCTGTTGGTCTCCCAACCATCTCAACCAGAATCAACAATCAAATTTCTCCCTAAACCCTAAATCCAAGGAAAATCAAACTTAACGTCACTGGAGATGTTTCAAGGACACGAGGCTTCTTTTCAACTCGGCGACGACCACCCTCCTCATCATTCCGTACATAGAGAGTTTCCACCGGACTTTTGTGGTCTTCTCTAGCCGCAGATTATACCGAAAGAATCCCCTGCCTGGCCAGAACAGAAGCAACTCGCCATCTCGGCTATCTATAAGCTGCATGTTCTTGTATTCTGAGTAGCTTAGTATTACACACACAGGATGCCGACGTAAACCCCGTTCTAGATTGACGTCGCACTTCTTTACCCAATGCCAACTCGCATAGTCCTCCAAAACCCATACGCACATGAGTTTACCGTAAATCGCATACACATATACGCGGCCCCTCATTGCCACCAAGTGCATATTCGAATGTCCATCACTCGACGGACATGAATCTCCCGGATGAGGCATGAAACGAAATTTGCTCTCTCCGGTGCTAAAGACCATGATGGAATGCGAACACGGGGGCGACATCTGCTCTTTCCCGACCAACATCCAGTGAAGACAACCCTTTACACCAGACGGGGCGGCTTCTTGTTCTCTGGGACGATAAGGAAACATCCCCACTTCTTCCCACGCCGCTGGCCCTAGACTGCCCACGTGATACGAGAAGCCATCGGGAGTTTCTCTGTAAGAAAGCAGCCGATATTTGTTCGAAAGCGAATGGAGAAAGAAACCGCAGATGGAGCCTTCTTGCTGCAAGCTGATTCCCTCCCGCTTGACAGGGTTGTAGATCTCATATATAGATTTGGTGATAGGCTCGATGAAGATAAGCAGTCCGTCGCAACAACCTAGAAGATCAAAAGAACTCTGGCTGGTCCTCCTCATGCGTCGCAAAACCGGTAACTTTGCTCCTCTAGTCGGTTTCTTCTCGCGAGAGCCCCAGTCGTAATAGAAACAAAAGGGCATGTCACGATGGAACCGGCGCTCGGAGAACATGGAGCCCATGACAGTTACCGAAGAAGCTCTTTGAAGATGCACTCGGGTGAAGTGAGCCGTCCCGATCAAAGCACACCACCTTCTGCATACTCTTTTCGCGTGGCCGAGCTGGTCGACTTCTAGTCTGCTCAGCACATCCACTATGACATTGTCCGGTAAGGTTTCGAAGCTGTCCCGCTTCTCGCCCTGACGATGGTGCGAAAGCCACGGGAAGCAACGAGAAATCTCTATCCGCATCACTGTCAGTAAATGAACAAATATGTGTTTGATGCAACCGCTAAAACAGTCATCTGTACTCTGTAATGCCCTTTTTAAGGTTTTGAAAATTGTTCAGCGTTGGGACATCGAAGGTGTTCCGTTCTGATTATGCAACAGCAGAGAATTTACGCACGCGATGGACAGCCACTGGACATGGTTCAGATTCAACGAACGAAACGGAAACAAATTTGAAGCATACAGTTCACTGAATTCAGTCGAAGCTTCAAAAATTCTAAAAAGAAACAGAAAAAAGTCTGATACCTTTACTTCGCAGCGGCGAGGTAGCGAGGCAGAGCCGGACGGAAATCAACGCTCAGTGGGAACAGCGAGAGCGCCAGGGGAGGATGATGCATATATATTTCTAGATATATATCTTAGGATCATGCATGTACCTTTCTTGATGGTGCTTATCCGGATCGATTCAAATTGATCATATTGTGTTATCTTCGATAGTTATCTAATAAAGCCAATAATTACACCGATATTAAAATATATAGAAATTACACAATTCCCTCTTCTGCTTTATTTCTTATCTAGGTGGTTGAATATTTTTTTTATCTATCCTATCTCTAACTCTCCTTACCCTCAGACTCTTGCTTTACCTTTTACAGAGCACGGGAATCGAGCTTCCCACCTGTGATACTAGCGTCCCCACCCTATAATCTCTTTACCAGTAGGACCGCATACCTATCAACCAGTGGTTGAATGTTCACGTGCATATCGTGCAACTTTTATAATAGAAAAATATAACTAAAGGGTAGCACGGTACATTTAGCATAAATACAATAATCTTTTTAACGTATCATTAGTTATGTATAAAACTAAACTATCATATTATCGGGCAAAAGAATAAAATTATCAAAGTACAATCAATTAATTAATATAGTAGTAAAAATATACGGACATAACATAAAATACTATATATCGTAAATATTAGACTATTCATGAAATACATATCAATAAAAGAAACTTTTATCAACTACCTAAAATGGGAAAATCTTTAAATTCTATGCTAAAACAAAAACAAAAAAAAATCTTATATACAAATGAGTTACAATTAGATAATAAAATAATTAAGCGAAAGGAAGAGGGACAATAAATTGGTCCACACGTATTTTGTTACTTCCGTCGAAGCAGCACCAAGATTTCCATACAACAAGGAGAGTCCATGTCTAGCAATTTACAATACGAGGTAGACAAACATAGAGATAACACCAATAAAAGGTTTTGTTATAATATACATATATATATATATATATATATATATATATATATATTCACATAGATTGAACGTAGATAGTGAAAGAAAAAGTCTTTACAAACACCCTTCAATATCATTTTAGTGATTGATGAAAGAATGAGTATCTATAGCGAGATTGAGCTAATCTAACTACCTAAAAGAGAGAATATTTTTTTAAAAAGTCACGTCAGCATTTTTCATTAGTCAAATTAAACGGAATTAACGGAAGGACCCGATTGCACCAATTTAACAAATTTTGAAACTCAATTGCACTTTAATTACAAGTTTTAGGATTTCCAGTATTGCATATCCCTAGGGTTAAAAGCATCGGATCACAAAGATTATCAAAAGTCAAAAGTACAAATAACAGAAATCATTCCAAAGTCCAAACGGAGTGCTGGAAATGAAGACTAAATAGGTCGATCACAGAGAACCTGTTAGTCTCCCAACCATCGAAGGCAGAATCAACAATCAAGCTTCTCCCTAAACCCTAAATCCTAGGAAAATCAAACTTAACGTCGCCGAAGATGTTTTACGGACACAAGGCTTCTTTTAAACTCGGCGACGACCACCCTGCTCATCGCTCTATAAATAGAGAAGTTCCACGAGAATTTTGTGATTGTCTCCGACCGCAGATTATACGAAAAGAATCCCCCGCGAGGCCAGAACAGTAGCAGCTCGCCATCTCCGTGGCTATCTACAAGCTGCATGTTCTTGTAGTTTGAGTAGCTTGTTACGAACCCAGGATTCCCATTTAAGCCCCATTCTAGATCGATATCGCACATCTTTACCCAATGCCAACTCGCAGAGTCCTCCAAAACCCATACGCAGACGAGTTTAACGTGAATCGCATACACATATACGCGGCCCTTGATTTCCACCAAGTGCATATTCGAATGTCCATCGTTCGAAGGACATGAATCTCCGGGATGAGGCATAAAACGAAGTTCGCTCTCTTCCGTGTTAAAGACCATGATGGAATGCGAACACGGGGGCGACATGCGATGCTTCCCAACCACCATCCAGTGAAGACAACCCTTTACGCCAGACGGGGCTTCTTGTTCTCTGGGACGATAAGGAAACATCCCGACATCTTTCCACGCTGCTAGCGCTAGACCGCCCACGTGATACGAAAAGCCATCGGGATTTTCTCTGTAAGAAAGCAGCCGATATTTGTTCGAAAGCGAATGGAGAAAGAAACCGCAGATCGAGCCTTCTGGCTGCAAGGTGATTCCCTCTCGCGTGACAGGGTTGTAGATCTCAAACCTAGATTTGGTGATAGGGCAGATGAAGATAAGCAGTCCGTCACAACAACCTAGAAGATCAAAAAGCCTGTACTTGGTCCCCCTCATGCGCCGCCAATCCAGTAACTTTGCTCCTCTAGTCGGTTTCTTATCCCGAGAGCTCCAGACGCAATAGAGCAAAAGGGACATGGAGCCCATGAGAGTTACCGGAGAAGATCTTTGTAGACGCACTCGGGTGAAGTGAGCTGTCCCGATCAAAGCACGCCACCTTCTGCATACTATTTTCGCGCGGCCGAGCCCAATGTCTTCCAGTCTGATCAGCACATCCACTACGACGTCATCCGGTAAGGTTTCAAAGCCATCCCGCATCTCACCATCGGATGTGTTGTCGGGCTTCTCGCCAGTGGATGTGTCGACCAACTTCTCGCCCCGACGACTATGGCGCGAAAGCCATGGGAAGCAACGAGAAATCCCCATATGCATCACAGTCAGTAAACGAACAAATATGTGTTCGATCCAATTGCAAAACCAACCACTAACCCGAGTCGTCTGTACTCTGTAATGCCCTTTTTAAGGTTTTGCAAATAATTCAGCGTTGTGACATCGAAGGTGCTCCATACTGATTACGCAACGGCAGAGAATTTAAGCACGCGATGCACAGCTATTGGGCATGATTCGGATTGAACGAACAAAAACGAAACAAATTTGAAGCATACAATTCACTGAATTCATCGAAGGTTGAAAATTTTCAGAAAGAAATAGCAAAAGGAAAAGAAGTATATGCCTTTACTTCGCAGCAGCGAGGCAGCGGCTAGAGAACCTTCCAAAAACAGCCAGAAAATGGCTGAAAAGCTTCATATTGTGCTTTGCCAGCGCAACTGTGGAGAGGAGAACGGAAACGGAAACGAAGGAAGTTGGGAAACTCCGATCAGCCAAAGTCAAATGTTAGAGATAATAAGGATATCTCGATTCTCCATATCTCTTAGAATCGTGCATATATCTTCCTTATATAGTTATCTGATAATGTCAATAAGTACACTCATGTAATCTTCATTATGAGATATCAAAACAAGTAGAAATTACACAATTCTCTCTTCCGCTTTATTTCTTATCTCAGTGATTGAATGTTCATTTGCACATCACTAGAATTAAATCATAGAAAAATACAATTAAAATGTAGCATGGTACATTTAGCAATGATAGAATGATCTTCTCTTTCTTTTTTTTACAAAAGGTGGAAATTTTTTAAACATATTGCTGGATTAACATATCATTAGTTTCTTATCAAACTAAATTATCACATTGTCGGGAAAAAAATAAAATTATCAAAGTACAAACAATTAATTAATATAACTGTAAAAATAAGGAAAATTGTCCAAAAAAAATCTAAACCTATTGCACTTCTGCCAATTCAGTCATACATCTTTTAATTGTGCCCATTTTTTTTGTTGGATAATTATGCCAATTGAATCTTAAACATTTTCTCATTTATCCAATTGAGTCAATATGGTCAATTTTAGTCGAAATTCGCTGATATGGACGTCGATCGTCCTACGTGGCATGGTCGGCATTGACGTAGACAATTTTTAATAATATTTTACAATTTTTTTCGAATTTTTTTATTTTCCTTTTTTTCTTTTCTTCTCTTTTTCTTCTTTACTTTTTTCCATTTTTCTCTTCTTCTTTTTTTCTTTTTCCCTTTTCCCTCCGCCAGCTATCGCCAGGCCTCAACGGCCTCGGGCGAGGGTCACACGCGCCTAGCTAGGCAACGGCCAATGGAGGGAAAAATAAAAAACGAAAAGAAAGTCAAGAGAAAAGGAGAAAAAAAATAAAAAAGTAAAGAAGGAAATAGAAGTAAAGCAAAAAAAAGGGAAAAAGAAAAAAAATAATTGGAAAAAATATTTAAATTATCCACGTCAACACTGACCATGCTACGTAGGACGAAGTTCCTCAAAGGCAAGAATATGAGAGGCTGCAGAGAAGATTTGATTAGGGAGAAGACTCCGCATGTAATCGAGACGCAATTGGTAAGAACTGCAACATGCACGTCGGTTCTGTGTTCCTGTGCTAGTTTTTTACTACGCCATTGACGAGGCTAATTTGAAGTAAATTTTCTACACTAGAGATAACAGTAACTCTGCTTTTCGAAAAATTACGCATCCTGCCCACGAATGTTTCTCGCTTTCATTCGATGTCGATCCAGAATCGTGATCATTCACCGCCGAGCACAAAGAAGCCAGAGAAAGGAAAAGGATCTGGTGTTCCGTGGTTTAACCTTGCGCAATGCAAGTTGAACGCGCGAACGCTCCGCTCCACCACCATAGAAAGGCCAGGCATCATCATCAATCGAACTTCTCGTTCAATAATGAACATATCGTGACATTCACACCCAGAAAAACAAGACTTCCATTTGCTCAGGATCTCTTAAGGGACATAGATGAGGGCTCCTTGCGTGTTCAAAAACTGCCGAGGTAAACGCATTTCTGCATCTGCTAGTGTAAAACATGATACCGAGAGAAGTTTCGAATCCACCTTCGCGATGGTTTTCAACTGCAGATGATACCGAAAGAGTCCCGGCGCGAGGGCCATAGCAAGAGGAATTCGCTACTCCTTACGTCTATAAGCTGTGTATATGCCCGTGGTTTGCTGTAGTTCTCTGTAGTTTGCTGCTGCGAAACGAGAACGAATCGGGATGCCGCTCCGCTCCTAGGCCCGCTCGAGATCGATCTCGCATGTATTTACCCAATGCCGACTTGCACATATACTTACCCAGTGCACGAGTTTATCATGAAATGAATTGCATGTATATATTCGTGTAGTTGGCCCTTCATTTCCAAAGAAGAAATTTGGAGGGAAGTAATTTAATTTAAAAAAAAAAGGAAAAGAAAAGAAAAGAAACAAAGAAAAAGAAAAAAGAAAATCCACTCTTTATTTTTTTTTTGTAACCCAGGGAACCCCCGCACGGCCGACAGCCGGGGAGTAAACCCTGGAGGCGACACATGCTAGCCACCACACACGTGCCACCGGTTAAGTCACCCTGCGGCGCCCGGGATTCGAACACTCAACTTTTTGCGAGAGGAAGAGTGCGCGTTCCAGCAGCGCCACCCAGGCGGGTGGTAAAATCCACTCTTTATCATACCAAACGTTTTCAAGAAATGGACGAGTGTCAACACGATAGATCTTTAGAGCCCTCTTTTATATAAAATTGAAATCAGTACTTACTAAATGGTCTAACTTTTTAGGCATAACAAGGATTGAAATTTACTTTGTTACGTGAACTTTCAAAATGATATTCTACCAATTAATACCAATATATATATATATATATATATATATAATATATAGTTCAATATATTTTTTTGAAAACTCAATAAAGACACTTTCTTAACAACTTCACTTTATACTGTGGTCATTAAGGTGAAGGGATAATGGCACAAATAATCTATGAATTTTTAACTCAATGTACAATGTAGTCCCCGAATTCTTAATTTATTTAATGTGGTCTTTGAACTTTAGCCCAATATGCAATATCGTCTCATAATTTTTAATTTGTTAGATTTAGTCCCTAACTTTTAATACATGTTCAATTTAGTCCATGAACTATATGAAAATGTTCAATGATGTCCTTTCATTAATTCACGTTTAGGGATAATATTGAATATTTCCATATAACTCAAGGACTAGATTGAACATGTACGAAAAGTTTAGAGATCACATTGAACAAATTAAAAGTTCAAAAATAACATTTCACATTGGGTTAAAATTGAAAAATCATATTAAACAAATTAAAGATTCATGAACCACGTTACCTATTAGCCCAAAATTCAAGGACCATTTGTCATTTTCTCTTAGGTGAACAATTTAATCAACCTAACTAGTCACTTGTTGAGGAACAATGACCAACACAAATGATCACTTTGTGAGAAATGATGGTATTTCTGGTACTTTTCCATGATGGTTTTTTCTGGTACTTTTCTTTCAAATTTGAAAATACCTAATATTAATTAAGTTTCCGAGGTAATGCCTTAAATGTCAACATGCGAATGCTTTGAAAGGTTTCGAATAACTCGCCACTAATAAAGTCAGAGCGTAGGATCCACGAGGATTATCAAAACTCAAAAGTCAAAACGAGCAGAAATTATTCCAAAGTCCAAACGGAGTAAACCATTCTGGTGCTGGGAATGAAGACTATCATCTCTCCCTCGTAAACAAGTCAGCTTCATCGCAAACATTGCTACCTTAAAGATCAAACTAATTTGACTGAAGATCTTTCAAGGATGCGAGGCTCCTTTTAAACTCGGCGACGACGGTCCTGATCATCATTCTGCTCGTGTTAGAGTCGAGACCATACTTGGATAAGTCCCACTCAACTTTTTTTATCGTTGCCAACTGCAAATTATGCCGAAAGAATCCCCTGCCAGGCCAAAACAGGAGCAACTCCCCATCTCGGATATCTATAAGCTGCATATTCTTGGAGTTTGAGTAGCTTGAGTAGCTTGTTATGTACTCATCGCGGACCGGATGCCACTTTAAATCCCATTCGAGATCAATATCGCACTTCTTTACCCACTGCCAACTCGCATAGTCCTCCAAAACCCAGATGCTCGTGAGTTTAGTATGAATCGCATACACTTATACCCGGCCCTTCATTTCCACCAAGTGCATGTTCGAATGTCCCTCACTCCGTAGACATGAATCTCCCGGATGAGGCATAAAACGAAGTTTGCTCTCTCCAGTGCTAAAGACCATGATGGAATGCGAACACGGGGGCGACATACCTTCCTTCCCAGCCAACAACCAGTGAATACGACCCTTTACGCCAGACAGGGCTTCCCGTTCTCTAGGACGATAAGGAAATATCCCGACATCTTTCCACGCAGCTGGCCCTAGACCGCCCCGTGATACAAGAAGCCATTGGGAGTTTCTGTGTAAGAAAGCAGCCGATGTTTGTTCAAAAGCGAATGGAGAAAGAAACCGCAGATCAAGCCTTCTTGCTGCAACCCGATTCACTCCTGCGTGACGGAGTTGAGAATCTCATACATAGATGTGGTGCAAGTCGCGATGAAGATAAGCAGTCCGTCACAACAACCTAGAAGACGACATACTCTGTCAAGGATGGCTATGCGTTGCAAAGCCGGTAACTTTGCTCCTCCAATCGGTTTCTTCTTCACAGAGCCCCCAGTCGAGAAAGAACAAACTGACCTTGTCGCAACGCCAGCGCAAGAAGAACAAGGAGTACATGACAGTTACCGAAGAAGCTCTTTGTAGATGCGCTCGGGTGAAGTGAGCCGTCCCGATCAAAGCACGCCACCTTCTGCATGCTCTTTTTGCATGGCCGAGCTGGTCGACTTCCAGTCTGCCGAGCACATCCACCACGACATCATCCTGTAAAGTTCCGAACCCATCCGGCTTCTTACCATTGGACTCGCGCGAAAACCACGGGAAGCAACAAGAAACAACCCCCATATGCATCACTGCAAGTAAATGAACAAAGATGTGTTTGATCCAATTGCGCAAACCGACCATTAACACAGTCCTCTGTATTCTGTAATGTCTTAAGCTTCGCAAATTATTCAAGCGTTGCGACATCTAAGGTGTTCCTTCTGATCATGAAACGGAGAGAATTTAAGCACGCGATGCACAGTACTGGGCATGATTCAGATTTCGACGAACAGAATGGAAACGAACTGGCAGCATACAATTAGCTGAATTCAATCGAAGCTTCAAAATTTTTGGAAAGAAATAGAAAAAAAGTTGATACCTTTACTAGTTGGACAGAAATCGCCGTTGAGAGCGAGAGAGTGAGAGAGAGAGCCATCGGAGAGAGGAAAACAAAGACGGAGCCAGAGAAGGTTGCACGGATGTTTAAAGATTTTGAAGCTTAGGATGCGTTTGTTTGGGTGAAATTATTTTTTGGAAAAGTGTTTTCTGGACTTTTTTTTTTTTTGGTAACCCAGGGAACGCCCGCACGGCCGACAGCCCGGGAGTAAACCCTGGGGGCAACACGTGCTAGCCACCACACACGTGTCACCGGTTAAGTCACCCTGCGGCGCCCGGGATTCGAACACTCAACCTTTTGCGAGAAGAAGAGTGCGCGTTCCAGCAGCGCCACCCAGGCGGGTGGTAATGTTTTCTGGACTTTTATATGTTTGGATGTCCAAAAATGATTTGGTCAACCGAAAACACTTTTCGATCGAGGAAACCATTCATTTATAAATTTAGAAAAGTAAATTTCCTACTTTAAGAAGGTGAAAATATTTTCCGGAATTGATTATCTTAAATTTATTAATATTTTATTCTATTTTCTTTTTTTTATTTTCTTTTTCTTTTTTTATTTTTTTTTCTTTTTCCTTCTCCCTCCCTCCGCCGGTCGCTGATGATCGGCCACAAGCGCAGGCCAGCAACGGCTGGCCTCAGAAGAGGCCGAGCTCGCCAGACCCAGCACAGCAAGCATGAGTCTCGCTAAGATTTGACGAGCTCGAGCTCACCAACCTCGGGCAAGGTCGAGCCTTGCCGAGATCTGGCGAGCTCAAGCTCGCTGGCGTCACGCGAGGCTCGACCTCGCCGCCTCCACCTCACCTAGACCTCACCGCCTCCATCTCGCCTCGACCTCACCGAAGGCTGGTGGGCTCGAGGCTCACCAGATTCCGGCAAGCTAGGGCTTAGCCGAGGCCAGCGAGCTCGCAGCTTGCCACATCCAAGTGAGCCCAAGCTTGGCCAATCCTAGCGAGCTTGCTGCTCGCTAGATCCAGGCGAGCTTGGGCTCGGCCAAGGCTGGCGAGCTCGAGCTCGCTTAGGGCCATCACCGAGGTGTTGTTGACCAGTTACGATGGAGAAAGGAGGAGAAAGAAAAGGAAAGAAATTAAAGAAAAAAGAAAAGGAAAGAGAAGAGAAAAGAAAAACAAAGATAAATAAATAAATAAAAATATGAATTTTTATAAAAAAGAAAATTAAAAAATTAAAAAATTTTGATTTTTTTTTTGCTTGAGATAAAGTCATGAGATTGAAATCATTTTCTAATAAAATCCAAATGTCAAAAAACAATTTCAATTGCATATTACCAAATGAAGGAAAACCAACCGTTTTCTTGGAAAAAGTTTTCCTGAAAATCATTTTCTTTTATTATTGAGTTTTTCGCGAAACAAACACACCCTTAGCTTGGATTGTACCAGACATAAGATATGATTTTTTACAATCCGAGGGATTTTTTGGAGGATTTATGATTCCACCTTATCCTATCATTTCCCAATCCAAATCTGGACGATCAAATATAGCATAATTGATTATAATTGAAGAGTGGGGGAATCAATTGAATAAGAGATGGACAGTTGTGATGAGCTTTGATGGCCGATTAAGGTGTCTAGATAAGAGCTTGGAGGGACTATAATGAGATTATGATGATTCGATGAAAATGAGATAATCATGATCAATAAGGTATGAGATAATAATGGTCCGACGATAAATGATAATGAGATAGTCATGTAATAAAGTCTAACATACTCTTATCATAATAAATAGAAATATATAAAAATTACACAATTCTCTCTTTCGATTTTTTTTTTCTTATCTCGGTGGTTGAAATCAAATAAATAAAGGACTTTTGTAGGAGAAACACTAGATGTTTACCGGTGCATTGCGCGATTTGTTATAGAAAAATAAAATTAAAATGGAGCATGAAACATTTTAGCATAAATGTAATAATTTTTTAAGGTATCGTTAGTTGTAGAAGGCACATATAAGACTAAATTATCACATTGTCGACCAAAAAATTCAAATTATCAAAGTGCAAACAACAATTAACTAGTATAAAAGTAAAAATATACAAACATAATATAAAATATTTTGTAAACATTATAGCATCTCTGAAATGCATATTAACAATAGAAACTTTTATCAACTAACTAATACTGGGAAAAACTTCAAATTATATGCTAAAACAAAAATTATTTTTTAAGACAAACGAGTTATAATTAGATAACAAAATAATGAGGCCAGAGGAGGAGGTATAATAAACTAGTTGACATATGTCTTGCTGCTTTCGTTGAGAAAGCACCAAGATTATTTCATACAATGAGGAGAGTCCAATTCGAACAATGTACAATATGAGATAATATACTTAGAGAGGGAAAAGTGTTAGAAAAGTTTTAAACCTATTGCATTTATACCAATTTAATTCTAAACCTTTTAACTGTGCCAATTTAGTCCAAATCTTTTGATCTAGTATCAATTTAGTCCTTCCAGCTAATTTTGGCTAGATATTGCTGATGTTGAGGCCGGCTAGCCTACGTGGCACTGCCGGCACTGACGTTAATAATTTTTAATAATATTTTAATATTTTTTCTGATTTTTTTCTTTTTTCTTTCTTCTACCTTTTGCCAATGATCAGCCACCGACCATGGCCAGGTAGGCTGGCCTTACCTAGGTGAGGGTTGGTGTTGACCACAGGCAAGGCTCGCCCAACCCTTGCCTCAGCTAAGGCGAGCCCCAGTGAGAGATCCTCTCGCCAGATCCGGCAAGGCCGGCCCTCACCCAAGCCAGATCTAATGAGCTCAACCCTCGCCTAGGCCAAGGCAGCCTCGCTCAAGCAAGGGTCGGTTGGGCCTCACCTGTGGCAGCCAACGGTGACCCTTGCCACAAGGATGGCTAGCCACCAACAAAAGGAAGAAGAAAGGAAAAAAAAATTAGAAAAATTAATTAAAATATTGAAAAAATTGAAAAAATTATTAAAACTTCATTTAAAATTATCAACGTCAACGCCAGCAGTGCCACGTAAGCCGACTAGCATCCACTTAAGCAATATCCAATCAAAATTAGATAGAAGAAGTGAATTAACACTAGGTCAAAAGTTTTAGGACTAAATTGGCACCGATATAATAGGTTTAGGGCTTTTTTGACACTTATCCCCACTTAGACTAACAAAATATTATATTACAATAGATTTGGCCTAATTCTCTAAAAAACCCAAAACTTTAGCTCATGTCCCAAATCTAATCCGAAACTTTTTTTATATTAGAAAAAATCCCAAACTTTAGATCCAGTACCAAATATACCCCGAACTTTTTTTTTCTCGGAAAAAACCATAAACTTTAAGTCAAATCCCAAATCTGTCCCGAAATTTATTTTGTGTAAAAGAAAATCACCAAAATTCAATTTATTTTAAAAAATATACCCTCGTCATCCAGTCTCAACTTGATGCGCCACTTTCATATCGATAACAAATCCACATCGATAAAATAACGGAGCTTTTTTTTTGACAAAGAAAAGTTCAGAACAAATTTGGACTAAACCTAAAGATTAGATTTTTTTAAAAATCAGGTAGATTTGTTATCGTCCCTAATTTTCATATCCTAGCATGGTTTTATTTTGGAGAATTTCAATAATTTTTATTGGATTGGATTTGTTATCGAAGTGAAAATGCGACGTCGATCTGTATCTATCGTCCAAATACTTTGCTATTTGTTATCAACATGGAAGTGCCACGTTAAGTTGGGAGTGAATCATGTGAGGTATATTTTTTAAAATAAATAGAAATTTGCTAATTTTTTTTGCTCAAAACAAAATTCATGACAAATTTAGAACTTAACTTAAAGTTTGAGATTTTTTCTTAGACAAAAAAAATTCGGGGCAAATTTGGGATTGAACCTAAACTTTGAGATTCTTTCTAAAAAAAAAAGTTCAGCATAAATTTGGTAATTAACCTAAAGTTTAGAGTTTTTTAAGGAATTCACCCTAATATATTCATATAGGTTGAACGTCGACGTCGAAAGAAAAAGTCTTTACAAACACCTTCATCCACTATTAATTTAGCGATTGATGAAAAAGGGAGTACCTATAACGACATGAGCTGGTTATTGATATTATTGTTTATTTTTTTGGCAATACACGAAAGACAGTTTCAATGGATATTTTTTCAGAAAGATCTGTTCGGATCAATCTTTACCGTTAGAACATTGTCTTTTCTCGAGTTTTGCGTCTTAAGTAAATTTACATGAATTAATATGATATACCTAAAAATTTTCTAAACACATAAATATTGATTAATTAATTTGTATTTGTAATGTTTCTTGTCTTTATAAGGTTTGGACGATATTGTAATTTTTCAAAGAAAAAAAATTAAAAATAAACAGCCCCTCAAAAAAATTACATTGTGCATTTTTCGACCAAGAAAACAAAGAATTACATTGTGCATTCATGTAATAGCTCTCATTAAAATTGACATGGCACAGATTCAACATTGTGCATAAATGAAATAGCTCCTCATAAAGGTCCAAATGGCACAGGAGTGAAGGTGCTACTGCAAGCAAAGCAAGCACGAACACACCACAACAGAAAAAGGAAAGAGAAAATAGGGAAAACCATGACAAAATGCCAACAATAATGTAAACTGGATCGAGAGCTGAGAGTGCTAATTGAGAGAGCCATAAGGACAATATCACGAAACAGTCGTTGCAAGTCTAAATTCAACAAAGGTACAAGAGAACCACCTCAAACAGCCCCAAAGTATAAATAAGACCCGGAATAGTCCTCGATAGAGCTTTTTACGCCTCCGTAGAAGGCTGCGCCACCCCGAATTTCGCCAACAGCTTGTTTAGAGACGCGGGTGAACAGACTTGGTACTTCACATTCCCAGAAGGCATTAGGAACACTTCGGCCAGCTCAAGCTTATCGGAAGTAAGGCTAGTGCTGTCCATAGTTTTACTCAGCACCTTCAGGGCAAGCTGGATTGCCTCCTCTCGGTTGATCTCATCCTTGTAATCTTGTTTCAGAATAGATTGTGCAGCTTGGTTATTGGCACCGATTGCTGCAGCTTTCCAGCCGCCATAGTTTCCACTTGGATCACTCATGTAAAGCTGGAAACCATAGTTCTTGTCCCATCCTGCGAACAGAAAAGAAACACCAAATGGGCGAAGCCCACCAAATTGCGTATAGCCTTGCTTAGTATCGCAGAGTGATTGGACTAGTTGTTCCACGGGCATTGGCTCCTGGTACGCATATGTGTACCGTTGAGCTTGGACTCTAGCAGTATTGATTAAAATGTTGGCATCAGACATAATTCCAGCAACGGCGCATGCAACATGATCGTCGATCTTGTACATCTTCTCCGTTGAAGTTGAAGTTTGCAAAAGCTTGGAAGTAACCTTCTTTTCACCAACCAAGACAACCCCATCCTTCGCTAGTATCCCTATTGCACTCCCAGCATTGCCAATGGCCTCCATTGCATACTCAACTTGGTAGAGGCGACCTTCAGGGGAGAAGATTGTCGTGCGGCTGTCATATCTCCGAGACATCTTTGCTAACTGCAAAATACAGGGAGAAAAACTAAATTAGAGAAGACGATTATGAACTCAAATAAAGAGATGAAAAGTTTGTTTTGGGCATGGACAAAAATGTTCTTCAGCGTCTCTTGTCATCCCCTTGAAACCGTGGCATATGAACATTTGGAAGAGTGAAGGGCACACTGAACCTCCAAGAAGACTCCACCAAATGTCTATTGGAGAGCAAACTACCAATAGTTACCCAAACAGACGTCAAGCGCGACGATAACTGCACTATGCTCACTAGCAGGCCATATGTCAAGACGAAGTCCCAGTACAGAAATTCTCATTTCAAGTATCTGTAATTCCATTTTAATTACAAATCTAATGGCTTGTCCCCAAATGGTAACAGGCTGTGGGACTAATACAGTCAATATAATTGGGACAGAAAAGAATGTCAAAGATGACAATATTCCAAAGTCATTGCAGCAGTGCCTATGAAAATGCTTCCTGCTTTTATTTGAGCAAGGAATTCAGCTGATCACTATTATAACACATCCCCCCTTCCCAGTAGGATCAAGTTTAAATTAAGTGATTTAAAACTTTCAAAAAAGCAAGGCAACCAAGCACAAGACGTACATAGTTATAACATCAAAGTGGATGCAAGAAGAAGCAATTTCAAGGTATCTTGTATAGAATCCTATATTTTCAGATCAAGGATGCAGAAGTGCAAAAGTAAATCCAATCCCAAGTATATATTACTTCATAGGAAGTACAATTGGAGAAAAATACCATCATCAGACAACAATTAGTGTTAGTCACGAATTCAATCAAGTATGAGAAGCTAAAGACAAGTGTAACAGAGATATCTTTCATCTCCCATGAAGTTTCTAGAGAAGATAGCAAGCCTACAAACAAACTTGTAAGTCAGAAAGATGTACTAAGCGAGAAGATAATCATGCAGCGATCCCCAATATAACTTTTTGAAGCTTTTCACTGTCAAAGTTCCTGCTAGGACACAATTTCAAAGTTAAATGAGAGAAAAACGATATTGCAAGGATGATATAGAGAATGCCAAAGTACCTTGCAAACATGTTGAACAAATAAAACCAAGCTCAACCCAAGTCACCAAAGGAGAATTAGCTAAACAGACAACCAAAATGTTTCATCAAATTCAAGTCTCATCACACCCCAAGGAGACTTTGTTCAAAAAAAGATGATGTATCTCGATGTCATAACAGATTAAGGGGAAAGACTTCTCAAGCATTTTCAGCCACAGAAAGAGACAAAGAGCCGATCAAAAAAATGCTAGCAGGAAATATCCCAGCATGGCCTTATGCTCACTCCACCTCAAACCTCACCAACTATTCCAGGCGATGATCGCTAAAAAAGCAACTGAGGGTAGAATTACACAGTCAAAATTCAAGATTGCTTCAAAAGAGTACTTGAAACTGTCTGAAATTGCCATGTACTATCAATATTAACATGTCAGCGCCATTTGGCTTCAACGGACATCGATTTCCTCTACCAAGAGCCCCGGCCAATCGGAAGCCAAAGAAGTTAGCCCATATTGCGCGTGAGCCAATTCAGACATGAAAATTAAAAATCCGGGCCCAACCAAAAATCACCAAAGAACCCAAGCATGCTCCACAAAGTCAAAATCTTTCACGGTAAGAAAGTTCAAAGGTTCGAACATGACGACCTAAAAACCGAATCCCCCAACCACGACAGTCGCAAAATGAAGCCCCCGAAATGCCAAGAATGTTCGACATCGAACCCACGAACCCGCTAATCTACACTCCCTCCCACGATTCGAGCACAATCAACAGCAGCGAAACAGCCGCGGCAGCCGCGCCGCGGCCAAGCCCCCAATAATCCCCCACCCTCGTCGCACTACCCTGAACACTACAGAGCTCGCGAAACCCTCCACTACAGACTCCTGAGATCGAAATCAAGCGAGCGGGGTACGGACTGGCCCTCGATCCTGCATCCCCTGCGAGGTCGCCAAACCCTAGAGAGAGAGAGAGAGAGAGAGAGAGTTACTGCTTGCGAAGCTCGGCGATGGCGACGACTCCGGCTGGTTGCCTGAGATCACGACGAGATTTGCAGCGGAAACAGAGCTTCGGCGAGCAACAAATGGGAAGTGAAAGTGTGAGGGGGAGGGGTAAGGGAGGGGAGGGGAGATTATAATTTCGTTTCTTCGGAGGGTGGATTGTTGGCAAAGAAACGTGGGTTTCTCCGAGATAAAATTGCAAAAAAAAGGAAGAAGATATCAAGAATTTCTGGAAAATTATGTATGTATGTATGTTTGTAAGGGTAATTGCACAAATAGCTCTTGAACTTTGGCTCAGTGTACAACATCATCCCTCAACTTTTGATTTGTTCGATGTGTTCCCTGAATTTTATCCTAGTGAGCAATGATGTCACCGAATTTTTATTTTGTTCAATATGATCTCTGAACTTCTGGCACATATTCAATCCGGTACCTGAACTATATGAAAATGTTCAATATCAATTCCGAACTTGAATTGATGGAAGGGCGACATCGAAAATATTTTTATACGGCTCGGGAGCTAGATTATGCATGCACCGAAAGTCTAGATACCATATTGAATAAATTAAAATTTTAGAGATGATATTACGCATTGACTCAAAATCCCCCGATCGTCTCTCATTTCCCCTATGCGTGCATATGTAAGTTCTCTGATCCTTTTCTTTTTCTTCTTTTTGGACGTCAGATTAATTATTACACCAGAAAAATGACACCCGAACAAATTTCATTATTCCTTGCTTAGAAAAGGTTGATAGCACAGTTTTATCGATATTTAATTTGGTCATATTGGCGCGAAGCGTCGCATGGCAATCGCACATCTGAGGCGAAGCATCGCATGGGAGAGTAAACGGAAATTAAGTGAATAAAATATGCATTTCACACTTAAATTTTCCAAAATTTAGTCATTAATGAAATGCGAAAGCCGCAATGAGGTCAGTGTTGAAAAATACATATGTGAGATGAAGTCTTTTTTTTTTTTTTGGTAAGGAGATGAAGTCTTTTTTATCCTTAGTTTTTACAAATCTATACTCAATAACAACAAATGATTAGGAATGATAAATCAAATGAACCAATACTTATTATTATTTAATTATGGTTCACGTAACGTGTCTTGTCATGTGACAATTATAAAAATAAAGTGAAATGCCATGCGACCTAGGCGAGGCTACCAGCACTAGATTTGGCTTGCTGGAAGCTAAATTTGGCCTCGCTAGAGTCTTGCTAAAGGCTATCTGGTTTGGCGTTTCTTTTTTCAATAAAAGCAAAAGTATTTTACCAAATGGCATTTAAACTAAACTTGTTTCCCGGTACACTTTAAAATTATAATTTACCATGCACTAATTACATTTTGAAAAACTATTTTAGCTTTTGCATTTTCCCAAAAACTTTTCCAAAAAACCGAACCAAACGTAACCCTAAGTATCCCATCGACTCATAGATGTCTAGCAACTTCTGATTAAAACTGACTGCTCCTTTGGGTTTGATAGAAAGGCCCTTCTTGCTGGAGTATCACGCCGGGCATGCTACTTAGTAACGACGTACAATGAGCAAAGCAGTAATCGCAGGCTCTTCGTTCACATGCAGAAGCAAGCATGGAAACTTGAGCAGAAATGAGCACAACGTGAAGGGTTATCTCATATATACCATCACATTATCAGCACCTCTTCTGAACTTGTTCTTGTAGGACTCGTTCGTTTCCCTTGTGGATTGTTGCACCCAAATGACCAGCCGGGACCTAATGAAGCAAAGGAGCATCTTCCTGGTCATGCTGAACTCCTCCGTCATCCTCGCCGTCTTCGTGATCTTCCTTGTTCTGCTCATTGCCCCGATCAGGTTCCTGTTTACAGCTTCGCCCAAGAACGCCTTTAAGGTCGATGAAGCGCTGGCTACAAGCGGCACCCGGTTCAGCCTCCTCATCGGGGTTCTGACAAGGCCGAACAATTATGACCGCCGCCATTTCCTTCGGCTAGTGTACGGCATCCAATCGTCTCCTGTAGCCGAAGTACAAGTCAAGTTTGTGTTCTGCAGCGTGACCAATCCCGAGCAGAAGATTTTCTTGGCGCTTGAAATCCTGAGGTTCAACGACATAATCATCCTCAACTGCACCGAGAACATGAACTTTGGTAAGACCTACACATACTTCTCCTCGCTCCCCGACATCCTTCCGAGACGATTTGACTACGTCATGAAAGCCGACGACGACGTCTACATTCGGCTGGCTCAGCTGGTGTCATCGCTTCAGCCTCTGCCAAGACAGGATTTGTACTATGGGTTCGTGATTCCTTGCCCGAGCATGAATCCGCATGAGGGGTACATGTCCGGGATGGGGTTTGCATTATCCTGGGATCTTGTTGAATGGATTGCTAGTTCGGAAATTCCTAAACACGACACAATTGGACCGGAGGACAAGTTGGTCGGGAGGTGGCTGAACACGGGGAACAAGGCAAGGAACAGGTTCACAAGCAAACCAGCAATGTATGACTATCCAGGAACCAATGGAAGGTGCTCTCACGAGCTTGTGCCAGACACCGTGGCAGTTCACAGGCTCAAGAGATGGGATCGGTGGTTACACGTGCTGGAGTTCTTCAATGTTACCAAAGAGCTAAATCACTCGAAACTTTACAATTTGTGAGTTTCCGTTTTTCTTATTCTGATTGTTCAGTATATCTTCTGAATATGTAAGTCGGGATTTGACTTGCCTCATGCACATACATTAAACAAACGAAAGAAAAAAATAAATGAGCCTATATTGAGTTGCAGAGAAACTCGCAGTCACGATCTGATGGCTTCAGCCAAAATTATTGCATCAAATCTCAGAGTTGCCAAAATGAATTATGTAACACAAATCGATCCATCGCGATTTGCAAAACAAAAGCCTCCCAAAGAGTTATGAAGGGACGCATACAAAACCGGCAATCTCAAGCGCTAGCAGATGACTTTTGCGTTTCTCCATGCTTCTGTTCTGAGGATGAGCAGCTCGTGCATGCCTCACAATCCGGAGGAGGAAAATCTCCCAAAAGACTTATACGAAAAGTCCGCTGCTTCTCTTCATTTTCAGGAACATGGAGGAGCACCTCCATGATTAAAATTTCCCAATCCCGAGGACGCAGAAAGGACAACCACGTGTCTTCTGCAATTTTCCAGTTATGGCAATCAAACTTTCATAAGGGACGTAATTTGGAAGTGCAGCTGCTATTGCAGAACCACATTTATACGCTTTCAGTTATTATGAAGTGCCTAAACCATATCCAGGTCTAAAAATTGAGAAGGCCTTGATTAGGAAGGATAGTAAAAAGAGTAATCTAGCAATCACATCTCAGGAAAAGTAATGGCACCTCTTTTCTCAGCAGAGATAATGCAACAGCACCTAGACAGGAAGACGATGAGAGTTCATTAGTTCAATAGAACATACACACCTCCATTTCTGACTGCCTTCAACTGGAAGATTCCATTGCCTTGTGGACCGGATACAGGAAATGTGCAAGAAACAGAATGCCTCTGGTGAGCAACTGCTAGAGATGCATTGTACCAGGGACCCTTCTTAATCGGTTCCCCAAGGGCATCTACGATTGCCTTGTTTTTACTTGCTTTATCCAGGGCCTTACTAAATGAAATTGAGGCAAAGACCAAGGAAGTGTTAGAAAAATCTCAATGATGAGAAACGAACAAAGTGATGACTAATGGTCATTTAAACTATTTTACCAATTAGTAGCAAGAAACAAAAGAACCAGCAATTTAATGACAGATAAGGAAAAGAATACTGACAAAATACAATTACTGCCTAGTAGCATAGAGTATCGATCTTAAATGAACTTGAGTAGCTTGAGGTATAATAAGCTTGTCACTGAGAAATAGAAAGCCAAATTGGCAAAAACATGATCCCTGTGACTAGCCAATCATATATGAGAAAAGTACGACGACCTTTTTTTTATCTAGCTGTGATTTAAAGGACACTTTCGAAGTTTGAATTATAGAACTCCTAGTGTCAATCTTGTCAACAGGGTTTGCACTTCTATGTTTAGGAATTGCGTTTCTTGCAAGTATTCTCAGAGACTCAATTTTCGGTTCCCAAGTGAAGTCTGACAACCATATATATGATTCTTGATGAAATTACTCGTACATGTAGTTTGTAGTTACTTGAAAATTGGTCAAGATTGATTTGACACATTAATTTCTTCCGAAAATGGATCTTTTAGCCATGCTGGATGTTGAGAAATAAGTGTTTGTATTCAAGCGTCACACAGAATCCCTGGTCACAATGTACCAATGGAGATAATATAAGACTTGACTGGATTTATTTTAGGGATTTCAAGGACTTGACTTCCTCATTAAATTGTTTTTCGATAGGACTGCACATGTTCCCAAATTTTAAAACCTACAAAGAAAGAAAAAGATCATGGAAAACCCCTCTTCACTTGTAACCAGGTGGCATGGCCTTAAAGTGAAGGACGAGGTTACTATGAGTATTTGTTAATTATTTTTGCATAATACCTTCTTTGGATTTGCCAAAACTTTTCAGAGTTCAAGAGTTTTTCCAAGAGAGCGATATGTTGATCTGCTTTTTCTAATTCTGCTTCGTCAACTTTACTAAAAAGGCTATACCGTACGTTGTGTCAGTTAATGCAAACCTCGGCAATCATAGAACCTGGTCATGTAAATCAGGAGTGTATTTTTAGTTGCTTTGCGCACTTACAACGCAAAGATATCACAACCAAATTTCCTCATTGAAGCTATACAAGATATATATGCTAATAGGATCAAATGTTCGGTATTTTGTATATTAACTACTCGTGCCAAGCATGGCAACAAATGATTTGAGTCAAGATCATGAGTGAAAATGCAAAATAACCCGAAAAGCATTAAGCCTTGACAAATTTGCTCTCCACCCGGGAAAATCTTTAAAGCACAAGCTCCCAATTTATTCTCTTTTGGGTATGTAAAGTATAGTGGGAAATATAGTTCTCAAGTAGAGCCACAGTAGCCATGAGATTTTATAAGTTAAGCATATGAAAGCCAAAGGCAACCAAGTTCTCCAACCCAATGGATATCTTTCAGGCTCAATCTTCACTAATTACTACATCACAACCATGTACCCATGTTAACTCAAATAATCAAATTTCCCCATGCTCCGGCAGCTCCACATTACTCGTTAACATCAAGAAGTTTAACCCAAGAAATTACTAAAGAAACAATGAGAAACTACCTGCTACAGGCATTGTAGATAGCAAGATCGTCGAGAGCGCTCAGAGCGACACCGCCCGTCACAGTGATCAGCACGAACGACACGGCCTTTCGAGCAAAACCGCTTTTGCCCTCATTCGAAGGCTGCGCAGAACTGCGAAAAACGCAGGCATCGAGTAAATTTAAGCCACCCAATTTAACAGCTATAATCCATCACCTTCTAAACCGACCAATGCATCAAAAACAACACGAACTGCCAATCTGTGCGGCAGAACCCTGAACGACTGACAAACAAATCAAGAACCACCGAACCTGGAGTACAGCGATTTCGGGGTATCCTTGGCGACGGAAACTACCCTTCTGGCTAGCATTTCTCGCACGCCCCGCCCGTCTTTCTCTGTCCGGCGGCGGAATCCTCGTCGGAGCAGCAGGTTGAACGCTCCAGACAACGCGGGACAGATTCTCCGGCGACCTGGTTCAGGAATTTCGTCAAACGGGTCAAGACCCATCACCTAGATTGACCCACTACGCCTACTGAAAACAACCCGGAAACGAGAAGAGAGAGAGAGAGAGAGAGACCTTGAGGTTGGCGGCGGGGTGGCGTCGCCGCTGGCTGCTAAGTGCGAGCGGAGAAGAGGGGAGAAGCCTGAACTTTGTCAAAGAACGAGGAGACATTTTGATTGCGTTCCGGGGCTCATTCCGAAATGCCCATTTTGACCCCCCAGATTTGCTAATTCATGTAAATTTGCCCCAACTTTTTCGGTAGATTTTCTTTTAAGGGTTAATATAAAAAAAAATTCCAAATTGATACGCATGTAAATTTACCCAAATTAACCAAAAAATCAAAATTAGTATATCGATGATAATTTTACCCTCCGTTAGTTTTTGTTAAATTTTATTGTCAAATTTATGGATTGAATAACATGCGGCAACTGACAAATATATTAGTTTGGAGTTTTACCCTTCGTTTGTCACGGGAGTATCAATTTATGACTTTTCGTAGTATTAATTCAATTAAATAGAGGATAAATTTGTCATAAATGTATCAAATTGAGATTTTTGGTTATCAAAAAATTAATTTTTGGTAAATTTATCATATGTATATCAATTTGAAATTTTTCGTAATCAAAAAATTAATTTGAAATAAATTTATTACAAATATATCAATTTAGAATTCTTCGTGATATTAACCCAATAGCTCTAGACGTGGCCTTTCGTAACCTTATTTATTAAGCAAGATTACGTGTCTCTCGTAAAGAGTAAAATTACATTTATGTCCTAGATACACCGCCATAATTGCTTTGCTGTCTCGGATTTCAATTTTCACCCTTGCCTTTTTTGAACATGCAGGTCAATAATTGCGAGCTTTAATCGGAAGGACACGATAGTTTAACGTTGGGACTCAGATGGGCATCCTATTTGAAAAACACCTTTTTGCCAGCCGAACATGGGGCTTTTCCCTTCCGCCGAGCTGGAAGAACAAGGCACGGTGACAATCCAAGTACACTGAGGACGGCCTCGCCGCAACCGGCTTCGTCGGCCTAGCACGCCATCGCCCTCTCTTCCCTTGGCTCTGAGTCTCGACCCCACGACGGTGAATCGATCTCTCCATCTCTGCGTATGTCATCTTTCTTCCCCCTCTTCTTTGCTTCAATCTTAGGTTGTGTTTGCTTTCGGCGAAAGTGTTTTCCGGACTTTCGGTTGTTTGGTTCTCCGAAAATGAATTAGTCAACAGAAAACACTTTCCCGTCGACACGGATATCATGTTTAATTTTCGGAAAGTGAATTCCTGGACGTGAGACGGTGAAAACACTTTCCCCTTTTTATCGGGTTCTCTCTCACCTTTAATCTTCTCAAGTCTCTCCCGCCTTTATGTGGTACACTTGCTCTTCCTTAGCTCATAATTCAATTTTCGAAGAGAGAGAGAGTCACCTGCGATCCGATGGGGCGCGATGGCAAGTGGTGATGACGATGGAGACCGACGAGGATTTAGAAGAACACGTGTAGGAGTTTGTGTTTCCTTTTCATTTTGGGTGTTCAAATTCTAGATTTACTAGATTGATTGAGAAAATCGGTTTTATTTGGTAACTTTGACTCAATAAATTAATTTGAAAGTGAGGCACACTAGTGTAAATTGTTAGTTCAAATGTTATTGATGATATTGAAATCATTTTCCAAATGCGATCCACACACCACAAAGTGTTTTTAGTCGCATATCACCAAACAAAGGGAAAGAAGCAATTTTTCTGGAAATCATTTTCCTTAATCATGGAGTTTTCCCCAAAAACAAACACACCCTTAGCTGGATTTTGCATTGTTGCCACCGTTGATGAGGATGATGAGGCTCGAAGTTGGTCGCGCTCAATAGATCTCGCTCAACGCTATCAATTAGGGCTCGAAAATCGAGCACGAGACGACGAGCTAGATTGGAAAAACAAATCCAAGACAGAGGCCTCGGCAAAGTGAGTTAAAGCCGCGTCTGGAGCATGGCGTCACGCAAGACCTCTGTCGGCGTCGCTCGATTGTGACCAACGTCCTTGAATTCCTCCGCGTATTTCAATTCCAAATATTTGGAGAGAGGCGACGGAAAGAGAGTAAGAGAGAAATACGAAAATATTAGCGAGGGTAAAATTGAAAGAAAAAAATATCATTAAATGCTAGAAAGCCCCTGAGGCCATGTTACCAAACATTTCGAATTTGGCACCTGCGGTTCCAAAGGAATTTGGAAATGCTCTCTCAAACACACTATAGAACTTACTTAGAGTCATCTTTCGTCCCGATTAAATTTAGCAAACGATATATATTCACAGCTTACACCGATAGAGAATTATGTCTATCCGAAAAAAAAAAAAAAGGCGAAGGCAGAGGTGTGCAGAAGCATCAACACAATCTAATCACGCATATGATTGAATCTAATGTCTAATCGTGCATATTCGTTCGAACAAATCTCTCACGCCGGTCGAACGTCCTTTATTATACACCGTGAAGTTGGGAAGTACAGGGACCAGATTGAAACGCTCTTCTAAGTTTAGGAAAATTCTATAATTAACCCATTTTTAAATAGTTTTTTTCATTTTAGCCCTCTATCAAGCCGCGCCGATAAATTGTCCCCGCGCGGGGGCAATTCTGGAAGATCGTGAAAGCGTTCCCCTCTTCACTTCCATCTCGCTAATGCTCACGGCGAGCGCGCGTCGATCGACAGAGAGGAAGATAGCATGTCCGAGAAGAAGTCCGTCCCCGATCACAGTCACCTCGCGGCGGCGGCCGCCGCCACCGCCGCCGGCGGGATGAAGAAGGACAAGGAGAAGGCGAAGCCGTCGTCGCCGGCGGCTTGGAAATCGCCGAATCGGAGCAGCCAGAGCGGGAGCGGGGAGGAGGGCGGCGGGGACGGCCAGGGATCCGACGGCGGCAGCGGCGGCGGCGGCGATTCCTCCCTCCCCGCCGTCAGGTTCTCCACTCGGAACGCTTCCTCGAAGTACGACTTCGTCAAGGTTTGTGTCCCGAGGAAGACGCGACGCGATCGTGCGCGAGTTCGGTTCGGAAGAGGAATCTGAGTTCTCACTCTGCTCCGGTGATGTTTCTTCGCAGGTGAAGGTGTGGTTGGGGGATAATTGCGATCATTACTACGTTCTCTCGAGGTTTCTCCTCAGCAGAATGTTGACCGTCACTAAGGTTCTTCTTCACTTTTCCGACTTCGACGTGCTGCTAGTTCCACATTTCGGTGCTTTGGATGTTTGGCTTTCCTAGGCTGTAGCAGCCACTGGATACAGTAATCCTCTGATATGAGCTCTGGTCATGATGCTTGAGAGGCATTTCAGCGTGCTAATGAATTGATTTCCCCTGCATTTGCGTGCTCGTGCTGGTAAAGAATGGGATGATGAGCCAATTTTATGAAGAATACTTCTGATTGTGGCTTGTCTGGTTAGCAGTTGGCACCTTGTGTTTAGAACATTTTGCAATCTTTGATCCCCATTCGCATTGGTCCATTCTTGTATTTTCTATGTTTTAGATGAAGTAGTAGTGAAATATATTGAAGCTTGAAGATTATTAAATGATCTTTACGGCATCTGGGTCAGATTCCGAATCATGTTGCCATCAAAATCGCCCTCGAACTGAAGAAGTTGCTCATAGACAACAGCCTTCTGGATGTGTAGGTCTCTCTCTCTCTTTCTGGGTAGGGTTGCTCTTGCACGACAACATAATTGTGCTACTTCTTATTTCGAGTTCTGTCTTGCAGCTCTCAGTCTGACTTGGAAGCTAACCTCTTCAAGGTAATTTATCCCTTTTCTCTGTATTCCCTGGTTAGGGTTTTTTCAAGAAAACATCTAAATGTGACATTTAGATCGAACACATGCCATACATTCCTAATATGCAGATGAGAAGTACACGAAATATTCTGTCTTGATGAAAGAGAGATGTTAATGGAACCACCTGAGCTGATACCACATAGAACCTGTTCGCTAGTCATATGTACATATGACTGGCGAACATATATATATATATATATATATATATATATATATATATATATATATATATATATATATTGGTCTGTTTGCTAGTCATATGTTAAGGAGCCTTATGTCTCGATTTTAATAATTATTTTGAAGGAATTTTAAGCTTTAATTTGATTACTATCACTCTTGAACTCTACTTAGTTTCCTTCCGTTTTGCTTTTTTATGCAGCTGATGGAGCGGCGGGGTTATGGAGAGGAGTATATAAATCGTTACAAAATGATGACTAGGTAACTAAGCTCTGCTAGAATCTGCGTCATCTCCTGCCCAACCTTTTCTTTCCAAAACATGTAGCAAGAGTACAATTGACCCGGTCTTTTGTTCTTGAGATGGTATGAACAATAAAAGGGGGCCATTTTCTTTGAGTTTTTTTGTAAAGTAAATGCAATGACTTGTGGTTGAGAATCAAAGGGTGAATTCATGGCTAGAGAACTCTCTATATATTTGACCAATTTCTATATAGTTTTCATGGCGTGTGAAATGCATGCTGTATTGCAACATGTGCAGTGCATCTCAATGGGTACACAAGAACCATATAACTGTTGTTCTGAGACTTTCTTTGTGATGTCATTGTTGTTTAGAGTTTGTCAAATGTAAGTAAATGGCAACATGATTATTTTCCTTGTGCCTCTCACTTTCTTTCTCTTATTTTGTTTTATGTGTATTTAGCTTATGATAATCGACAATAACGAACTTTGAAGGTTAAAGTATCCTATTTCTTGTTTCTGTGAGTTGTTTCTGGTTAAATGTTTCCTCATAGTGAAAGCAAGCTTATTTAAGAAGATGTTGCTCCACGGAATTGTAAAATAAGAGTAAATTGCTCAAAGAAAAATGTCAGGAGGTGTCATGGAGTTCATTCTAAACCTGGGATTAATCCTCTTTCCAGATTTCATCATCAAAGAGTGCCTTTGGTTATCCTAGTGTGTGGGACTGCCTGTGTTGGTAAATCTACCATTGCAACACAGCTTGCTCAGAGATTGAATTTGCCAAATGTCTTACAGGTAATAACTTTCCCCCTCAATTTCGTGGAGTTTTCTATGAAAACAATTTGTCTCATAATTTTCTTTCTATTTCGAAATTCCATACATGCAGACGGATATGGTATATGAGCTTCTGAGAACCTCAACAGAGTATGCTTTCGCCTACCACTATGCTTTTGTTTTTGTTTGGCATGCTTTCAGTTGTGAAATATCACAATGAGCTAGAATCTCATGCAAAATTTACTATTAGTGCACCACTAGCATCCACTCCTGTTTGGGCACAAGACTATAGTTCATCCGAGGAGCTGATTACAGAATTTTGTAGAGAATGCAGAATTGTTCGTAAAGGTAATCTCTCTGATCCCTTTCTCAGCTTTTTCTACAGTTCTATAATTTTGTTCGCCATTATTAGCAGTTTATCATACTATACTCTACGTGAATGCCAATAGCTATTTTCTGCTCAAAGTTTACTTTCAGTTCCATTTTAGCAAGTGGTCGTAATTTCTGTGTTATTAATCTATTCTCCAGGCCTTGCTGGTGATTTAAAGAAGGCAATGAAAGATGGTAAGCCGATTATTATTGAGGTACGTACGTATTATCATTCCTTTAAGGAATTCTTGTTGTCACTTAATCTTTTTGTGCAATACCGCTGCTTACGAGACCGTAGGAGAATTGCTATAGATTAGATGTCAAGCATGTCTAGAATTGAAGCTTCTAATTCGAATGCAAAACTGCAAGCGAATTATTTCTGTTGGTTGTCATGAGACATTGAACAGAAATGGGACACTCTCTGAATGCTATTTTCAAAATTTGATAGTATAGTGAGCTTTAAAAAGAAAATGATAGAATAGTGGAGCTTTCACTCTAAAACCAATCTTAAAGTTTGTTCAGTGGAATACATTCTACCTTCTAGTACACCTTCTTTCTCCACTGGTAATGGAAAGTTGTGATATCCCAATCCTTTTTTTTCTTCTCTAATATTTTTCTCTTGAGTGCTGTTTTAGCTTGTCATCACTCCACTATATTTTGTGCAATTTAAAATTCTGTAAGTGGTGCTTAATGTTTGCTATCAGGGAATACATCTGGACCCAAGCATTTATTTAATGGATGACGAGAACAAATTGCCTGGTGATGATCCAGCAAAGAGAAAAGAGGCAAAACCCTTACCTGTTTCATCAGATGGTTATACTGCCACTCAAATGGAAAATAATCCTTCAAGTGTCTGTAGTAGTCATGATGAGAGTAGCAATAGCTCTCTTGGGCAAGCGAACTTTGAAGAGGTTAATGTTGACCAGTTGCCTAAAATGTCAGTTTCTCTGGAATCTATGCACCTAGGTGGAAAAGTCACTGAATGTAAGACCCATGTTTCATTTCATCTCTGCTTTCATTTTCTCTATCCTCTCTGCCGATGTAAAATTAAATTGTCTTTCATGGGATCGTGGAAAGAAGTTCTCCATGATGTTTGGTTCCATATTCTCTCGTTCTAAATTTGTGCAACAAGATAAAGACTGATTCCATAGAATAATCGAGACATTCATTCATGTTGATGGCAATATGCCTAAATGTATCATATTAAAAGATACTGCTATTCCTGTTAAACTTTTCTTATTTGCCTTCTGAATTTTGCAATTCCAGGTCAAAATGTCAAAGATGCAGGGGAAAATAAAACTACGGTGACAAGGAAAGAAAAGTCTGGCGGTGAACCTATAATTGTTCCTATAGTTCTAAAGATGGCAGAATTTGAACATAAGGTTTGACAGCCTGTTTCATTCTCTTTTTATTTAATATTACGAGCAGTTTGCCAGTATTGTTGCCAGAATACAGTTCAGTTTATGTTTGTTACTTGCTGTTTTGCTTTGGCCTGTAAAAGTTACGGCTTGTTATCAGTGCAAAACACTTTTTGGACACCAGATGTCACATCCTCATTGATCGAACTTGTCTTTCTGGAACTAGCAACACTGTTTTTGACGTCCTTTTGTTCCCTTTCTTTTGTGCTTTTAATTTACTATGCTGCCTTTTTTTTATGAGATACAATCTTTATTTACTTCTCACTCTTATTTTCCTAGAGATCATATAAAATTCTTACCCCTGTTTGTAAAGGATAAACTTATAGTGCTTATAGAATCAGTCATATTAGAGGATCAGTATTCCAGAAAGCTTAAGTTGTCGGGACATGGGCTGAGGATGGACATATAGCATATGCTTAGCTCTCTTGCGTGTAAGTCGAGTCGTACAAATAAATCCCTATTTTTGGACATAATCATATTGAGAAGACAATATAAAACTCAAATAGATAAAATAAAATTGAGCAGCTGCTAGGATTGGAAGTCTTATGTGTCCTCTGATGCATGTTAGGCGATTTTTTTTATTTAAAATTTTAGCTCACTGGAAAGAAGCCACGATGTATATCTACCATATTCTTAGCATCATGCAACGTAGAAGCAGTGAAAGCTAGTATCCCAGAGACAACTCATGTTTCATACATGAAGAACGTATCACAATGGTTAATATATCAATGGAATTTGTGCATTGACTGAAGGCAACAGTTTGAAATAATTTTTTTCCCAATCTCTAACCTCTTATTAGTCAAAGAAACTTCGACCAAGTGTTATATGTCAAGAAGTTGGCAGAATGGTAAAAAAACTAAAGGGGTTTGGTGTATTAACAGAAGGCAAATATTTTGGAACATCTTTTTGCTCTACTCCCTGAGCCTTTGCCAGTGTCAAGACTATTTCAAAAGAATCAAAAGAGACTTCTCTTCTGGGAAGAACTTGTATTTGTATCTGTCAATTATAGCCATTTTAGGGTTTGTGTCCACTGAGCAATTGCGGGCTGACAGGAAGATGCTTGCTAGTATTTGAAGTTCTGGGTTAGCATTTTTACCGCTTTCCGTGGAGATACTGCTGATGGAATAGTTTGTTATCTTGGTACCTCTTAAAAGTATTTATAAAGAAAAGAGTTTACTTGGTTACAGGTCATTAGTTCTCCCAAGCTTTTGGTATATCAGTTACTAAGATGGCTATACCAAATCAGTTATTGGTTGTAGAAGTTTACAATACCTGTGATCTTGATATGTTATTTAACATCTAGTTTTTACATATGTCATACTGATTCGTTTGTCTGCAGGCATTACTGGAGGAATGGATCTCAACACGGACATTTAGTGGTAAATGTCTTATTGAGGTATGACGAATGACTTCTTAAATGTTTGTTTCTACAAAAGTATAATATGAGTATGCATCTAGCTGATGAGTAATGGTGGGACATGAAAGTACCTATCTGGGTTTTCTTTGAAGATGCAATCTTGCTAGTAAGCATAATGAAAAGGAGTTTCTAGGACAAAAAAGATATCCGGTTGAAATGTCCGGGTATCTATTTGTGATGTGTAAGGCTAACATGTCACTTAGCTTAACATCAAAAAGTCTGTGCGATTGCTGAAACATTCAGTGAAGGCAGAGAAATCGATAAAGTAGGCAGCTGCGTCCATGTGAATTTCTGTATAGGACAAATTAAGTTTTGGGTGATGAAGGTACTGCTGGGAATGAGCGGTAGCAAGGAGTGGTGTGGGTCATTTTTGTTGTGAAGTGTGGCACACCCACAACATGTGCATACAGTGAAACTATCGTATCTGGCCATTATATCATGCTCATGTGATGCATGGTCCATATCCAATTTTTGTAGTTAAACTTAGGTGATAAACTTAATGGTTATTCATCTTCATAGTTTTTGCATGACGGTTTTTTTTTGTGTATTATGCATTGGTTTTGTAGTGATGACCTTCTAACTTTCATGTCTTTGACATTGTAAAGTTTCAAAGAAATTATTTCTTTATTATGATTTTTTTGTACTTTCATGCAATAATTATAGTTTTATTGGCTAATAAAAATTAAATGAATTGTTGAGACTATAGTCAATTAGTACCAGTTTATCATTAATGCAGTGTAATCAATATACAATACAAGTTTATAATGTTATATATAGTTATTTCTTGCTGCACGGAAATATAGATTTAAGGGGAGAGAAACCATTTACAATGAATTTACCTTACCAAAAAAAAAACCATTTACAATGAATTGTGGATGGTATGGTGTGTTGTAGTATAAAAAGCAGCTTTCCTTTTTGTACGTTATTTTTTGTTTGATCTAAAAGATTGGTACTAATGAAGATTCTCAGATAAAGAAACTCTGGAGGATGTCTAGTAACAAGGCGCAAATATAATATGAAGGCTATCGATAATTTTTTTGTAGGATAAACCATAACATTAAGAAAACTAGAATCATTTCAATGAAGTCAATATGGCTAACATTAAGCAAAATTGCGTTTTCATTACTGATATTTTCTGGTAATTGTTCTTGGTGTGAAAGGAGAAGACTGCAGGCATATTATTTAAGTACTCTTTCCGTGAATTTCACATGCTGTACATCTTTCAGAAATGGCCTTTAAGTTGTAGTCGTTGGACATGTTTCTTCCCTCTTTTTGTTTCTCTTGAATGTCAAACTAGCATCTGTACCTACTGTTTGATTGTAGTGAAGGTGATAAAAAAATTTAGACGACCTTGAAGGTGGGAAATGAAAAAAATATTAACTTGAGAAGTATCAATTAATTGAATGGTTTGTCAAGTTGATGCTTCGTTGCCATTTTCTTGGCCTGCTAATGTCTCATGTCTGTTTATCTTGTTGCCATGATGACACACCTTCCATTTCCATAGTCTACAAATAGATTGTTAATTTGCCAATCCTAAGTCAATCCAATTATCTAGTTCATGCAGTATCGGCCTTCACCCTGGTTTAGGCATGCTGATATCTATTGTTCTTTAGTTTCCTGTTGTTATGGTCAATTTCATATCATGAACATTTTGTTCTGTAACTTTGTTCTAATGTTCTTTACTTCATTTTTTACTGCTTACTGGATGTTAGCACCTTCATTTGTCTATGTGACAGTTTTTTCTGTCCTTTGCAGGACAAGGATAGGCTGATAGGCAACTTAAAAACTATTCAAGATTATCTTTGCTCGTTTGAAAAACAGGTTTGCAGATTCATGAGTTACTGTTAGTAAAAGTAGGTGCTTTCTACTCTTTATTTCTATCCTATATGTGTTTGGACCTATAATCATGGCTCTACCAAGCATAAAACTCTTTTGCTGTCTAAGCTAATCCTTTAGCACGAAACTTAAAGAGACCAAGGAGTCAATTCTTTTGATGGTATGGTTCTTGGTGCTCTTGGTTAGAAAGGTCACATAGAGGAAGTGTACATGCAAACTTAAAATATTTGAAAAAGCTAGAGAAACCGCTATTCTATATTTGTTCTTGCATTTTTCTGCACCTTAATTCATTTTGTTCTGCCACAGGGTTTGCCGGTTGTCAATATATCTGCAACAACTTTCCCTCAAACATTAGATCATCTTCATAATTATCTTCTTGAGGTATTTTCTTCACAGTTGCCTTCTCATGTAGAATAGTGAGGTCAGACATGTTGCATACACTTGGTAGCATGTTCACGTACATGATGCACAAAGTAGACAAGATTTTGTAGTGAGTGACTTTGGTTGGTGGATGTTTTGTTCGGTTTGCAATATTCTCTTTTGAAGAAGCTCAGTGAATATGAAAAAGGTTTCAAAAATTATATTTCTTTTTGCAGACTTGGAATGAAATCTTATCTTAATATACACAATGATATAGCTGGTGATGTCATCTTCCTAAGAAAGCAGTTGACTCTAGAAAAAGTCACAATTAGTAGATTATATCTGCAGCTATGAATGAAACTATAAGGGTGCGTTTAGTAACCATTCCGTTTCCAGAAATAATTTCTTCTCAGAAATAATTTTTTTTTAATTTTTTTCTCGGGAACAATTTCTGAGTATTTGAAAGTGTTCGGTAATTGCCTAAAATTTCTATTCCTAGAATAGAAAAAGAACAAAAATGCTAACTGCACAAAATATTTTGAATTTTTTATTATTTCTTTCTCTTGTTTTCCTTTTTTTCCTTTTCTTTTTTTCTTATTCTTCTTCCCTAGCCTGTGGCTGGTCTCCGGCCATGGCCCGCGGCCAGCCACAGGCCAGGGCCGGCGAGGGCATTGCGGCTTGGGTGAGGGCTGCCCCCATAAGCTGTGAGGGTGAGGGCGGCCCTCGCCCAGGCCTCGAGGGTCCAGCCCTCGCCCTTGTCGTGATTCTTGATTCTTGATTCTTGATTCTTGATTCTTGATTTTGTTCCAAAACTATTCCTGGGAACAAATTTGTTCCTGGGAACAAAATATTTATCAAGCGAATTTCTGTTCTTTTTTTGTTCCCGGGAACAAAAAAATAGAATCCAACACTATTTGGCCAGTTACCCGACAGCTCCTAAATATTCAGACTCGTGCTTCTGCAATATTGTTGAGCTTGGGAACTTGCGAGATACTATTATTGGCAACTTTTGCTTCAAAATAAGATCGTTCTGAGGGCATAAAATTTTCTCTCTGCTCATTTCAATTCTCCTTTGCAGTGTATTGAGCAAGGTATTTCATCATCTTCGAGCAAAAGTGGCAGGCACTCGGTGGAAAAGTAGTTAGGGGTTCGATGATAGTTTGAGCATTTTCTGGTGTGAAAGTCTCTTAACAAAAGATGTATGATAAAAGGTAAGTTCGCAATTTCTCCTTTTGTTTTGGGGGGGCGGGGAATCGGTGAGAAAGCGCAAAACGGTCTACATTTCGTCATATTACTCTTGCAGCTGTCATTGCTATTATTTTATTGTTGCCACTGTTTATGTTAGCTATGAGTGCTAAGTATGAGGGATCTTGAGGGATCGTTACCCTCAAAGATGCTAACATCTAGTTCCTGTTCTCCTGCGGTACCAATACTATTCCATTCAGGCAGTTCCCTGACCATTTATTGTTCTCACTTGATTATTGCATGTCGCATGCTCTCTCTGTGTTACATCTACTGTTTGGTAGTAGCAGAATCTAATACTTTCGTCCCTTTTTCAATCTTCGATTTTCAAGCCATCTAATTTTTTTATGCAGGGAATGTGGTAAATACCCCAAATGTGTGGCAATGTGAGAGCAATCCAATAAACAAAATGTCCGAGACCGACTGAAGTAGCCTCAATGTGGCACAGGAGGCTTTCTACAGGTAGCAGATTGTCTTGAAATTTTTCTTCCGCTTTGCCCATGGGAAAGCTTAGGCAACGCGTCCTTTAGAGGCGATAGCAGTTGAATTTGTATCGACACAGAAAGACACGAGTGAAAACTGGTGCACGCGGTTTATTCTCCTCATTCTCATCGGCAAGTCAACTGAAGTAATTCTGGGAAATGATTGATTGTATGAGTGCTTCGTTTCGCATTATGGTTTTTAACCAGTCAATTCGGCATGCTATGCACGATATGATGAAACAGTCATAGTCTTAGCTCGAATGGTTAGATTGCATGGTGTTGTTAAACGTTTCTCTTTTCTTTTTTTCTTTTTAAGATTTTACCTTAAACATTTTACTTTAAATGCGTATCATTTAACTTTTACTTAACATTGAACTGAATTGTTCTATTCTCTCTGACATATACAAATAATGTGCAGGCTTCTCAATTATTATAATTTTTTTTCAAATTCGAAGGAAAAATTCAAATGTGTTTTCCGAGTCTGTTTATTATAGCATTAGGAAAGTAGCAACACGCAGGAAAAATCGGATCATCCATTTGGTGGCTTCGAGGATCGAATCAAACCGATGGATGCGAGCGAGCATTTTCCTTTTTGTTGGAGCAATCAGAAATTAAAAAGAGTAGGGTTTCCAAATTCGAATGCAAAAGCCAGTCGAAATGTACATCACATGGCTTACTTAAACGCACTATCATTGACGGCGTGATCGACAAGTAGAATACGATTTTCTCAGGCGCCGCGACCGGCCAGTCCGCCCGGGGTTGGCGCTTTGGCACAGAAGTGCGATTCGGAGGGAAAACTGGAACGGTGCTAAACTAAGGGGAGACGAGGGAGGGGCATAATCGCCAAAGGGGCAGAGAAGACGGGGTCATAATAGTCCCCAAAAAAAAGAGGGAGAAATGTAGAATTTCAAGGACGTTGACCATGCGTAAAGGCGATGGTGATATGGCCGCCTTCTTCGTCGTGCATGGCGGTTTCTCCTCCTTCCCGAACTTACAAGGATTCAAGGAAGCCACAAATAACGACCGCGTCACCTCTCTCTCTCCCCCTCTCTCCTTCTCTCTCTCGCTCACGTAGATTCAGATCTGAAACGCGGTTAGGAGGAGGAGGAGGAGGTGAAGAAGAAGATGGCGAACGTGTCCCCTCTGGCCAAGTATAAGCTCGTCTTCCTTGGGGATCAGTCGGTCGGCAAGACGAGCATCATCACCCGCTTCATGTACGACAAGTTCGACACCACTTACCAGGTCCGTGCGGATGCTGCGATCCCATCTTGGTTTTCGACGGACCGATTATTTTGGCTTGTCCCTCGCCACGGACGTTGCATGTGTTTTGCATATACGTGGTGGGATTCTTCTGTTGGTTTTAGGAACGTTGTGACCGTTTGATGTTGGACGTTTTGTGAATGCACAAAAATGGTATGTGATTGTCAACAGTTTGGAGTTGGCGTTCCTCTGAACGTTTAGGATCTCGAGGCCCGTTATTGCATCGTCATCGGGTTACGCAAAAGGCCCGTCGACTTTGCCAATGGCTTTTTCTTGAACTGAACTTTGATGCATATTTCGTCCATGCGAGAGGAATTCTGCAACTGAGGCTTTTGAGGCTCTAAGTTGCTTTATTCTGCTAAAAGAAGAAAAAGTTCCAACTGCACGAAGTGTTCACGTATTACTATCATCAAATTCAGATGTCATGAACTTTCGCATACAAATGTGAAATGGAAAACGGGGACTTCATCTAGTAGGATTCTTTTGAGATGGTCCCGTTCTGTGACATGAATAGGCTCTCACTGAAGCTGTCTGAACTGCAGGCCACCATTGGAATCGATTTTTTGTCGAAGACGATGTACCTTGAGGATCGGACAGTGCGATTGCAGCTTTGGTAGAGTACCAGCCTCCTGAGTCCTGCTATTTCTTATCCCCAACATGCAAATTTGTGTGAATTGAAATGGGTAATACCAGGCAACATTGATTCTGATGTGCAAACGGGCGTGTAGCATCTTGTTAATACTGAAACCAATTAAATCGAATAATGGAGGTAAAAGAAAAAGTGAAGATACCCATATAGTGCTTGTGTTGCAGACCAAGAAAATGTTGCACTTAGCTACGTCTTTTTTCTTTCCCAAGTTCATATCAATCAGTCTCTTCAGAGCTCATGACTTTCACAGTAACAATTAATAATATTGTCTTTTCTGATTGTTTTCTTCGAATTTCTTCATTTCTGCTAATTTTTTTTTAATTCTAATCAATATGGTTTACAAAGTTTATTGTTGAGCATACAGATGGGATGTTTGATCTTTTATTATACATCACATCAATGTGGCATTTGCTTGATTTCTACACATTTTCGTATATCACATCCTTGACCTTGTTGAACCCAGGGATACTGCTGGACAGGAGAGATTCCGTAGTCTCATCCCAAGTTACATTAGAGATTCATCTGTTGCAGTCATCGTGTATGATGTAGCCAGTAAGTATCGGTTGTGGAAGAAATTTTTTCACGCTTCCTTAGTTATCCTGTCAATCTAGAAATAGCCAGTATTAGTTGAGGGTAAAAAAATTTCAAACACTTAGTTATCTTGTCAAGCTCTTATTAAACTTTCATATTTCATACTAGAATTGCAAAGGAAACTAGAATTTGGAGTATCGACCGTGCCTAGGAGACGAGTATTATTTATAATGTGGACTGGAGTTTGTGTATCTGTTTATTTCTTGTTTTGTAATTGTTTTTGCATTGATTTGAATCAAAGAAATCTTTCTGACAGTTACTTGCTCAAATTAGTGACTTATCCTGTCAGCTGAATGTTTGGTAAGGACCTCACTGTTGTGTCATGTTCCAGATAGGCAATCCTTTCTGAACACTACCAAGTGGATTGAGGAAGTTCGGACTGAAAGAGGGGGCGACGTAATCATCGTCCTTGTTGGGAACAAAACTGATCTTGTTGATAAGAGGTAGGATACCTAATAACTTTGATTCTCTTCAAGCTTGTGTATGGCATATTCTTGTCTCTGTTTAATCTTAAAATTAGTGGAAGGCATCATTAGAGATGGTAGTTAGTTCTGGTTGGTGCTCTGTCCTGATTAGTTCCATGTGCTTCCAACATTTCCCTAATGAGATTGTTTATGTTTCTCCAATCTTCAATGCCTTTTTTCCAGCTAAGATGATGGTAGAACGTTCTTTTCCTGCAAGAAACATGAAACTTTTCCTGCTTAAGTTGATTTGCTGGCCAAGTTATCATGAACATGACAATTGGCAATTTCCTTACCAAAAAAAAAAAAAAAACATGACAATTGGCAAAGAACGTCCCTTCCAGTTTAGAAGAATTTGTGATGTGCTCTTCTTCAAAAGACTCTATACTGGTTTACATTCGAATTTTTGGATGAGATTTAGATTCATGGTCAAATTCAAGTATGGATCTTCTCTTGGTTTGTACTGTATTCTGCAGCAAATTGAGATGATCCTATCTGATTACTTTTCTAGAGGATTTTATTGTCGGTACAAGGAGCAACAACTAGAGTTCACTAAACAATGAAGCTTTCGGTGGTGTACTTAGAATGGTAAATAATACACTATATCTAATGATCTGTGATGGAAATCTCACAGGCAAGTCTCAATAGAGGACGGAGATGCCAAATCCCGCGAGTTTGGAGTTATGTTCATTGAAACCAGTGCAAAAGCAGGATTTAATATTAAGGTTACAAAATTGCATTCCTGGTTTTTCTTTTTTGTTACTTATTCAGCTGAAGAACTTCTCAAAGAATGATTTGTCGAGGATTTTCTTCTATTTCAATGGATTTTATCGACCTCGGAATGCAGGAGTTTCAACTGTCAACTTCTTTCTTGAACCTGCATGCTCATTTATATGGTGCAATTGTGTACCTATGTTATCCTCAGTTTCCACCTGTTTGTACATGTAATGACAGCGGTGTGTCTCTGTTCTCTTTTCTTAAATGTGCTTCTCATTTTGGAAACTGTAGCCTCTATTCCGAAAGATTGCCGCAGCCTTGCCAGGGATGGAGACACTTAACTCTACAAAGCAGGAAGATATGGTTGATGTAAATCTGAAGCCTACCGTGAATTCTTCCCAGAATGAGAATCAAGGAGGAGGTTGCCCTTGCTAAGTGCACTTTTGTTCTTACTAGAACGCAGTTCACGGGTTTTCTTCTTCTTTTTTTCCTTTTTCATTTCAATTTTTTATGTCACTGTTTTTATGTTCTTCCCCACCTTGCTTGGTCCATGATGAAAGCGATCTGGACAGCATGTGAAATTGAATAGGCAATGGCAAATCTTGCTTTGCTATGCTTGTAAAAGGGAGCTTAGTCAGATGGAGTACGATCTCATTTTTTGTTCTGTGAATTACAGCTGAATCATTATATTCTCCAATCGTAGTCTCAGAAAATCCTTCCTCTGTCTGCTGGAAAACCTGAACATGCAATAATTTTTCTCTCTTGTTACTTCTTTTCTTTCCCATGAATGTCTTCTTCTTTTTACAAAAGTCTTACTGTCTACTATAAAAGCAAAGGCCTCAAATTGCTCCAAATCCTCGATCAATGGGTGGGCCGAGCAACCATCCATCCCACTGCTTTGACTTATCCACAATTCGAATGCGGATCCCGATTGACAACCTATAGTTGATAGTCACAATCTATGTCCTCTTCTTTGGCCAGACATAAACAATGTCTTACAACAACCTCATAGTGCTCACTAATGGTTTGTCATCTCTTGGAGAACGAAAAAATTTCTTGGACATCATTTCACCACTAAGCAGTGAAGTTGCTACACTGTCTAAAACTGTCTGATTTTCCCCACTGTCAACATGCCAAAATGGTAATGTACATTTCCATGTCCAAGTGGGCTGTGAATGCATGCCAAGTGATAATCATTCTGAGAGGGCATTATTCACTTCAGGTCAATGGCCACAGTAGTTTCTGCAGGCCAAGTGAGAATGATGGGTGCATAGGCAGGACAATGACGAAACGGTACCAGTTAATGGCTTCCAAAAAGTGTGCCTTTTTTCCTAGTGAAATGAACATGAAGTTTAATATAACCAGGTCGAATGATCCCTATGAAGTTCATTTCTGAAAGAGCATAAGCATGATAAGATAATAGCTTTCTCCGACATTTAATCACAGTAAGCTTTACGAAGCAATCCAAGTCCAAATCAGTTGAGCAGATTCGTCTATTTACATACAAGCCTCCTGACACTCACACTAGAAAGAAACAGGAAAGAAAGATCTACAACAGCCAATTCTAAACAAAACAGAATAGCATCAAGCTGTCACAAGCTGTGCTCGAACCCAGTACTATTCTGCCTAACTCTGAGGGTTAGATAAATGAGTACCAATGTCCCAAAGCTTGACCTGCAACCGCAACAACAGGAGATTACTATGGTCATACAGACAGATCTACTAAATGGGCAAGAGTAGATAAATCCCTTTCATCTATGTTCATCGTTTACGTAATGATATTCTGCATTGCGCATGTACTGTTTGTCTTGGTCCTCCATTGACGCTCACACAACTTTAGTCGATCAATTGAGGTTTGCTATCCCACTTTGATGAGAAATAATTCTGTTTAGGCTGAGAAACCTGGTGCAGTATAAGTAATATTATAGTCCAGAGATGTAGAATATTGATGGCTCCTCCTATGACTCGGCAACAGATCATTTAGTACACGGAAAATTCAGCGGATAATGGGAACATTATAGAATTGCTATCCCATTACTGGTAAAAACTACATAGTTTTTGTTGAAGGGCTCTTTTAGGGGTTAAGCATAAATAAAAAAATGTGCCCTAAAATGCGGTGACATTTCTCGAGATATGTCATCTTTGGAAACCACAAATTTCCTTCTTATGTTTTTCCACCTAAGTATGCATAACAAGTGTCCTTAATGCTGGACACGGAGCATGCTCTTACTGTGAAGAATAAAAAGCTTGGGGTAGGTTCTGCAGCAGAAACGACTACAGAAACTTGAACAATTAATGAGGCTGTCTTCAGCTGCAATATTAAGGCTTACAGGATGGAGAAGAGGAAGACAATTTTCCTGGAATCAAATGAGGCAGCACGCTTGTACCTCCTCCATCTGTTGTTTGATGAATCGTGAAATTTTTCTATAACTGGCTTTTCTGTAACATCAAAGAAACGGCATAGGACAAACTTCCAAGCTTAGCAATAGCACTGTAGGAAATATGATACAGACTTTAAGACCAGCAAGGTAAACGCATCAGAAGAGAGAAACGATGAAATGCAGGTATGTGCAAAAGCCCAAATTGTTTTTTGTTTTTTGGCCGAAAAGCTCAAAGTTATCAAAGAGAACTTGTTTTGCATTGATGAAATATACACCTCCAAGTGCAAGTTGAGTCCGTTGGATGAGCAAATTATCATGTAAAAGATAGACAGGCAGAATGTTGCTATGCTGGATTGGTATGAGCTGAGCACCTATCTGTAAATTTAATGGATGAGTTCTAAATTGATACTTACAAAGAGCTCATTTATTTTATACTTTGCAAATTCTTTGCCAAGTAAAACTCTTTGAAACATGGATTCATTAAGAGATCTGATAACTACTTCAGCAAGATTGTGCGCTAACATCTTCAACCAGAATGTTATATTTTCTGTGTACAAGAAGTTGGAGAGATGCACAAAGAGTCAAGGTTTAGATTAGCCCTGAGTTCACACACATAGAGCCATAAGTCCATTTGACAGGTTTAAATGGTGAAAAAAGGCAAAGTGTGTTTGGCCACAAGATAAAGGTTTATCTAAAAGTAGAAATGTAAGTTGGATCCAGACACGTGCCCAAATGTTTTCAAAGATTTATGGCACTCGACATTAAATAAAAGTCATTTCAGATTCTAGTGAAAGAAAAAGTCAACATGCTAAGAGGAACAGCTACACCAAACACCTACTAAATTTGTTGCTACAAGTAGCATCAAAATATCCAATTAAAAGATTACCAGAAAACACCTAGAACAAAGATAGTGTCAAAGTGTCTTCAAGCTCATACCTTTATTAGGGAGCTTCACAAACATTGCACTGTGATCCATTAGTAGTTGAGCTAACTTTTCGCCTGTCTTTAAGCTTACTTGTCTCTGCAAGACCCTTGGAGTGTTCTGTGAGTGGTGAAAATCCGATATAAGCAACAGTGCATGTCAAAATTATTATCAAAAAAGTTGTTATGCCATGCTACAGAGGAAGTAACTTAAAATACGATTTTCACACCAGCTTTGAGGTGAAGAGTTTATAAAACATTCTGCAAAAAACGACCTCAATATCAAACGTCATACAAAACGAAGGATCTAATCACAGACAAAACAAGTAACAAAAGATTTTGAATTCTGGTTTTTTATGCAGTACCTTGCTCATCTGTAAGTAAAATATGATAGAGCTGCACTTACAGCAAGTAAATTATCGCTGTTTTTGTTCCCATGAGATTCCATGCGGGGTTTAGATTCTTCCACAGTTTCCTTCTTGATATCTATATCTATGACACACTGCGAATAAGCTTCCAAGCTTTCCTTTTGAAAGTCAATGCATTCTTCACAACTTGCGTGGGCATCAAAGCATATCTGGTTTTCACACGGATCTTGTACTTCTAGTAAGCCAAGGACTGCCAGCTTTGATCCACATTGTGCGCTCATATCGTCTTCGTCAGGCAACAGGGAAATGCTATAGACATCATCGTCCTGCACCGACATGTTTTACCAGTCTCATTATCAGATCACAGAGCAAGCTCAAATAGACGGGGATGCCAAACGACAAAGCTAATCTGCAAAGGCCAAAGTTCATGTCCAAACAGATATTGACTAAAGAGAGAGTGAAAGTGCTCGTTCATGCGATCCTCAAGAAAAAATGGACCCTCGTCGTTACTTACCGGTGCTTGTGAATGGTGAAATGGGCAGTTTAATTTCATCGGAAGCGAACCCTCGTCAAGGAAGACTGGGTATAAACCTGAACCGAAGTCCGAAGAAGCGTAATGAGAGCTCAAACACCGGGAACATTTGTTTTAGCATCTTACATGATGTGACCGAAGCTAAATTTACCCAGCTGACAGCGTTGGCTGTCTTCCTCAATAATCGAATCCAGCGCGTGGAAGCACTGACAGCCGATGGGAAGATCGTCGCTTGCCTCCGCAACCACCGGGAAGCACGCTCTTTCCTGTCGAAAAACTCTCCTGTCAGGATGCGGGCGGACGCTTGACACACGGACCAAATAACCGGCACTCGCTACAGTAGCTAGACATATGTACTGGGAGGAACACATCGGAGATCACCAGCACACAGCAAGGAGGGGGGGAGGAGGAGTTGGCAACAAATTTTCTCCGCCGTAATTTCCACTTTGCATCTTCCCATTTTCGAGCTCAGTCAAGCACACGCGCGCACCCCCCCCCCCCCTCAAGCCTCTCGCACAAGCATCAAGACTTCAAATTTGACCGAAACAACGACAAAGTTCGGGCCTTTTTTCAAATTCTTTCAACACCCAACACTATACATCATCGCAACTTCAAAGGGTACGCACAGAACGAGCGGAAATTCCCGAGAAAAAGAACCGTCGAATCGCTCGACCAAGATCCGGCGGCGAACCGAGCGCAATGCTGCGAAACACAGACAATGTGGCGTGAGGCAAGAGGGGTGGAGAGGCGAAGCGCGACTTCACCTGCTCGTGAGGATTGACCGCCATTGGAAGCAAATGCGCTGCTGCGCCCGAGGGAGAGAGAGAGAGAGAGGGGATGTATGTGAGGAGGTTCAACCGAAGCAGTGGCGCGATTTCGCCGGAAAACAACCTGACGGCGACGCCTCTTGACGGCGACATTTTCCTGACCAAACTGCCCCTCGCAATTTTTTATCCGATTTATTTATCTCCTCTCTTTTTCTTTTTGTCATTTTAAGTTTTAACGGTTGATTTATATATATATATATATATATATATATATGTGGAAAATGTCACTACAAATCCAAAAATAAGTCCGCCGTGCAACGTTTTTGTCCTGAACTTTTAATCTCAAACTTGCATATCGAGTGGTGCATTTACTTTCCGTCCTCAGGCTCCGAAATGAGATTATTAATGTTTTTCGAGGACAAGGGGTGCTGTTGTAGCACCACATCAAAGAAAGATTAAAAAAAAAAAACGAAAGCGAGCAAAAAATCAAATTAGAGAGGAGAGAGAGATTGTGGATGGTCGGGGTCGACACCGTCGTTCCGACCTCGCCGATGAGGGCGGATGCTACCCAGAATGTCGTCGAGGTCGAGCTCGAGTCAGTGAGGGTAGTAGCATTAGCAACATTAGAAACGCCTCTTTTGCATCATCCGCTCGAGCAGTAATAATTCAAGCGTGGGGCTGAGCTCAGAGATCGTCTTCTACACTAACATATGCAAACCCACCACCTCCAATTGCTCAGGACGCTTCTCAACTCTCCAGCCTCCCCCTCCATGTTGCGGACCCTCAAGCCAAGCTTCGAGCTCGAGCGGCCCTGGCGGCCACGAGCTTAGAAGCCAGATCTGACCTTAAAGCCGGTGGCTGCGATGGCTTAATTTTCGGCTTTGAAGCTTTGCTGCAACTAGATTATGATCATTGTCTTCGAGACACTCGTCCCTCCTCTCTGTCTCTCACTGATATGGGGCTTGCATGGCGCCACATCTGTGTCACTTGTCCTGAAAAAACATTAACAATGCCACGTCAGATCCACATGTGATTTTTTATGGGAGCCATGACGAAGGATAAATGCGTTACTCAAGACAAAAAAAAATTAGATAAATATGTCACAGTAAGTATAATTTATGATTTTTGATGACCTTTACCCTTAAATATAATTTCATTCCACTAACTCCACAACCATCAAATGATTATTTTTGTTTAATCAAGCCTAACCTCATTTAATTTTAATTTTGCCAATTTGCAATGCCCAACACATTGAAAAAAATGGCCAATAAAGACGGGGGGGGGGGGAAGACGAAGAGCATGTCGCCGGACAGGGGAGCACGCCGCCTTGCCCCCGACCACAACCGCAACCGCCCTCGTCGAGACCCTCGCCCTTTACCCCGCGCGATGTCCCGTTACTCTCGGGTGTCGGCACCTTCGCGTGTATAAACTCCGTCGTAAAAAGGAAGGAATTTTGGTATTAAAAAGAAATCGGGCATGCTACTCGAAAATTCAAATTCTCGAATGAATGACAAAATTATAAGGGTCAAAAAACCAAAGCCCCAAAAAAAGAGGGGATTTTGGATGGATCATCAAGGGCAGGTCGAGGAATCGTAAAGAATGAATCTTTCTTCCGTCGTTCGTACGAAGACTTGTCGGAATCCTGGCCAAATGAACTGCACGTGAAGCTTTGGAGAGACAAGACAGACAAAAGCAAAGGGAGTCACGAGATCCTTTTCCTGTTCCCCCCTTTTGGTGGGTTGCGGATTGGAGCGATCCGAGCCCGGTTTTGGCCCGATTCACCGGAACCGGAAAAAGCAGCCTCTTCTCGTTTTGGGGCGTGTTTGTTTGAGCGAAAGAGTTTTTTTTCCGAATTTTCGTGCATTTGATTTGTTGAAGATGGTTAGTCGACAGAAAACCAATCTACCATCAAGGGAAATATCCATGCTTAAGATAAGGACGAATGGATTCCTTATTTAGAGGACGGGAAACGTTTCCCTTTGAAAATGATTTCTATGGAAAGTACTTCCCCCTTAAAAATTTTCCAAAACGAATACACTCTCAATTTGGAATAAGTATCTAGCAAATGGATATTTATTAGATTTATTTAGATCTAACAAGTAGTTACTAAACGCGCAAGAAATAAGAATTTATTTGATGAATGAATTCAGTGGTTGCATGACATTTGGAATTTTCTATATTAAACTCTAGTGCGCACATTGAGATATTATTGGTTATTGGTAGGGATGTGCGAAATAACTGGCAAACCAAAACGGGCAGTTTATGTGGGGACCGGTCTGGTTCACAGTTCTAGGCATAAAACGTCCACTTGGATCGGACTGATAATATATATAATTTTTTTAAAAAAAAATTTGAAACAAAAAAAAGAAAATATTTTAAAAAAAATGAAAACCCTAAAATCCATAATCAAAAGCTCAACGCCCATCAACTAAGTGCTCATGTCTTCTCACTCTGACATAGTCATGGCCACGGTTCGGAACCGACTGTTCCGGTTCGTGACAAAGTACGAACCGGAACCGGTCAGTTTCGGGCCCGTTCCGGTTTCGGTTCAGGTTCAGAACCGATCGGTTCGGAACAAGTTCCGGGCCGGTTCATAATTTTTCTTTTCTGTTTTTTTTTTTCCTTTTCCTTTTCTTTTTTTTTCTTTTCTTCCTCCGTCGACCATAACCGGGTCGGCGGAAGTCGCCAGCGTCGGGCAAGGTCGGCCTCGCCAAATCTGGCGAGGCTCGACCTCGCCGGCGTCGGGCGAGGCCGGTCTCACCAGTTGCTGGCGAGGTAGAGGCCTCGCCCAACCCAGGCGAGGGCGGCCCTCACCCGACGCCAGCGAGGGTGGCCTTGCTTGAGGTCGGCGGAGGAAGAAAAGAAAAAAAAAAGGAAAAGGAAAAAAATAGAAAAGGAAATAATAAAAAAATTAAAAAATTACTGTTCCGGTGACGGAACATTATTCAATATAAATTGTAATTAAATTTGGGGACAAAAAGACAAGAGAGAAAGAGATGGCTTGAACTTAATAAATTATCATTAAGCACATTACAATTCGTTACAACGATCTATAAAAAAAAGGAGCACAATATATATACCCTAAAATGATCCCAAAACCTAAGCATTTCGTGCGCAGGGGATCAGAGGTCACATGTTGTCGGATTATACTTCGGTTTCCCTAAGCTCACGTGGGCATACCCGGTATGAAAAATAAGGGTTCCCGAAATATTTGCCAACTCCAATAGTTCGTTTACCCTCAATCGTCATTATCCGTTCCAGTACTGGTACCGATACCGGGAGCAGTAGTATCTCCGTCTTTAAAGAATTCAGATTCATTATTGCGATCTATCTCTTGTTGCCAATATTGAGCCTTCGTCCAATCAGCAACACAAGCTTAAATCTCCATTGATTCTGAAGCTAATCTTGAACGATGTTCGTCCAAAATATTACCTCCAGCACTGAATGCTTGTTCGATCGCAACTATGGAACAAGGGGTTGAAAAAATCTGTTTTGCAATAAAAGAAAGGATTGGGTATTCGCTTGCGTGCCTCTTCCACCAATCCAAAATTAAAAAATCTGTATCATATTCGGATTCAGTAAACTCAAATGAAATGGTTAGATAAATCTCTAATTCAGAAATATTTCCTATTACTCCCTTTTGTTTTTTTTGTCTATGTAATAAAAGTTGATACTCTCTACTAATTTTACCTGTACTGTCATTTTGTATCTCCGTAGATTGAGAAGATCCAATATCACCTAAATTATATTTAGTATAAAATTCATTATATAATTTTATTACTACGTTTTTAACATCACGTACTATGGTTGTAACATTTATTGCATCATAATGTAAACATTGATAATACGTACGCAAAAAATCATTTAAGCCATCCAATTTGCAACGTGAATCAAAAACACAAGCAACTAAATAAATAATGGGAATTTCGCTATAATAATGTAGCCACTTCATTTTCATTGCAACTATAGTACGTTGTAATTCAACATCATTTTCATATTCATCAAAAATTCCGACAATATTAGTATACTCTACTAAAAATAAATATGTAGTAGGATAATAAACACCGCACAAAGTATAAGTTGCATCATTAAAAACCTTTAAAACATCTAAAATTTTTTGGCAAATATCCTACTCTTGTGGGTATAAATTAATCTGAGGTATATTATTAGAAATGAATGCACATAATAAATCTTTATATGCTAAAGATTCATTAAGCAAGTGGAAAGTAGAATTCCAACGAGTTGGAACATCTCTTGAAAATCTTTTTGGCTTTTTGCCATTTTCTCTACAAAATCTACCCCGTTCTTTCATTTTTTGGGGGATGTTTCCATAAAAATTGAATCGCCGTTTTTATTGGTTGAAGAAAAATAAATTTAAAACATGACAAGCACATCTAACGTGAAAAAAATTTCCGCCAAAAGCGGGTTTACAAATATTTTCTAAATTGGTAATTGAAGCGGTATTTGCTGCGGGATTATCAAAACCAATTGAAAAAATTTTGTTAAGCAAATAATATTCTTCTAAAATTTGCCTAATTATTCTATAAATATTATTTGCCCTATGCTTATCATCGAAAACTCTAAATGCAATAACTCTTTTTTGAATACTCCACTCGTCATCTATCCAATGACATGTTATGCCCATGTAAGAATGATTTTGCCAATGATCACTCCAAATATCACTACCTATATGCACGCATCCATTAAATTGCATAAAAAAGTTTTGTAAATCTTTTTTTTTCCATTTTTGTAAAAATATTTAATTCCTCGTTTAATTGAATTTCTAGGAACACGTTTTATTTGTGGAGCACATGCTTTTTGTACAAATTCATTAAAACCAAATCTTTCTTCAAAATTAAATGCTGAATGCTCAACGGAAATAAATTTGCCTAATTCTTCCTTATAAGTTTTTTCATTAAAACGAAATAAAGGGGAAGTGTTAGGATTGACGTACCCGGAAATTTATTGTTGCCTGATATTGATTCCCGTTTCGGTTGGATGTTTGCTCCTAAGATGTCGTTTAAATATTCTATATCCTTGTCCACCTGTATATTTATATATTTTCCCACAATATTTACAAATTATATCATACCTTTTTTGACCAATATCAAACCTTTCCATTTTCGTGAAGTGATTCCAAATGTCAAATGTAAATTCCCATTCCGCTTCCTTTGTTGTAGATATTTCGGCAGGAGGATGAAAACTTTCTTGCGTCGGGACGCGCTCCACATCGGGAAAAATGTTGATTTCATCATCTTGAAAATTTGCATATTCACGAGGATTAAAATAATGATGGGATTCCGTCGTGATATTTTTACCATTGCCAGTTGGCACTCGACTTTCACTTGTCATTTTTCGAGTGGATTGAGAGAATTGAGCGGATTAATTAAGAGAATTAAGAAAGAATTGCGTGGATTGTGAAAATTGAGAGAATTTAAGAGAATTTGAGAGAATTTCAAGTATTGAGAAAATTTGAGACTTGAGATAAGAGAATTTGAGAGATTTTATAAAAAAAAATGAGAAGAAAATTTAGGATTAAAAAAAAAGAAAAGATAGCCGTTGCAATTTTGCAATGGCTATCTTTTTTTTTTTTTTATAAATTTTTGTCCGTTTGGGCGTTGGCCGTTGCCAGGGCAGCCTAAAGGCTTCCTTGGCAACGGGCCGCAAGCCCGCTGCCCGCAGCAGGGCCTTCAGACATGCAGGCCCTACTAAGGGGGGGGGGTTTTTTTTTAAATTTACCCGCAGTAGGGCCTGCAGACATGCAGGCCCTGCTGCACCCTGTGGGGGGTTTTTTTTTTTTTTTTAAATTTTGCCCGTTGCCAGGGCAACTGCAGGCCCTGTTGCACCTTGTGGGGGTTCGTTTTTTTTTTTTTTTTTAAATTTTGCCCGTTGCCAGGGGCTGCCCTGGCAATGGGCTCCAGCAGCAGCAGCATGTCCTGCAGAGTGCAGGTTGCACCTGCAGGCTGTGCTGCAGCTTTCTTCTTCTTTTTTTTTAGTGGAACCGGGCCTGGAACTGGCGGTTTCGGGCCGGTTCAAAAATTTCTGGAACCGGAACCGGCCCTGTAGGGCACGGGCTGGTTCCGGTTCCAAATCGCGGGCCCAGTCAACGGGCCAGGGCCGAGTTTGACCGGGCTGGTTCCGGGCCAAAAACCAGCCCGTGGCCATGATTACTCTGACATTGTCTAAATCATCTCTCTATCTCACATTCATGGTCTCCACTTTTAAGCTCATCGCCAATCGATTCACGGCCTCGACTCTCAATTCCCATCAACTCATGATTGCGCCTACGGGCGTTCATTGTCTCCCTCTCTTGTTCTCAGTCACCTCTATTTTGCATGAAACTTGGTGGGAATAGACTCACCTGAAAATTGGATCGGACTGGTGGTTTGGTTCTCGAGTGGATCCTTGGAACCAACGGGTGGTTTCCGATTTCAATTTTTCGGAATTGGTCATTAGTGGGCGATTCCCGGTTCCATGGTGGGAA
>CM062249.1:42462343-42493015 GCA_031216285.1 Syzygium syzygioides
TTGTTCTCGCAACTACCTTCATTTTGGGCATGTATTTTGCCTTCTCATTTGTCTAATATAATCTGCTTGCATGGCCTCACACCGAAGAGGTTTATGAGGAGTTTTGTTTTCTTGATTGTTATTTGGATGCTTACTATCGACATTAGTTGACTCGTCTGACTGCAGCTCTCCTCCCCCCCCCCCCAAAAAAAAAAAAAAAAGAATTGACCATCCCTTGTTTACAGCACCCATTTAAAATTTAATCACTGGCATCGCAACTTTAATTTTCCTGTAAATAGATATGTTTCATCATTATATTTAATTGCCAAAGATAAATGAAATTTTGCAGCAATTTTATATAATTTTACAGATCGGGATATAATTTGAATGCAGATATCCAGCAAATACTTCTGGATGCACAACATCGGTGGTTACGCCCAGCTGAAATTTGTGAAATTCTCCAAAACTACAAAAAGTTTCAAATTGCACCAGAGCCCGCAAATATGCCTCCAAGTATGTTGGTTTTCCCTATGAATTGGGTAATTTTATGGTTAGGTTTATCACTTTCTGATTCACTGTGTAACCTTTACGTTTTCTTCTAAATCTTGTATTTCGATTGAGTGTACTTTCTATAGGAAGTAGTAATCATAGATAACATAACTAAATCTATGCAGAAGCTGATTCTTGGTGAGGAGCAAGATCTCTACATCCTACTGATTCCATTTTGAATTCCTTGCCTACTTTTCCTACTCTGCAAATTACATGCCTGCATACTTCAGATGAACGGATAATGAGCAATAGATTTGCTTGATAGACACATAATTTTGTGTGTCATAATCTTTTTTCTGATAGATTCTTTGAATGATTTTGCATGCTGTGGTACCCGCTCGATACCCTGTTAATGAATTTGTACATTTCCTATAATATCAAGATATAGCTAACAAGTTCACAATGTTGGACTTTACATTAAGAGTTAGTTTTGTTTAATATTGTTGTTGCTATGATTTACACCTTTTGGGTTCTCATTGTCCCCTCAAGGCTGCCTTTGTGGTTAGATTGAGATGTCATTGAAGGAGGTGGAAGCAATCACTCACATTGCATTGAACGCAGGCAGTATCTACTTTTCATTTTTGGCGATTGTTTGAAAACTATTTTCACATCTTAAAAATCCATTCAGAGATGATTACTGCTAGCTTCGTCTTTTTACATAGTTGATCCTCAGTCCTGCTTCACCGTGTTTCCTGTTTTTTCCTCTTATATAATCGGTGTCTTTATCTGCTTCTGTCTGAATAGTAGACGGAATGGTATTTCTTGTTTTTTTTTTATTCTGTGATTTTGTGTTTTAAAGTGCTGATTAATTGATTGCTTTTGCTTAGTTTCTCTCTCCTTTCATCTGCACTTGATATCGTTCTTGACCAGTGCCAACATTGTGAAGTATTAATCCTCTTTTTTTTTTTTGTGTGAAATGAAAATCTTCTGACACCTGTTCCTTGTAATGTCCTTGGGAACGAGCATATTAGATGAGATGGGTTTATTAAGGTTGACTCTCTCAATGCATGCCGTATGTGATCATTCATTTTGTATGCAGGTGGTTCTTTATTTCTTTTTGATCGGAAGGTACTCAGATACTTCAGAAAAGATGGGCATAATTGGAGGAAGAAAAGAGATGGGAAGACAGTAAAGGAAGCTCACGAGAGACTCAAGGTAAGGATATCTGACTTTGTAGTTCTATCCTGAAGGTCTTTTCATGCTGTATTTAATAATAGATGAAGTATAATCATTTCAGGCAGGAAGCATCGACGTATTGCATTGCTATTATGCACACGGTGAAGATAATGAAAATTTTCAGCGACGCACCTATTGGATGCTTGAAGAGTGAGTTTTCTGTAAGGTCTTACCATATTATCTTCAAAGAATAAGGTTATTGGGATAAAAAGGCTATTCATTATAAATTTTTTTATCTTCTGTGTGGGTATGGTTTTTTTTTTTCTTGGCGGGTGGGGGTGGGGGGCGGCGTTATATGTTTACGTGTCTAAACATGGATAGATGGATAAGGCACACAGCTGACTGCGAAGAAATATTTGCCTTTAAGTTAATCACTTTTAGTTAGTTTGGTATTTCCATAATGCTTTCTTTGAACAATCGTTTGAAGTAATATCTTTCTCATCTTCTTAAATTTTCAATAGGAGATTATTATTGGAACTCATCCTGAGGAAATCAAAATGTCTGACTGTGGTTTTCTCTTGTTCCATCTTTTTTGCTCACTGTTACAGGGAGCTCTCGCACATTGTTCTGGTACACTACCTTGAAGTAAAGGTGCTTATTACCTTTTATTTCCCCCTTTTCTCTGTGCTATCCTCTCTTTTCGATCTAACCGCTGCTGCTGGCATAGTGTTATCTCATTGTAATCAATGGTGTTTTAGAAGTTAAACTGGATGGAAAACTGGTCAAGCCACTGGCTTATGGTTTGACTGTGCTAACTAGTTAACTTCTGGTCAACATGAGTGAATGGTTTGCCATTCAACCTTGCCAACCATTTTTACCGCCTGGGTAGATATAACTAAGTAGTGAAATAGTTTTAGTATTTATACATAAATCAAGGCTCTACATATATATATATACACATATACATATACATATACATATACATATACATATATATAATATATAATATATTTTATATGTGTGTGTGTGTGTGTGTGTATAGAGAGAGAGAGAGAGAGTGGGGGGGGGGGTAAGTAATGCAGTCCAGTCAAAATAGGTGGCCACCCTTCATATTTAGTGCATAATATGACAATGGATTGGTGGACTTCTGAGGGACTTGATAATTACTTATGACAGTCATTCTGGAACACTTGATTTAACCTGTACAGAGCTTTTCTCAATTTCCACACTTAATCAGGGTAAGCATTACTCTCAGACCCTTGTGGCACAATATCTTGAGTCCCAATAATGGTTGACCACATCTGCTAGCATGTGATGTTTGTACATAGAAGGGAGTCCTTGGGCAGAGCCAGGTGCTCTTATTTTAAGATGGTAGGGGGACGATTGTTAGTACTGATAATCAAATAGAAAGCCCCAAGGGCACCATATTCTAGGATCCAAACTATGTGATTGAATAAATCCTCTATTTGTTGGGGGCCCAGCATGTTACAAATGAATAAATTGAATCCCCATGCAAGGGTTTTGTAAACATGCCTGCAAGTCGTCAAATGTTTTTAATATAAAATTTCAGCGAGTTGCCACCGTGTTGACATAGCTATGGTAATAAGCCATTGCGGAAGCTTTTCTCGCTCGAAAGATGGTCAACCTTAATAGGCTTAGTACGCTTGTCAGACACAAAATTAGGTGCAATATGAAAAGTGAGCTGCTTGTCACTCTGCTACTTCATTGGCACAATCTCCTTGAGTTCAAGTTCCTTAAGAATCTGTCATGTGCACATTAAGTCACATCGCATGTAGCCTGGGCATAGCAAGACTATGGACTGTTTCCTCTTCTCCATGACAGAAGATTGCCTCCAACAAATATGGAATAGTAGGTAGTAGACTTGCTCTCTGAATAGGTCCTCCCACTTATCAGGAAAAGAACCTCCTTCCCTGAAAATTTTTATATAAAAGGTGATATCGGTAGTAGTTGGATATCAGAATCGTTGAGGAGCTTAAGGAGATGATTTAGAATGAATTACAGCAGATTGCAAAGGCAATGTTGGGTCTAGCGCAACAGGACAGTTCAGCTTCCCAACTACCCTTATATATCCATTTGAATGCTCAGAAAAGCCCCCATCATCAGCTACCAACATGCACATTGGACTTGATAGGAAATACTATTTGGTGGTGTAAACCCTAACATGCTGGTCCTGGCCAATAGATCCAACGCATACTTTCATTGAGACAATTGTATACCCTACTTGGATCTTGCCACCTTAAAACCAAGAAATTGTTTACAACTTTCCAAGAGGTTTGTCCACGTCAACTTTCTCTTCTTCTAGAAGAGTAACCCATGTATTTCTCTCATTTTGCATAAATCTCTGCAGACCTCTATGCTTTTCATTTTTCACTGTGTAGATATAGTCCTTCAAACGCTCCCAACAAGCTTAACTCTTGTTCCAATTAATGGTGCTTTCATTATAAAAGAAATTATTTTTATTTGGTGGTTTAGTGGAACACAAAATCACCAATAGCACAATTGTCTAGGGTACTGGCTATGTCTAATTTCTATAAGTCAGCATCATAATATCCTATCTCAGCAGTATTGCCAATTTAACTGCGTTAACCCTGTACAAGCAGTGTCTCTTTCTAAAATCAATTCTCTTATTACCACAAGAGTCTAGACTAATTGAGCTTCTGAATCATTAGAATCAATCAACAAGTTTCTACACTGTAAATGCAATTGTATCTAATATATTTTCTCTTGCTATATGATGCTCACACTATTATGTGCACATTTTTCTCAGGGCAACAGGATGAACATCCATCGAATCAAAGAACCTGAAGAGACAATTTCCTTGTCCCGTGAAACTGAAGCTAACCATGAGATAAATAGTTCTCTGTCTTCTAATTCTCACCAAAATAACTACCAAGGTCCTTCTCAAACAACGGATAGCTCTAGTCCTCAGGCATCGGAGTATGGGGATGCTGAATCAGGTTCATTTCTGTGTTATAGGCTTCTCCCGGTTTGTTTGTTTAATAACTGTCCCAGATGTCATTCCTTGAGTATCATGTGGTTGGAAGTGCTTCATAGACTGATTGTTCATTTTTTAAGTTAACTATCTCTTCTTGGTTGTTTTTATACTTTGCACAGCATACAGTAACCAGGCAAATTCTGGAATTCACTCTATTGTTGACTTTCAAGAGGCTGGAATGCAAAATATTGACACTGGACACTCTGATCCTTATTGTCCGGCTTCATATTCGAGTAATCAGTGCATTCTTTTTCTTTGTATAATTTTTTCCTGTTGATTTGGTGGGCATTCATACTCAATTGCTTATAGGCTTCTTGAGCTTCTTATCTTTTCATTTGTTATCTTATAACTTAACATCACCAATCTTATGGTAGTATTCTCAACTTCCAGCAGATGATTATCAAAGAAACCTGTCTCTTAAACCCGGAATGGATTTTCTCTCTCTTTCTTCAGCTGATATCACTAGAGAGTGTAATGTCAATGGTTCAGCATTAGAGGCTCAAAAGCATCTTGATTTTTCAACTTGGGAGCAGGCATTAGAAAGTTGTACTTCTGGTGGCCAATCCAATCTTATTCAGCTGTCAGTTTCTTCTGCACAAACTGTTACCCCTGAAATCTTGCCTAAACATGAACATGATATACTAGGGCAGCTTTTCACAGATGGTATTTGTACGAAGCGGGAGATTGGGATCCGATTGCAGGACCAAGAAGAATTACAGGTACTTGAAGATAGCTATGTAAATTTTTTTTTTGGTAAAGGTAAATGTATAGCTATGTAAATTTGATCCTTCTTTTGTTAGAAAATTTTTTTCTGTAAGCATAGCGTTAATATCTATGCAATCTGCGTGCTCTATTTTGTTGGTCAGATGATATCTACAGAAGAAAGCGAATTTTGAAATAGTTAAGCCATGGAGCAAATTGCTTTTTAAAAGCTTTAGTTGGCTTTCTATTATGAGGTCTATAACCTCATTCATGAGATATCGAGGAACATCCTTGTTAGATTAGTAGTACCTGGATCATCTTTATCTGCTCTTGAATGGTTCTTATATTCTATTGACCGGTTTTTTTTTTATGTAGCAGAGCTTAGAGTTTGCTTAATATTTGCATTAATGGAGCTTTTTAACCAGATTCTGAAGTCGATTTGTACCTTGTCTAAGTGGCCTGGGGATCCAAAGTTGCATGCAGACATAGCCTTTGATCTTGCTTGTAGTTACATGGAGAAAGTTATGCTGTTGATTCAATAGTGTATTTTGGTGCCTTGCCAGGTACATCTGACCAATAAAATTGCAGAGAGTGTAAGCACAGAAAATGGACATCATACAAACTCATTCTTAGATGGCAATGTTGCATTAGAAGGAAAAGCCGGCTGCCCTCCTATGGGAAAACAGCCATTTGCCAGTATCCTAGCAGAAGAAGGTTTGAAGAAGATTGACAGTTTCAACCGGTGGATGAGTAAACAACTAGGGGATGTGAATGAGTTACTTGGTCAGTCCAGTACCGGAGCCTACTGGAGTTCAGTTGTCAGTGACGGTGGTGTTGACTCGAGCGACTCTCAGGAGCATGAAAATAACTTTATGCTCACTCCCTCTCTTTCCCAGGAACAACTATTTAGCATCATAGATTTTTCACCAAGTTGGACATACGCTGGTTCAGAAATCAAGGTACTCCGACTGAAATTTCCACATTGTGCACCACTAGCATTGTCATAGCTTTAGCACCTATCAGAAGTTCTCTATTGAATGGAGCAATACTTGCTTAGTTTTATACTTAAGTGATGCCACTACCTCTTTGTTTTGCTATGTGGTACAGGTGCTAATCACTGGAAGGTTCTTGAGAAGTCAACAAGAAGCAGAGCTATGCAAATGGTCTTGCATGTTTGGTGAAGTAGAAGTTCCAGCAGAGGTTGTAGCAGATGGTGTTCTGCGTTGCCATGCTCCGGTGCACAAGGCTGGGAGGGTTCCCTTTTACATCACATGTTCCAATAGGGTGGCATGTAGTGAACTTCGTGAGTTTGAATTCCGTGTGAACAACTCTCAAGATTGCAGTATAGATGAGACTCTTTACACGCGTTTTGCAAAGTTGCTGTGTGCAAACTCTCAGCGTCTCAGCAGCAGTAATATTGGGGAAAACTCACAGTTGAGAAGTAAGATCTGTTCATTGCTTAAAGACGATGATGCTCGTTGGGATCATGTGTTGGAAAGTACTTCAGATGAGTTTTCTACAGAGAGAGTGAGAGAGCAGTTATTCCAAAAGCTACTCAAGGAGAAGTTATGCGAATGGCTCATAGAAAAGGCAGCTGAGGGCGGAAAAGGTGCCAGCGTATTGGATGAGGGCGGCCAAGGTGTGCTACATTTTGCGTCTGCTCTTGGCTATGATTGGGCCCTGCAACCAACAATTATTGCTGGTGTAAGTGTAAATTTTCGGGATGCAAATGGATGGACTGCACTTCACTGGGCAGCATCTTTTGGCAGGTAAGCACTTCTGATGTTTCATGCCTGGTTTTCTGAAGTGCTGTTTTCACCTCTAGAGCTTATGGCAGCATATATTAGGTTGCCTTTGATTCTAGAGACTATCCTATTGTTACTTTTCTATTACTGGGGAAATGCTGTCTAGACATTGCTTTCGCTTCTTTTGTATTGTCCATTTTCTTCAGGATGTAATTTAATTTAGAATCAAAATCATCGACACTCAAATTTACTGTGATATTTTATTTTATGTTTTGTCTGATTTCAGTTGGATAGAAGAGTTACTCTTTTTTGGTAGTTTTACGTACTCAAGAAAGAATCCCAGGGAAAGCAAAGGTTGCCTGGGCAAGGTTACACCATGTGATTATCCTCACTGATTTTTCTCTTTTTAGTTAGACAGAAAATTAGATGCTTCTTTGACTAAATGGGCCCTCAAATCTTCATTCTTTATTTTTGTTTACGTTGCCAATAACCAAGTCTGGACTGAGATGTGGTCAGCCCTTAGTTGTAAACATTCAATAGATTCTGATTTAATTATTAGGGATGGAATTGGTTGACTATCAGTGGTTCACCACACTACTGATTATTTTGAGCTGCATAGGGAGGACCTAAAGTTCTTTTCGTGAATAACTAAATCATTTGAACATTCCAGTGAAAAGTTTGATCCTGTTATAAGCACTCGAATGTGTCTGTATCTTGTAATGATCTTGTAGAATGTTTTATGATGATATTCCTGTAGTTATGCGTACTTTTTTTTTAAAAATAAATACCATTTGATCATTGTGGTGTTAATGATATCAGAGAGCGGACGGTTGCTTCCCTCATCTCTCTGGGTGCAGCACCTGGATTATTAACTGATCCAACTCCCACTTATACAACGGGTAGAACGCCTGCAGATTTAGCTTCTGCCAATGGACACAAAGGAATTGCCGGTTATCTTGCTGAATCTGCTTTGAGTACTCACCTTTCATTGCTTAATCTGGACACTGCTGGAGGTGATAACTCTCATGGTTCTGGACGAAAAGCAGTACAAACAATTTCAGAAAGAAGTCCCACTCCAATTGGAGAAGGAGACTTGCTGAGCGGCCTTTCACTTAAAGATTCGTTGGCCGCTGTTTGCAATGCCACTCAAGCTGCTGCACGTATTCACCAAGTTTTTAGAGTGCAGTCTTTCCAAAGAAAGCAATTGAAAGAGTATGGTGATGATAAACATGGAATTTCAGATGAACATGCTCTTACACTGGTTGCAACAAAGATGTACAAACCAGGACAAGTTGATGAACCTTTGCATGCTGCGGCAATTCGGATACAGAACAAATTTCGTGGATGGAAAGGACGAAAAGAATATTTAATCACCCGGCAGCGAATTGTCAAAATTCAGGTACATTACATACCTCCCTCTTTGGTCATCACATTTCTTTTGAAATCTCTTTTTCCTTTAACTTTTTTGAAGTTTCATTTTTGTTTTCAAAAGAAAAGTATTAACTTTTTTGTTTTACCATGGCATATTTCAGTTTTCTTTTCAGAAGTTACTTAACCTTTGAAATGACAACTTTTCATCTTTTGATTAAAGGCCCATTTCAGAGGTCATCAGGTGCGGAAAAATCGCAAAAATATTCTTTGGTCCGTGGGAATTGTAGAGAAGGTTATTTTGCGTTGGAGAAGAAAGGGAAGTGGTCTACGAGGTTTTAAACGAGAAGCACTTACTGAGGCCTCCAGCATGCAGGATGCACCCTCTAATGAGGATGAGTATGATTTTTTGAGAGAAGGACGAAAGCAGACTGAAGAAAGGTTGCAAAAAGCTCTTGCTAGGGTGAAGTCCATGGTGCAATACCCTGAGGCCAGGGATCAATATAGGAGATTGCTAAACGTTGTTTCCGAAATACAAGAAGCCCAGGTAATTCCCCTGTTACTAACTATATGTTTTCAGTACTTGAAGGTTTGCACTAACTGGCAAAACGTCTCTCTCTGTCTCTCTCTCTCTCTCTCTCTCTCATGGGCATGTGTGGGCACTTGTGTCCGCACACCCCATTCATGCTTGCACGCCACCTGGACACAGCACGCACACTCTTGCTGGTACACACTTTCAAAGGAGAAGAACTAACCTCTCATGCATAATGCACTGGGGGATATGATTGAGGCAATTTTGTAGGAAATTGTCCATTCTGTTTTGTCTATCGTACCGCCTGCTTGCATTGTCCATCGTACCGCCTGCTTGCATTGTCCGCATTACTTGCTTTCTTAATTTTTTTTTTCAAATTGCGACAGGCATGAGGTCTTTCGAATGCTTCCTTTTGTAGGCGAAATGACTAGAAAATTTATCTGTGATGCAGTTATAAAGCAACAGTAAACTATTCCTTGCATTTTCTTTCCTTCCTCAATGTGCTCTTACGACAGTTACCATTCTGGTCCATGGTTACAGGTTGATTACGAATATACACCCAACAATAATGGAGAAGCGACAGATTTTGATGATGATCTGATTGATCTTGAAGAACTATTGGACGACACTTTCATGCCTACGGCACCCTGACCCCTGTATCTCTCTTCCCATCTGTAGAGTTTGCAAATTAACTGGTAAACTAAACCGGCAAAAACTGTATAATGACTGCATTTAGTGTACAGATGTATCTACCAATTAATTCAACTAGTTGCTTATCTCTTCCCTTCTGTGGAGTTTGCAAACTGGTAAACTGGACCGGCAAAAACTGTATGACGACTTCATTTAGCGTACAGATGTATCTGACAATTAATTCAACTAGTTGCTTGTTCACCTAAATCACGGACTTTGCGGATCAAAAGGCATATAGGTTCTATGTACATCAATCATAGGAAAGTTATCGGTAAATTTTAAACCTTAAATTGTAGGTATGGGCTTCTTTAGAAAATTCCAAGCAATTTACACAGCTTGTGTTCGAAATATGCAACCTTTCATGGTGAATCCTTCCGATTCGTAAAAGACTTCCAAACCCAATTGTGTTCAGGTATTGTTGATCTCAACACTTTGACGTCCCTTCTAATTGGTTGTGTCTTGGTCGGTACCATGAACAGCCGCTCCTTTCTTTTAAGTACGGCGCTAAGCTGATTAGCATTAATTACAGCAAACACCATGAGACTCTTATGTACACGGCAAGTATGAATGCTCAAGAGAACCATGTACTGGTCTTTGAAATAATTAAAGTTCCGATTGTCTCAACCATGCCGGATAAGACAAGTATCAGCCCCTTCTACCTGCTCATCATTCAATACCAATAAAATGGAGTCGTTAAACGATACAGAAGGAACCTTGCGTATATTCCCTTTTCAATCTTGTGCATAATATGCAATCCTATAATAAGCATTCTATAGGAATTGTCCAAAATCTTTTTATACATGATTGTGGCCAAAATACACAACTTGCTGGGCTTCGCGAGCTCTTTCGTATCCAAGGCAAGGGACACATGAACCATGGCTTTCTCCTTTGTTGAAGCCTACTCTCCTGTATGTACACCTCAATGGGAATCACAATCCTATGGTTACCGTCGTTTGCTTTCTTTTAAGCTGGTCCAAAAAGAATAATTCTCTCAGAACAAAACAACATTGGCTCAATGTCAGCTTAAAATCCCGGCAATGCTGACAGATCGGCAACGCCTCTTGGAAGGTCAGAGATTTCTTTAAGCAGCCTAAGCCTGTTGTTTCGGATTCTGTTATCCTCCTGCACAAAGAGAGCAAAAACCCACAACCGGCGTAAATTATCAGTTGCACATATACATAGAAATATAAGGGAAGTGTCGGTGTGAAGTAATATCCTGAGGGTGCTCTGAATTAAGCTAGAGACCAGTCCATCCAATAAAGTCAGGTCTCCAATCCCAGCGTCTTATGTCATTTGGTCTATGTATTCATTCTTAACTCGTGAGTATAAAGCATCTACCTTTCATCCAGTTTCACACACACCGAGGGAACACGCCGACCAACCTAAGAGATGGTCAATGAAGCTATATGCACATTTTGGAAGTTCTTTGCAGCGACTGGTCAAATTTTAACTTCCCCGTGAAACCAGATTACTTTAATGTATCATGAATTGAGGAAAAACATACCACCATGACAAAAACGTTATTGAAGAAGTCCTCCAATGGCTGTACAAGCTTCGCAGATACTTCAACAAAAGTATCAACCTCAATGGCTGCAGGAGAATGCCAAACTCAAATCAGAGCGGAATCAAGTTCAGCATTTTTTTTAATCAGTAATTAAAGACAATTAAAGTTGAACTACAGGATATCCATTAGATGATGGGGCACAAGGGCTCAAAAGAGTTACAAATGGATCAGAATAAATAGTGACTTTTCGATGGTAATAGATCAATACCAGGATTTATTTCGTTTTTCACCCACAAGAAGGTGTCCCACAAAGCCCTCTCTTCACTTGTGTAAAATGCAGCTTCATCCACCTAAACAGATGTAGCAGAAAAGGAAGTTTCCAATAGCATTATTGTACAACACAATACGGGACTTCAGCAACGACTGAAAGAGTTTAAAGAGAATATAAGATCGACCTCCGGCAGTGGGGTAGATAACTTTCATCTTACACCATTGTGACAAGAGAACTATTCCATACTGTTTCAAAAGTTAAGGTTGGAATAATAGTTGCCTAGCTCATGATAACAATGATCGCGGCGCCACAAAGTCGACCTTTCAAGAACTCATAGGCTCATATTACCATTTTTATGGGGAAATGAAATATCTACAAAAAGTGCACCTTTGACAACAATATAGGACTAATAACACTTATTTCCTAGTTAATTTCCAAAAGTTCTAAAGCTTACATTATGCCTAAGATTCCTTAATATTTATCTTCTAGCATATGCTACCCAAACATTAAAATTGTTCTAATACTTTAATTGTATACACAATGTCCTCTTCTAGTCAGAATTACCTCCATGGTGCCAACATCCTTTCCACGGGTTATTCTCGTGGGGCGAGAATATGCTTCAACAACCTTTGGGAAAAGTTCTCCTTTTGATAGAGCTTCCATCTAGAAGAAAATGTTGACATACAAGTAAAAGTTGATGAACATCCATGGATAAAGGCAAATCAGATGAACTACTTTTTGTCTCCTTAAGTATTGACTAAGAAACTCTTATTTAAGAATTTAATACCATCAAAGTAAGATAACCTTGAAGAGAGTTTACATAGGTCAATAGAAAAAATAAATAAGTTTATATAGGTTCTGCATGCAAACATCTTCCAGTTACTTTCTCTCAAAGGACATCCCTCCCTGTTTCCAACATCAGTAATAAGAGCACTGCAGTCTTATCAGCTACAGATATCTACATCCTCTGTGGACTCATGGTGAACTATCAGAAACATCTTTTTCTTTTCAACTCCAAATCTAGTTTAAGCCTTTTAAACGACTTTTGTCTTACTGAAGCATGAATTGAAGATGAGGTTCGAGTTTCAGGAAAAACTGGTGACATGGTCACTTACTTTGACAGCAGACTTTGCTGCGAGGCAAGGCACATTTGCCCGTTCCAGAAGGACAGATCGAACAATTTCAGGACTAATGCCCTTATCAACCTGAAATTTAATATACCACTTCGTATTAGGTCAAAAGCTGGCTGCACAATTTATCTCTTGCCAGAAAATATAATAATGTGGGAGAAACAATTGAAGTACCAGTTCCATAAAAACAATCAGTTGGTAGCAACACAAGGGAGCTGAAACATGTTAAATATTGATTATGGTTTCCGGTCTTGTATCTGTTGGAAGCATATGTTGGATGGTATAATGCAGTAATAGAATACCATGTTTTTGGTATAGTAGAATAATTATTTAATTTCATATGCTTAGACTAGTTTAGATATCACCAACATATATCCACCTGCATAGTATAATAACTCGATTTGTATTCTTTTTCGTTCACTTTTCTATTGGGGCTGTGTCTTTAGAGTGGCATAGTAGCAAGGGAGATGTACATACCCAAATGCTGGAACTAAGGACAACACCTTTCTTTATATCAAATAGAGAATAAAATCAAGTAGACTTATTATGACTCTTAATTTCACAAAATGATAAAAAATTGACCTAAAAACACCTCACTAAAATATCAATTTAAGTAAGAAGTCCCGTACAGAGAGTACACATACCAAAAATTGCTCCAATCTCCGAGTGACAAATTGATGTACCTAAAAGAAAATAAAATTATCATTACTGGGAGTAACAACTAGAAAATGTAATAGTGCACGTTTGAACTCAATCAGGAGGTCACTTTACTGAATTAGTAGTTCCTAGGATAGGTAGTGTTTCAAAACGACTTCTATATCGTTTGGGAAAAGGACATTAGAAATGTCATAACTTTCGTAGGATGCTCAATTTGGTGCCAAAAACTATCTGCCAAATCACTTAAGTGCTAAGTCGGAGAAACAATTATTACGTAAGTGCCTTTGGCGACATATTCTAGCCAAAAGTCCTACGTGGCTTTTTTTAAAAGAAATTGAAGTCCAATGTGAAAAATTTTTCATCCAGCCCAGCAAAGTGAACAAGACGAGGTAGCTTTCTTTGGGGGAAAACTCTCTCTCTCTCTGAAAGAGCAAAGCTCTGTTTTTCCAATTCTTGTTTGCCGTGGCTCGGGATGATGAAATACGAAGCATGGGCAAAGATGGGACCCATTCTTTGAGTTTGGAGGAGGAAGAGGACGCCTTGTGTTGAAGATGACACCGTGAGTGGAGGATTGAAGACAAGGCTATGTAGTGAAGATGAAGACAAGGCCAACGATACACATTAGGTGAATCCACAATCCTTGTGGAACCTCAAGGAGATCTTGAAGACTGTGAAGTAGCCGATGGACGATATACATGCCCAATGACTCTATCTTCAACAACCACAGGAGGCTTTACATAATGCCTCTCTACTTACTCTGCTTCAAGGATCACCTTGAACTACAACACCGATCACTCAATTCTTCAATGACCTTAAATCTGGTTTTTGGGGCTCTCGGTCACTCTATTGCAGATAATCATTTGTTATTTTACAAGTAATTTCAATGCTTAGGGTTAGGGTTTGCTTCTTTGCCCTAATTTAACCCCTAATTTTCAATTTGGGGAAAAAAACACAAGGCAAATGACATTGTTTTTTGCTGATTTAAATTCTCCAATGGGGCCACGTCAACCAATTTATAATGAACTGATGCCACGTTGAATTTCTGGCATCCCAAATCAGAGTTGGCACTTAATTATCGTTTATTTACCGACGTGGCACTGAAGTGATCCATGTAAAAGTTTTGCCACTAAAGTTAGTAAGGAACGAAAGTTATAGCATCTGCAGTGTCATTTTCCCATATAGTTTCAATTCACTTTGGATTATGTAAATTGATGGTGCAGGGCACATAAAGTCTGCCGTTCGGCTTGCCTGGAGGATGCCATGTTTAGGAACTGAATGCTGTCATAGCATATCGACACAATAATGGCAAAATGCACAGCCATTCAATCTTAACACAGTCAAATGTCAAGGGTCTTACATCAGTTAATGTCCTCTCCTCAACTTCAATGGGTTGGACATCAGCTGCAATTCGTAATGCATGTTTCAGATCGAGATTCTTGTCCTTCTCCACCAGCACTTGGACCTAACAATACAGCGACGTATTCAAATGATAAATTGACCTATTAAATGCATCACCATCGTAGAAGCAGCAAGAAAAGACACAGATAACTCACAAGTCCATAAGAAATTCTCCTCAACCCAAAAGGATCATTGGTTGAGCTAGGCTGACAACCAGCCGCAAATAGGCCGGCAAGGCTATCTAGTCTGCACAATTATGGAAAATTAGCCAATTAAGTTCCAAAGAAAATTTCTGCAGACTATGCAGAATGCTGTTTGATGTTGTGTTAAAATGATGATTTCACAACCAATGTAGTAAGATGATAACAGCAAAACCATCCAGTTTACAGTGTAATGATTTAATACTAGGAATTCTTGAGGATATGAACAGCTAGATCGATAATAGGTAATGAAACACAAAGGACATGAACTTATGTGCTCTTTAACAACAAATTACAGCATAATCTCCCATGACATGGATCATTCGGTGAAATTATGAGTGTCTCGAGTGGGCTACTAAAATAAACTCAATAGTTTTTTCACCTGTCAGCAATTGACAACACTATCCCCACATCAGTCTGGGGAAGGATATCTCCAGAAAATCTAGGAAGTGTGACTTCAAACAAGGCCGCTGCAATCTGCCAAAACCATAAGCATCAGGATGAAGCACATGTATTGTTATGTAGAACATACTTGGCACTAAACTGTGCCACCATAACCAATTGCCACAAATAGATAACACAACAATAAAGACCCGTTCCATCCGACCCCAAACAAAGAAAGAAAGAAGAAAAATCCTTCTGGCGGAGAGAAGTCCTTGCAGAGACTGTAAATGAAATTAACCTGCTCAGGATAGCCATCTCGAAGAGCATAATGATGGCCCATTATTCCGGCAAGGGAAGTAAATTCTGTGACAACTGAGGTAGCAAGATCAGACATAGCAAGTGACGCAGATTCTTGGACAAATTGTAGCTTATCTTCATTAACACCCATAGCCAAACTTAGTTTGGTTACCGTGTTCTGCAAACGCGAAATCTTATCCAACATTGTTCCAAGCCTCTCCTATTAAATCATACATACCAGCAAAAGAAAACAACCTCATGAATAATTCCAGGTACTGGTTAAAACATCAAAAGAATCAGTATGTCAGAAGTAATCTATACTGCATTGAAGAGTTGAAGTCAAACACAAAAATTACCCACGAGAGAGGAAAAAAACAATCTTTCTTGTTATAAATAGGATAACTAAACCAAAGCTTGGATCAAGCATGTAGGGTGTTCATTTGTACTAATAATGATTTCATATTATTTATTAAGACAGTGGAGCATCCAGTTCTGTGGCTAGAAGTTTTTGACCGGTAAATGATGCTAAGCCAAAAATCATAGCTGATGACCATAGATATTGCTAAGAACAACTATTATTGGAGATAAAGTTTCCTCACTTTTGAAATTTCATGTGCACACAGTTGTTGCTGCATGTCTTGAGAAATACTAATCATCTCCCATTATTCCTCATCATTACATTTACGACCTCCGGAGTGTTTTATCTCATCTCGGATTTGTAGAACACGCACGAGAGAGAGAGAGAGAGAGAGAGAGAGAGAGAGAGAGAGGGGGATCAAAGGGAAAAAAGAAAACAGTGGATTAATTGTTTGCTCCTTCAACTTAAAATTCACTAGACTTGCATCCTTTGAGGATAAGATTAGCTTCAGAAATATGCTTAACTATTTTGAGAGGAGAGTCTGCCTAAATTATGCCAATTCAATTACTTGATCCAAAACTGATTCTAATGAGACCTCGGTTTATGGATACCTAACATTATGGTATGCTAAAAATTTCTAAAATCTAATATTTGGCAGGTATAAGGAGAGAATTAGTGCTCGAAGAACTATTTAGTGCTACAACCGCCTGCCCGGGTGCATATTGAAATATTACTCTGAGATGGTGCAATTTTACCCTCTAGCTGTTGATCATCTACAACTGGCCGCTATGTAAGATTTAGAAGCAGATCTCATATATCATGAAATAGATCTTACATATCCAGTCAGACTGCTCTTTCCTTAGATCATGCACAAAGTTTACAAACTCACATGAAAAAGTATCCCTTTTAATTGACTTTGAAATTCCGAAAATCTTTTACGTGTATCCATCTCATAAAAGAACTTTGCATCTTCGTAGCGAGCTCTGCAAAATAGACAAAAAATGGTCAAAACTACTAAATGGAAGTTTAAAGAACAAATTTGCACAAAAAACTTTGTTCACTTGCTATCAGAATGAATTGAAGGTAAAATCATTCTCATCAAATGAGTAAATTTGACAGTACTTCACAAGAATTAAGGACCTGCCATAAGTGCAGTATTTCACACTATTCATTTTGCAAAGTTTTAGTATGCCCAACAGAATTGAAGAGCTTCAAAAGTATATTGATTCATTCTCTTCCAGAAGTATCATCAGGTGTTCAAAGGCAAGATAGATGTAAACCTGAGAACAGCCTCATTTCCTTTCTTGACTTCTGTCCTGTCAACTGTTCCATTTGCCACCTAAAAGGAAATTCCCATCCAAACTATCAAATAAACAATATTAACGTATATTACACCCGAAAGAAATTGCTATATTTCAAAATAACTTCTCACTGCAATAAAATATGGCAACAGCCTCCCACTGTGATCAGCTATGGCAAAATATTTTTGATGCTTCTGCATAACCTGCACATTGGAGCATAAACAAACTCAACTGAAATGAGGAAAAGAACAGCCACAAAATAAGTTACTTGAATACAGTGGAAATTATATCCACAGACTCCCAATAACACGAGTGGAATATCGATTGGCTTTGCATGCATCATTTGATTATATAACTTCCATCATTGCAGGTATTAAATGTGCATGTTCTACTTGCCATCAAAGTTCCATGCTTGAAGTAATCCTACATTAAGCGATATAGTGCTAGTCAGGCTCTTATCTAGCTGCTTGTCATTTCACTGTTGCTATTTGGCTTAAATAATGGACTAAGCCTAGCAAAGACCACTTGTAATGTATCTATTGTAACCAACATATCTGACGCTATCTCATGCTCATTTTGCAGATTGATTCCAGGCAGAAAGATCTTAATATCTAAATGCCGCGTTTAAGAACTCGTTCAAAATCCAAACATATTTCAGTTTGCCAGCCAACCAAAACACTAGTTTGCAATTTTGCAAGGTAATATTCCCAAAGAACTAGCAAAAGAAGCCAACTCAAACACTTGTTTGCACTTCCCGAGATAATGAGACTTACCATAGTTAAAAGGTCTTTGGGAAGCTCCAAAAAGGATTCGTTAAATTTCCCAAGAATTGGGACAGGTGCCTCAACAAGATTGACAACCTGATACAAGTTAAATTGGCACTTAGCAGCAAACCTGACTTTATATTCAAATGTATTACTTAATGATTGTTACCTCGTTAAGTAATCTGTCATTGACAACAATCTGACCTTTGGCACTTTCTGCAAGTGCAGCTGACTGCCTGAAAATCTGATTTCTCCGTTCCTGCATACCAAATAATCTGAAAGATCAGTATTCATCAACCTTACTATGCTATGACAGGTTTTCAACAAAATAATACGTTTCCAAAAAAGGGTTATCAAAACGCCAAAAATGACCAAAAAAAAAAACTGCAAATCATTTGGTTATATCATACCTCAATATCAATTTCAATTCCAGCTTTCCTCATTAAAGCTGCATAGGATTCTGCACTTTCCACCTACAGAGGATTTTGGGATTTAAAATAGACGCCTGTACGTAGGTTTTCAATAACTTCATAGAAGAATGGAAAAGCACAGCAGTAGCAAAATGCAAAGAGAAAACTCATACCACAAAGAGTATCAAGGGAAATCACAACATTATTTTATTTCCACTCATGTAAAATCAGAAAATAATGTTGATGCTCATCTTCTTGAAGGAGTTTAGAATTATCTTTTGCTTGTGACCTTGTTGACTAGTAATCATCTAATAACATAATTTGTTCTTGAAAAGCATGGAGCCCTTGAATCGTTAAACACATACTAGCCAACATACTAGGTGGAGTTACAGTCCTAATAATATGATAAGAACTCTTATCTAACATAAATAGCTTGCATGCCAATACAATGATGCTATCTTTTTCACATGTTTTGTATATTCTGTTTTCAGTAGCCTTTTCTTTTCACCGTCAATAGTTACGTTTGCTCTTTGAAGAGAATTAAACATATTTCTAGTACTTTCAAATATCGCTTATTGGAATATTCAAATTCATCTTCCTCAAACTCTATGTGACATATTTATAGAATTCATATATGAACAGTATTTCCTTTCAAGCTCCATTGCAGTGCTACAAAACTGCACTATTTCATCTTCAGCATTTAAAAGAATGCCATGCTCTTTGGTCGCCATCCTCCTCCTTTAAACGCATGTACAGCTAGGCTCTTTTAACAGCCATAAATGGCATTGATTTATACTTATCTTCATATATTTTGTTGATACATATTTCCTTTGTGAAAAGCTACACCATGCTAGATATTTGAAAATGGACTATGCCATCCTGCATTAGATGGAAAGAAAAAAACACCACAGAAGAACGAACCAGAATACCTAGTTCTAAAGGAAAGTACTAGAGACTGAAAAGGTGAGGAAAATTCAACCCGAGAAAAGAATAGAATAAAATGGGCAAAGCATACTGGAGTTGCACAGTAGATTGAGGAAAAGGCTAGACAATTGAGTACACTGATAAATGAGTTCTCATGCAGCTTTCAAAGTAACAAAACACATACAGTATATCCATGCCCTTGAAAATACTACGACCACGAGAAAATTTGGATACTTACCAGGACGGTGGCTGATGGAGTATTACGAAGACCATAAGATAAATTTCCACTGCAAGACGGTGGGACATGCATACAAGTGCTGTCAGTGCTTAATGTCCATATAAACTTGAAAAGAAAAGGTAAACATGGACATGCACTGGCCAATGTGAGGACTATGAATAAGCAGGTACCATGGCCTAAAGTTTAATTGCTGAAAAGAAGATTTCCCAAAAAACTAAGATCAATCTCTAGCTAATTGAACGCACTTCCAATAATAAGACACAGAAAAATATTGGAATGGTAGAAAGGAAAAACAAGTTATTTGACATTCTGGAGTCCAAATAAGCATAATACAAGTAATTATCTATCACATGCCACTTAGCACTTAGGTCAGATCAGATCCCATAAAATAAGAAAACAAAGGCAAAACACTTCCATTTCTGCATAAAAAGATATTTGAGTTATGTCTTACACATGAAAAAGGAAAACAAGACAATCTTTAAAGAGAGGTGACGAGGGGTACCTCAGAGAGAGAGAGAGAGAGAGAGAGAGAGAGACAGACAGAGAGAGAATCTTATTCAGTGTATCCCATTAGAATACTAGCTACTTTTAAGAGAATGTCAAGTAATTATAGAACTAATCCCATGTGCAAGAGTGGCAAATTATGACGCTTGATCAGCTTAGAAATTTGGACCTTTTATAGCAAGTCCTCTTCTTACCACTTTCGGAAATAAATAAGTGGAGGATTGTTTAATTTTAATATTGTCATCCTTCATAAGACAGGTTTTCAGAACTCAAATGACTACCCACTTAAATATTCTAAAGCACATCGATAAATGCAAAGAAGTGTTTTCAATGAGCAATGTAAACCAATTAATACCTATCATTTGAGCAGTTATCACTTGTGCAAGAGGCAAAACATTCGGAACTTGCACAAGCAGTTCTTTTCAAATTTCAGCAAACCACAGAAAATTGAGACCACGACAGAAAGACATATCAATTAAGCTTACTCAATAATTGAGAATGGATATACAGAGGAGAAAGATGCAGGTAGTGACACTTCATAACTACCTCAAAAGTCCAGCAAATGTAAATGGCACAACTACATCTCCATGGAGGGCTAAAATCCACCGAATAGGTCTGCTAAACATCACCTGGACAGTACAATAGTGACATCATTAAATTACGAAGGCTAGAAATGAACATCCTGACCATCTATCTCAGTAAATGATAATGAGCATGAGGAGAATGTAGGTAGAAAATTTAATCCATAAAATAAAGTCAAGCCAAGGGTGAAATGCTTAAATCACTTCATGTCTGGATTGTTTGATATATCAGACTAAGATTCATCGTCTTCTATAATTGAAGAATGTGCATGCTACTCATTGAGATGTGATATAGTCTAGAACACGTAATTGCAAATGGGACCCAATTGACAACAAATAGCTCTTCCAAATTTCATATGTTGATAACAAAATTAAGGATGTGAAATTAGGTAGATCAAATTTTGGTTAACAGATTCAACATAAACAAAAAATTACCCGATATTACAGAAAGATACGCACATTACATGGTTCGTCACCACTTCATAGAAAGACGTCAGGTATAAGTATGTTAGATACTGGTGACTTGATTGGTGAAATATTATTTCTCTTCAGAAAGCATATTCTTTTTTACCTCCACACAAAATATTTTGTTGTAAATGATCAAAAAACTGAGGAATCGTCCATACGTAATCATTGTCGTTGATACCTCCCCCTTCAAAATATTATTCCCAGTCTTATTTATGATAAGAATAATATGTCTCCAGTGAGGAAGAAAAATTAATGAGAACCCATCTAAACGATGGGTTTATCGTTTAATCTACAGTCGATAAAAGCTCAAGAGTTTATACAGAACACCTCACAGCTATATATGTAACACCATGCTTCTCGTTTTAATACATGCTCTAAGGACAACAGATACTTGATAATTTTAGCATCATACCATCATAATAAAAAAAGAGCCATCCCTCGATGATTGAGGAGATGAGCTTATTTAAGAGCCATCCGTAGATGATTGATGAGATGAACCTATTTTTTGTCCCAATACTAAAAGCATGAACAACGTATAGCTATAAGTTTGCCTGAGTTTCAGTTGTCCATGAAAATATAGGAAGCATTTCAGAGAAAGACATTTGTATAACAATATAAAAAACATTTGGGAAATAATATCATTAGATATATTGGGCCAATCCCCACAAGTTGTTAGAACCATCAATCTCTGTTTCTCTTTGCAAGTGTATACTACAAGGAATCGAGTAAAACTACTTAAACATTGACCATACCAAGACACTGAATGTCACGAAGTATAGAAAAATGGAGCAGCAAAAGGCTCACAAGCCATACAAATATAGTCCAAGGCATTACAGACATACCATAAGACCAACATGTTTTAGTGAAGTTGCCATTGTAAGGTTCATTAAGCATGAAAACTGTTTCCCAGTATAATCACAATAGAACAGAAAGAGTAAAAACAACATTGAATTTTCAGCAGAGGATGACAAAGTGAGCGAGAATATAAGATGTGTATACCTGAGAATTCCAGCGCATTGACTTTGGAAATGATATTTTAGTAATTGTACCGGGCAAATCCTCAGACAAAACCTTAACATATGAGGGAAATTAAATATGAGAATCACACTTATCCAGACAAAAAATCATTGCCCTAACATAGGACCCACATCCAATAATCATTGTATATGGTGATCCTGAGCAGAAGATGGATATGTTACATATTTTCTGCAAAGACGTATGACAATACCCTTTGCCAAAAACCAAAATAAATAGTTTAAGATGCCAGAGAGTTGACACCTCTCGAACGATGCCTAGGTTACGTTAACGAGACTTGTTAAGCATACTTAATAAAGATGGATTTGACTTTCAAAGCACTGACTATACATCATAAAAAAGTTGGTGCCTTAAATATTTGGCGTCTTTCCCTGTTTTGTTCCTTAGCAAGTGCAGTACAGGCACTACTAAAGAAAATCCCATGAAATTTGCCATCTTGTGACTTTCTTTAATTGGTGGTGAGAACGTGCAAATTTTTTATCACAACTTTAACTGTTAGAACATGCTATTTTGAAGAAGAACCCATGAGTTCGTACTCCATGCTTTAGTGAACAATTTGTGGCATACAAAGAAGGCAGCCCTTCCCTTTGCTAAACTATCAGCCCTCGAATGAATTCTATTTTGACTGGTTTTAACACGTTATCAGCCAATTAATAAATGAAATTGGAAGTTAGGACGCCCTTCCACTTGCAACTCTACTTTTCAATACTGTATAAAACATTTTTAATGACAAGCAAATAGTTCTTAAAAAAGTTGCCAGTAGGGCTGGCCATCGGACTGTGCCTGGGCCAGCATGTGTTTTCTGTGCAGGGCCAGGGCTGGGCTCTATTTATTTTAATTAATTTTTAAAATTAATTTCAAATAAAAAATTCAGGCCTGGGCTGGGCCCATGGGCCTAAAATCGACAATAAAACATAATATAGCGGCAAAAAGCAATGTGTATCTCAATTTCGCTAAACAATCTCTCAGTATACTCCTTCAGAAAAGTGAGACTAATTATTAAAGGTTATAAATGAATGAATGAACAAATAAATAAGCAGCAAGAAGACCTGGAAAGCAAGTCGAGCAGGCTCCTTCATACGAACATACACGTAATCTGTTTTCCCTGAAGAAAGAAGGTAATATTTACACATAGATAAATAAGTATATTACTTAAAAAAAAAACAATCGAAGTATGTTCTCTTCAATGCCTATTTCAAAGTTTTTTAATGGCCACATCATAATGACAAATCCATCTATACATGACACAGTAAGAACAACCAAACACCTGACAGATATCATGCAGCAAACATAACTGCTTTCAAAGGCGACATTTTGACTAAATTACAGACCGCTTTTTTACATAGTTAATATTCAATATATATCGTTTATTAGTAACCTAAGAATTCTCGTCACCGAATTATTTTGAAAAGTAAACTTCACATCCTTCTTATCATCTTATCTCTGTCTCCCTCTCTCCATCCCTCCCTCCCTCCACTCCCAGCTTAATATTTTCGAAGACAATAAACAAAACTTAGTGGCTGATGGGGAATGCTAGACAAATTCTATGATAAAAAGCACATATTCTAGTTCAAGTTTTCTTTTTCCATTTCTCCAATTTCTGAAACATGCATATGAAGTACAAACTGCCTTGAGGAGAACTTGCATAAGTGGAAAACTAAAGTTAAGTGGAAGGTTATGTGTAGAGAAGAAGAATTAACCGCCAATAGATTCAACTTCTCTTACCATCAGGTTTTGTATATAATGAGGCCAGGCCAACAGAGTATCTACAGCAAAAACCTTCAGCAGCCTGATAAATATAACATTCAAGACCAAATCAGTTTCCGGAGATACAAAAAAATAAGAATATCGCTCGAGTTGAAAGAAGAAAAGGATCTCATATAGCACCTCCCCCCCCAAACCAAAATAAAAATTCCACATATTATAATTATAACCAGGCTTTAGTAAGTCTTGAAGTTGAGTGTAAGACATCTTCTCTAAAAGCTTAATTTGGTAGAGAAAAGGTAAGAAGATATTCTAAATTTTAACAGTTCCCTTCAAGAGAAAGTTGACTTGATGACGAAACCTTAAGCGTGCAAATCCCGTATGGGTGGGTGGAAGAGTTCTTGATGCTCATCACACATAAATGGGCGAAAAAAGAGTTCAACACAAACATCTAGCTCTAATATTATCTTAAAGTTGAGTGAGAGGCCATCCTCTTTTATATCTCAACCAAAATGACATAAAATGTCAACCCCTTGCGATGCATCGAAGTCGTAAGGGATTCCACAAACCTTCAATGAGTTAAATGACACACAAGATCCATTTATGTCAGTCGATGTATTAGTAAATGATCATGGCAAATACAACTCCTCTAGTAAAATGCAATTAACCACCTAATCCAATAAGCCCAAAATTTCATGAGCACAAACATCAAATAGAAGAGAAAACAACCTTAGTGGGTTTTCCTTGATCATCAAAGGCTTTTGAAGCAGGAGGACCTCGAACTTCAACCTCATTGTCTGTTTGCTTGGCGTAAAGACTCTCCACACAGATCTGGAAATTAAGCATATGCTAAGACTTAAAATCACGTAAATGGAAACATATAAAAAAATGAAAAACCTAGAAGGCCATGTTTATGGATAGTTATCTCAATTATACACAAAAGAAAAGTTTAGCAATCCTGAGTGAAAGGAAAAAATAAATTGGTTCTTCTTCCTTCAACAAACTAAATTTTTTATTCCAAGACTGCAACATAAGTTTCCTTAATCTCCGACTGCCAGTGAACTCATCATAAATGGGAAATGCATCCTTCACCTGATATAAAAAAGAAAGAACGAAAAATCCAGGTAGGGCATATGACAAGTTCTCTGATGGTTTAGCATGCTTACAAGGTTTTCCTTTCATTCACCACTCATCTAATTTTAACCATCCTTGTTGACATCTCAATCATTCAAAGTTACTATATTTCTCCCCTTTCATAGATGGGAAAGGTGACTCTATTCCGAGAATATGAAACTGACTAATGCTACCGTAACAAATTACAAGACAAAAAGCTCCACATAATGGGAGCTGAAATAGATGTGAACTCCATTACCCCTTTCTGAAGCATAAACAAAGTCACTGAAAATATGCAAAGGACGATATTATCAAAAGCCTGAAAAATTGAAGCAGTACCACTAGTCTGCGAGGAGTGGCAAATGCTTGAACTTGACCATGCTCTAATCTTTTGGATTTTAGCAACTCTATCACTAGATCTTTAAGCTGTAACAGAGAAGCATGGTCATTGAAAGAACCAATGGAGTACTCAGTGGAGTTGAAAAGAGATTGTCCAAGAAGAGAAAAGAATACTTGTTGGCTTGCATTAACTACATCTTGAGGTGGCATCTCTTCAGTTCCAATTTCAAGTACAAAAAACCTCGGTACATCTTGAACCTGTGAACAATACAACGGAAAAAAGGAAAGGAATAACAACCAATTATTTTAGCTGAAGATATATAGAGTCGATGAGATCCTTAAGTAGACCTAAGGTCAAAACAACCACCAGAACAGGAAACCAATCACAATACTTTAAAAAGAATTATTGCACTATGTAAAGGTATACCTCCCCATATTGAGTAAGACTTTGATTTTTGGCCAACGAGTTAGAATTTCATTTGCCACAACATCTTTCTTCAGTTGTTAAGGAAGGTGATGGTACGATCATGATGGAAAAAGGGTAATAGTTTCTTAAAAGTTTATAATCAACTAAAACATGTCAGAGGAATGGTCAAAATCCAATGGCAGTATCCTGAACTCTGCCTAAATCAGCACTAATTCAACTTTGAGAAGGTTTATGCCTAAAAAATGAAGGGCATTAATAAAAAAATAGCTGTCCTTCCGAGAGAATATGCAAAGAAATGGTAACATCACACATTCAACGTTTCGTAGAAACTGCCAAACAGCATATAAAATGGAGAAAGTAATTCAGATTGATTTGTGTATTTACCTTGCTCGAAGCTGCATCGACAACCTCCTGGGGACCAAATAGATGAACAGGTCCACTAACAACACCAAGTGGATGCCCTAGTGACTCCCTGGTCTTCAACCATAATTGCGCACATTGTCGAGCTAAACTGATCAGAAACATGAATTAATATGAGCAGCCGGGGGATAACTCTTAAACTAGTCATTTCTTTTTATCATCATCCACCAACAAAATATTAGGGAATAGTTTGAGTTCAACCTTACATAATATTAGGTGAATAAATTGAGTTGAATTATCTTCTTCTCCAAATTCTGAAAGGAGAGGATCTCAAACTTGTGATATTTATGTAAGATAAAGACCATCTCATTGAATCACTTATCCCCGAAGCTGTAAGGGCAGTTCAACCACTGCCAAAGTCTTCAAAGTGGCAAGTTGGCACTCCATACATCACATAGACTTGCTTTCTTTTCCTTAAAAAGAATGACTAATAGCTTTTTCTACCACAACTTAGGAAACACAAGTATTTTGTAAGCTCATCTTCACCTCTTGCTCGATACGTAAGATAACAACCTAGTGGATTCCAGAGGAGTCCATTCTCCCAATTCTTATGAAGCCCAAGATTTGGCCCCTTTACCTCCTCTTGCCTAATCAAGATGTGTTATTATAGTAACTTTGCCATGATTTCAATTACCTACGCATACTATGTCTCACAGTCTGAGCACTCAAACAATATAAACCATTAGAGACATGAAAATGGGATGAGAAAAGACATTAGGGTTCTTCTATATAATTGGAACTTCTTCATCAGGAGTCTCACCTTATCACTTCTTTCACCAGTAAAACTTGTCCAAAAAGAAATTTGGTAGTCGTCTATTCAAGGAGCACAACAACTACCTTTTATTTTCTTGGAACGAATGTTGCAATCCCCACACACATTAGGTCGTGGGTGGCAAACTTACAAGTTTGGGGAAACATTTGTAACTCTTCTCATACTTAATGGGACAAAGTGCGAAAACTAATAGTTCAAGATACCCACTACAACTCCCTTCATAGTGTTTTGGGTATGGTGCAGAATTGGAGTAGGGGGTATGGTAAGAGCAAACTGACCCTGAAATAGAGTCATTCTAGAAGTTTTTGATACACAACTCAAATGCTGAGCGAAATTAGTTTTTAACAAAAAACAACACTTATGTAACTCCATGGACCTTCGTGGCACCAGTTAAAACATTGAAACCCCAAAAAATATTCCCACCTCACTGCTGGTTCTGAAAAGGTAAATCGGAACAGTTATCACAGCACTTTTTTTATCACAATAAACATTGAGATCCTCCAAACCAGATTTGAAAAAGAAAATTGCCGATTCAACAATTTTGACATCATGCTGTATTCAACAAGGAAATCCTGAGCTTGCTAGAGTGGCATCTTATGCAGAAGTATTTAACCTTTTTCAAGAGGTTAGCAGAAGACCATACCTCCTCATGCGACCAAAATATCTAGCACGTTCTGTCACCCCAACGAAGCCCCTTGAGTCTAAAATGTTAAAAGTGTGAGATGTCTTCAAAAGCTGATCATACCTAGCATGTTGCAGAGCAAGTGATCACTAGAACAAAGAGACACCTGGAGTTTTGGAAAAATCTTAAAAAACAAAACATACGCAGGGATTGCCAGGCCCAAACCAAGCAAGGAACGAGCTTCTTCCTCAAAAAAATCAAAGTGTTTTTGGAGATGATTAACACTTGCATGCTCAAGATAATAAGAGCTCATTTCTTTCCTGAAATACAATGACAAAATATAAGAGTCATCATCTGCAGCTTAAAAGTAAAGCAAATCAAAGCAGGGTGATGTTATGCAACAGCAAATTGATGAGCGAAAGGGAGAAAGTTACTCCAACTCATAACTAAAGAAGAAGTGTCATCTCAGCACAACTACATTTACTTGTATCATTTTATCCTTTTTGTATCCTTTTGCAACACGAGCTCAACTTTTACATTCATCACTTTATCATATAGAATCTTTTTGCCACTGAAGCTCATCAAGCTTCTCTGATAGTTTGGCAGTAAATATAATTTACTGATTCAAAACGTGAGTGAAAACATGGAAGAGTATAAACTAATCAACAAATGTTTTATAAGGAACTCAACAATTGTGAAAGTAAGAAAAACATATCAGTGTGAGTATTGTTATTATAATTTTGCAATCAAACTTCTCAAACCGAGCTCACTAGCCACTTTCCAATTTGTACATGTGCATTTGCATGGTCATTGTATGAATTAGAAGCTAAGTAAATTGGCCAGAGCAATAGTCCGCAGTATCAGGAGCAAAGGAAAAGCCAGAACCTGTCTTTTAAAGACCTTGAAAAGATGAGAGCACTTGGAAAACAACCAAAGTTTGGGAATCTACTGAATTCTTTGCTGACTATCAAGATAATAAAGGTGCCAGCTTTGGGCTTTAGCTGTTGTTATCAATATTTTATTCATCGTCCTAAGCCAAGGCCAGCCTTGAAGAGAAATTGGAGGCCGGTACCAAAACTAATTTCCAATCTCTGTTCTACATCAAGTACACAAAACAGATTGAAACCCTCCTCATAATAATTGAAATTCTTATTTTTCACCAAACCAATAAAAGATTCTCGCAATCAAAGATTGACCTGGTATGTTAATAGAAGACTGAATCTGACTTGGTAAGCCATGCACTTGTCTCGTACCATACTACTAGTGAAAAGTTATGATAGTCAAGGAAGGAAAAATTCTCCAGTGCATCTGCGGGCCATTTGTCAAATGAAACCCGTGAACACAAACTTTCTAAAGCAGCCCTTCCAAAAAACCTCCATTAAATGTGGCCAAAAAATTTCGGAATATGCCATTTCCCCCAACAGCTATGAGTAGGGAATCCTTTCGCCCCCATGACAAGTAAAATAATGAGGGGAAGATCGCAAAGGAATCCAAAAACCTCTTAGATCTCGGTAGGTGCCATTCCTATGAGTAGGGAATCCTTGTTCACAGAATCTAATCAGGACTCTCAGCCAGGTCCTTGTATATAATATGTATGTATGTATGTATGTATGTATGTATGTACGTATGTATGTATGTAACTTTGACATGAACGTTATTATAGTAAATTAGTCCTATAATAAACAATTAGTGAGATTGGTGAATATTGATTGCGTGTTGAACCCACTTGATGAATATTTAAACAAGGCACGTACCCCAATTAACAGATGAACTTATGATGGTCGCAGAGACAAGAATCTTGTTGAATCCAATTGATGAATATTTAAACAAGATATTTACCACAATTAGGAGACGAACTTATCAGGGTTCCAAAGACAAGAACAACAAGTTCACAGGCGTTAAAAGGACCTCTTACAATAATTAAATAGTAGCACAGCATTAACATTACATGCTTTTGAGATTGAGAGAGAGAGAGAGAGAGAGAGAGAGAGAGAGAGAGAGAGAGAGAGAGAGAGAGAGAGAATATTAACAAGTATAAATGAGGCAAGTGTTAGCTTACTCATTCTCCAAGAACAGCTCACCATATGTGATTCCATCTGCGTATTTAATTTTTTTGAAATGATCAACTCCCTAAAAGAAATCCACAGTTAAGTTTAGGCAAACTGAATGAAGTATCCAAAGGAAGGACATACAAGAATTACCAGACCTGAAGCAACATTAGGATACGCTCAAGACCATACGTGATTTCAATAGATATTGGCATCAACTGAAGACTGCCAGCCTGAAGAATAAGGATAGAAGAACTGAAAACATAAGCATGAAACCTGAGACTTAACAAAATCACCACATTAGTGGCCTGAACCAGAAGAGGAGAAGGATTCCTAGAAGAGTATATCATGCCCATGAAAACCACGCTGCATGCTTGCAATAAACCTGATTAAATTCTAGGAAACAAAACCTGCTGGAAATAGGTGAATTGTGTTATTTCCATCCCATCCATCCAGACTTCCCAGCCCAACCCCCAAGCACCCAGAACCTGTGAGCAAATCACATCAAGGTTAGTCACCTGTGTGCAACATCAAAGAAAAATCCATAGAAATAATCAAGTTGCATCTTCGTAGATCTCATCAACATGATAAGTTGAAGAATGCAAAATCAGCGTGTACCATATGGACTTGATTTTCACAGAAAAAACTTACCGGACTTTCCCAGTTGTCTTCCACAAACCGTATATCATGTGCATTTATATCAATGCCTGTCGATAAGAGAAGAATTCTAATGCTGAATATAATGTGTAGGAAAGGATGAACATCATCGAGAATAAGCATTCTGCTATTGCACTCAAAAGACAGCTCACAAAATCAAAATCCTTAGCTATGATTCCTTTTCATGTTTCATTTCTAAAACTGAAGGGCACCGACTAAGAAATTTAAATTCGGTCCCTTCACAGCGTAAAATGAAGTTCACACCGCTCACTCTTGGAAAAGTATCATGTATCAGAATTTGGTTATGCAACAAATTCTAAAGTACACACGTGACTCAAGGTATGGTGATTGTGTAAAAAACTTGTTTACACTAAAGGAGGAGCTCGTGAAAATCCTGACATAAATATCCATGCCTATTTCCACTGAGAAAAAAAGGTGCTTTTTATTTG
>CM062249.1:42493215-42523949 GCA_031216285.1 Syzygium syzygioides
TTTATTTGCTTATAAAGTACAAGGTCCATTTCTAAAAGGGCCCATCAAGAGAATCTAAACTACAGTTCATCCATGATCAGATGATCAAATATTGGATTAAAAATCTGAGTAACATGTGAACACATCTCGAGGCATGTTAGTCTAAAGAAAGAGAAAAAATATCTGTATGAATCTCCAATATACACAAAAGACAAGACCATTGATGTTAAACGAGCTAACTTCAAAGTTATGCCCTCCAAAAGCCAACATACTTGTAGATTAGCTTAGCAGAAAACTCATAACAGAAAATCATGTTGGATTGCACCCAGTGAAAAAAAGGACAAAACTGCAAGGCAAAACAGTCGCTACCATTTTATCTAGTAATCAACCTGAAAGCTTGGGTGCCAAAAATGAAGGCTAATAATTAACAATGTGAAGTAAGTAAGCACTCATTCACAGACAAGGTATAAGAACGTAATGCAGTCAACAAGGATGTATTTTAGGTGTGCTAATGAAGTTGCAGTCACTACCTAGTGCTGCGAGGCTACGAATAAATAGATCTTGTGAATTTCCAGGATCAGGCTTTAGTATTACCTGAGACCAGTAAGTACAAAAGACATCCAAAAATTATAAAAAATACAAACAGACAGCATCAAGGATCATACAATTGCATAACGATCAACAAGCCCAATTCAGTTAACCTGAAACTGAGTGTGCCGCTGGAGCCTGTTAGGATTTTCTCCATAACGACTATCATCAGGCCGGACACTGGGCTCCACGTACCTAATATAAGAAACATCAAAACATCAGCTTTTTACGTCAACATCTCGACAATGTTCTTGAAAGACAAGCCACCATTAAATTTTTACATTAATAGAAAATATTTACATGATTATCTTGTGTAAAATTGAAATATCAGAAATCCTAGGACTTCCTGAAAATACCCTATCAAATGCAACAGCATTTCTCTTCATCAATGCGTAGCTACTAGAATCATCAGAAGTAATCGTCTGACTCTCTAAAATTTATGCAGATAAATGCAAATTTTAGGCCCACATTCAAACAAGACTTGTTTGTCCGTGACAAGCTGCCACATCACAAAACTAGCATTTCTCCCGCACTGCAACGATAATCTGAGGATGACTGTAAATTCCATGAGAATCTAGAATAACAACTTATCTCTTAACTTATAGGTGCAATTTCAATCTCGTTTGATGGACCATCATAGAAAATGCAACATCTCTTATGGAATACCAATCTTGTTCTACAATCAATACAGCTCTGAATTTTCTACAAAAATATCTCAGACTTGCGATGCAAATAATTGCGACTCAAGGATATGAATACAGGAAAAAGCACACAGGTTCTTTTTTAAAAGTAACTTTTATTGTTTAAAAAGAGCATACTTACGCAACATTCCACGGTTCTGGACCAAGAACCCTTAAATATGTCAGGGGATTCATAGTTCCTGCTCCTACCTGGTTAATGCAGATGAAGGAAGAATGAGACATGTAATCAATTCACGATGGTCCGTGCAGCTCCTAACTTGTATGCACGGACAAAAGCATGATGAAGCAAAAAAGAAATGGATGTTTCAACCATGTCTAAGCTATAGACCAGAAACCCTTTCTTGGCCATGGTCAATTGGACTGGAGACCTTTACAATCTCACGGCAGAATTTCCCGCCTATACGCGAGTGGACATGTGACATATAGTCACCCATGCAGTACATAAAAAAAACCAGCGGACGCGTGACTTCTTTTGCCATTGCTACCACTATTTTTGTGAAGAACAGATGAACATCAACGAAAGTGTAAACACTAGTATGATCTCTAATCTACACTGACTAATCAATAAAACGTCACCAAAATCCATGAAGTCAAAGAGAAACGTGAACAAGTCAATACTACACGTTACCTCTGTGTTGCTGCACTGCATTATCGCACATCCAACTGAAGCCCAATACTCCTGTTACTTCCATGTCAACATCGCAAGAAGAGCTTAATAATTCGCGTATTACAATGTCGGCTAAATCTCAAACAATGGCAAGAACAACCATTTTCAAGGGGCAAAAGAAGAAAAGCATCGAGCTTTTGAGCACCCGGAGAGCTAAATCAGCTCGAGATTCGCGAAAACATCAATCAAGAGCTGAACCACAAATCCTATTGAATTTTCCCGCATTGAGGAGAGGAGAACACGGTTCAAAATGACGGATTTTTGCGAACCCACCTGGAGACGCTGGATCGCCTGCTGGAAAGTCGGCGCCCCCGGCGGCTCCTGCGGCTCGGCGGGGCGGCGGTGCGGAGTCGCGGCGGAGGTCTCGCTGACGGCGGAGACGGGGCAGGAGCCGGAGAAACGGCGGGGGCCGAGCGGCCGGCGGAGGCGGAAGGAGCCCGGCGCGCGGGGACCGAAGAGAGGGAGCTTCGCCGCGTGGGGCTTGAGGAAGGAGATGACCAAGGGGAAGGCGGCGAGTATGGCCATGGCTTTGTGCCCAGAGGCTAGCGGAAGCTGAGAGCGGCTCGAGGGAACCTTAGCCTGTTCCCAGCTTTTATCTCGGAGACGTTAAAGTTCTGGTTTTTAGCAGGGTTGAGCCCTCGGACCCAAAAAAATAAAAAAAAAAAACCAGAAAACTGGACAGCAGGCCGCCATCGGACCTTGTGACTGCATTTCTGGTTATATAGTTTAGGGATAATCCACGGACGATCCCTGAACTTTAACCGAATATATAATTTAATTTCTAAATTTTTAATTTATTCAATATAATCTTCAAAATTTATCTTAATATTTAATTTTTTTTTTGGTAAAGAGCTTAATATTTAATTTGATCCATGAATTTTTAATTTTTTCAATGTAGTTTTTAGATTTTTGGTACACGTTTATTTTAATCCATAAACTATATGAATATGTTCAATATAGTCCCTGAACTTAAATTGAACATTTTTATATAGTTCAGGGATTAAATTGAATGTGTACTAAAAGTTTAAGGATCATATTGAATAAATTAAAAGTTAAAAGATCAAATTAATCATTAGGTTAAAGTTCGGAGACTACATTGAATAAATTAAAAGCTCAGGGACAACATTATACGTTAGGCTCAAGTTCAAAGACTATTTGTGTAATTTTCTCTGTAGTTTACTCCAAGATTTTCTTGTTTTCTGGTCCTAAGCAAGACCTAAAAATTATCCTGGACATTGCTTGGATCTCGAAGTCCTCGAGATGTAAAGCAACAAAAGAGTATTCCATTTCTCCCACGAAGACAAAAGATAGGAAGGAAATTGAGAGGTGCGAGGCGTGCGGCTTCAACACGTTAAAAAGAAGCTTTTCTTGTTCTTGTTTTTCTAAATGAGCTTGTGATTGAACTTTCATATCTTAAAAGTACTTAATTTTCATCCATTTAGTTTTACAATCTTGAAAAATATTTAATCAGGAAGTCACAGCCTTTTTTATTTTTCACGAAATTCATTGTGGTTTGAACCATTATAGAGGAATAAAATACGTGTATTGTGTTAATCATTGCGAAACAAATTTGATGGCGAGAACGAAGCAAAGCCCCCCTGGGCAAGACGCGAAGGGCTATAGAGCCTACCGCGCCAAGTTAAACATGACCGGCTTTAAGAATTCGCAGGCGCAGTGTCATAAACAACTTAACTCACGTACATGTCTGATGTGAGACTGTTCACGTCAACAATAATGTGCGCTTGTGCTCATTCCCTCGAGAGCTTTCTTCAAACAGAGTCGGGCTCTGACTTTCGATTTTGATAATTAGGCCAAAGAAGAGAAAGAGATTTACGTAAATTTATCTACAAGAGCCGGCACATGCTAACAGATTTGACAATGGGAAATGAAATTGCTCACTTGTTTGCAAAGAGCAGCACCATACCTACAATTACACATGATAATATTGCTTAAAGGAGAAAGGGCAACTTTCTGAGAGATCACTCCATTTTACTCCAAGATAGTGAGCATAATGCCAATGCATGCCAACAAATTTGCTTAATTCGTCGCATGTTTGCTTCAAACTTAGGACGGGTTGGTAACCCTAAAAATGCCCAGGTAAATGGTATTCGAGAGGAACATTGCCATTTAATGTAAAGTGGTAAAAGTACAGCTGATGGAAAGTTCTTAACACATCTCTATAAATTTCAGTTAGTAGTTGTGAGTTAAGTTATACATTGGAAACGAAAAGAGAATTAGTAAAGTAGAGCTGGGATCATGCATGTTAGAGTAACTTGAAAAGATTAAAAACCATTAGTGCATGGTAATCAAAAGGAATAATGACAAACTCTTTACAGAAGTCGGTAAATTTGAAATTAAGAGGCAGTTATCACCATGGATAAATAAGTTCTCACTCTATACCGTTAAGGTTCATAAGAACACTAAGTCATCATGGATTGTAAATTCTCATGCGCCAACAAATTTCTCCCATTAGTAGGAGAATATGCCTTTCAGACAAGAAATATGTTGGTACATACTCAACCAAACCAAGTTGACAACCCTCCAAAAGGATTCCAACATGGTATTCAAACGAACATCGGTAACTTAAGAAGGTCAGTAAATTTGACATGACAGTAATAACGACTTTCTTGAACAATAAGCTCTTGATCCTCAGTGTTAAATGCAAGAGAATATCTAGAAATGACAAAATTGAAGCAGAGACTACAGAAACATCAGAGAGATTGATTTTGTAGTAACTAGAATCTAAAACCTACCCAAGCTACAATTACCAGCTGGAAGATATGAATGATTAAATACAATTAGGGGCAAATCAAATATTCCCCTCATGCTCGGAACACTACCATCTAAGCTTCCTTCTTTTTGATTTGGTACGGATACTTCTGGTATATAGAGATGCTACTGATGACAAGTGGAAGAGCAACAAGACAATACCATGAAGGCGGTTTCCCTTCAAAAATGAACTGCAGCAAGGCTGTAACTAGTAGCGCAGAAACAATAACAAACCCCTGCACAATTAAGAGAGAATTAACCAATGTAAGTAATGCGTATACCATCAACAACACATGAAGGATCGATATATGAAAAGCAATGCAATATGAAAAAAATTTAGCTGTCTTCCACAGCTCATTCTCAAGGAAAAGTTCCCAATGACTGCCAAAAGCTCGCCAAACTAAATGCTTCCCCAAAATTTTGCATCATAACTTTAAAAGGGAGAAGATTCTCTACCTATATTGTGCTTCCCTTGATGTCTCGATAATTCTCAACCTTTGATCAAAAGTCTCATTCTCATGAATTAATGGCTGAGATTTATTGAGGCACCAAGGGAAGCATCGTACGGAGTAAAAGATGCATATTCATTTCTTAACATGGATGTGAAATTCTATTAGACGTTTATCTTTCCCACTTTTACTAAATCAAGTAAATCAGCCTTTTCATTTAACAGATGGCAATTTCATAATGCTTTCACTTAAAAAGTAAATACTTGACTATTAATTTGTTCGGTCAGTTAATAACCCAAGATACAGGACACATTGCAGGACAAAGCACATGGAGTTGCAACTGTAATGCGGCCGAAGCTGAACTTACCTTACGAACACCACCAGCATAGCTTGTAATTAGGCCAACGAGGATTCCACCAAGTGCATTAGAAATGACTGGGATCTGGATGAAACAAAACAAAAGGGCAAAAAATTCTCATTGGTCATTGCTGCTGAGAAACGTGAATTACATGGTTGAACAGGTGGTTCAGAAGGCAAAGTTTATAGATAGAAACTTTTAAAAGCTGCTCATGTATGTACTAAGTAGTATTTTTGTTCGATCCAATTCAAACCATGAAAATTCACATGCCAGGCAGTTGCCACAGAACAGCATGCAGTCACACCCTGAACAAACTCAAGCTGAATTATCAACAAAGTGCAACAGAACATTGATGCATAAGCAGGCTGCAAAACCCATTTCACTAGCTAAATGTCTACGATCATTGATGCTGGGCCTAACGATTTTAAGGAACGATTAATCCAATGGAGTACATAACAGTATCAAGATCCTACTTAGGCTGTTCCATTTTGAACATGAAGAATTTTCTATGGGTTTCATCCCTAAATTACAAATGCATTTAGGTACTCCATGAAAATTACTCTTATTACAGCTACTTAATCATAACCTTTCACCAACGAACGAAGCCCATTTCACAAGCCCACATTGAAGTGTAATGGATTTTTAACGCTGAGCCATGTTGTAATAAAAGAGCTTAAGCTTAGTTTCCCAGATAGCTCCACTTCCAGCATGTATTGATTCTGTTCCCATTTGTTCATGAGTTTCATCCCAAAAATTCTTCCTGACCAATGCTTGAGATGCTTTTGCTCCAAAAAACAGTAGTTTCAACTACTATATGAAATCAGTGAGAGTACTGCTGTCTCTCTCTCCAATTTAATTTGATGTCGTGTTTTTCAATTTAAGCACCTAGAAGAAAGCTATCTCAACCAGAATCCTACTTTTATGCTCTTTGAACAATAACATGTTTGCTAGTTAAAACTAAATAAATAAAATAGGCCTATGACCAAAGAGACAAAATCTGGATCTGTATGCTGAGAAAGGAAGCCAAAAAAAAAATTCCCTTAGACACTTACCACAGTCAGTGGAGTCCAACCATAAAAAAATCCATGTTTCCTGATGGCTTCTCCATCCGGAGACTTAAAAGTACTAGCAAGTAGACACAGGCATCCCACAACAGACATTTCTACTGTCATCAAGTACGACGAGTGCTTTTTGATCTGCAAAAAGGGAAAATGTGCAGCACAAAAGTATTAGTCATTGTGCAAAATCTTCAATGCAACTCATGACAGGTGACTGGATGTGTTTCCTATTACCTGAGAAGCCCATTGACACAGAGAAGAAGCCAGACCTGATAGCACAGAAGCTACCAGAACAGGAATAATCCCGTAAAAGAAAGTCTGGTCAGGGTTTCCACCACTAGATCCTTTGCTAGAACCTTCACCAATGCTTAAAAGAATGGCTGCGATTATCAATAACAAGAGGGCTCCTATCTGCCGGATTGATTGCTTTTGCCTACAAATGTGGCACCAACTATTGCTTTAGAAGAGTGGTCAGAAAAAATCAGGAATTCTAAACTTTTGAACAAGTTCTTTGTAATATTACTTGCTCCATCACTGTTATATGTGCATGTCCATATGTGAAGAGCGAGAGAGACAGAGAGAGAGACAAAGAGATAGAGAGCCAGAGACGGAGGGAGTGAGGGAGGGAGGGAGGGAGGGATTCATTTTTCGGTAAAAATTAGGAGCACTAAATTTATGTAAAGTACACACATAATACAATCTAGAATAAATAGATTTTCCCGCAAAATTTAACCCCCATTTCGGCATACTTAAAGATATTTTGGTTGGAACCCGAAGAACAAATCAAAGGCTCTTTGCCAACACACAAACATTCATTCTTGTCTGGCAAAACGTTCAATGTGATGCTCCAAAAGAGGCATAAAGTAATGGTGTTCAACAGCTAGGGCTATACAAACAGTCAATAAATATGGATAACCAGTTCAGGAAGATAGTATAATCATACACAAGAAGTTTTTTCCAAAAACTAAAGATAAAGAGGGGTTAAGCAACAAACCTTAGGATGATATACATAAAGAAAGCAGTAAAAAAGATTTTGGTCTGGTTCAGCATTGAGAATGTTAGCGAATCGAGATTTTTGTAGGAAATCTGAAGTAAGCTATTCTGCAGTGCGTAAATAGCAGCAGGAAGTCCTGATGCAATCAGAGAATCGACCAAAGTCCACTGCTGGGAGAGTTTCTTCAGAGTACCTTCTTTTGCCATAAAAAAGACGGCAAAGACAACCTGAAAAATGAACAGAAGAGTTTCATTCTTCTCTCGAAGTGAATTGAAATAAATGGAATGAATAGTGAATGTAATGTGAAATGTGTAAGTATACAAAGAATGAGAGAAAAAAGGTGCTTACTTTTGCTACCTCACATGTCAAAACAGAGGTAGTTACAATGACTTCACGCCTGCAAAAAAAGATAAGATGAATTCAATGACTGGAGAAATGACGGAAGATTAGAGACTCCACTTTAGATGTACCGACAAAGGAGTTCACCAAGAAGGAACGAAATATTGCAATACAATCTCCATAGTTTGCAACAAATAGACAGTTTTGAGGATCAAAGTTGGAAACACTCTCTGACAAGTGTCAATGTGTCATAACATATAATGAGGGACAATGATTTTTGGTCCTTAGCAAGAATTGAGAAGGCGCAAAGGATAATATCTCGACTCAATTATGAATATGATGCTTGAAGACTTTGACCTCCCCACAATCTGTATTGTGTCATTATGACATCATTATAGTTAATCACATCAATGTACTAACAGCCATTACATGTTCATGCATAATCACTTCCCTTAAATAGGACCAATCATTCACAATAAACAATCCAAGATGGCTAGGGCTCCATTGTCCAGTTTCCTCAGAAGCATAAAAAAATTCAAGTGAAAAAAGGAACCATAACAACTATCCCCAGCGAAGAGCCAACTCTCATTTTAACTGTAGAGCCGCATAGAGAAAGAAGCACCTCTCCTATCTCCAAAAGCAACACTAATAACCATTAACGTTATGGCTCGGCCTCCCCGAAAGAAAATTTTGACTATGGCCTCAGTTTTTATGCTTCAAAGAGGTCTAGTCTAATAGGCAATTTGACAGAGCAAATAACCCACCTCTGATTTACTGACCCTGCTAAGGCTCTTCACATACTGATTACAGCTTAGCACATGATTTCCAGTGATCATTACTTACAAACTAAATGAGGGTACCGACCCAAGAATCCCAATGTGCACCAACAACAGAAAAATCAACATTTTCCACCAAAAGAGCAAAAATCATGAACAAAAGCAAAGCACCCACTATCTTTCAAGAATCAAAATTCCCAAGAAACAACTCAACCTATCACCCTCGGATCAACTAACAACGTCGAAAAGGCCCCGCACAACCCCACACCCAGAAAGCGAAATCCGCAAATTCGACCCACGGATCAAACCCGCAAGCGAAGCACTTGAAGTCAGGAAGCAGCCCACCTGATGAACCACCTGGAGATCAAAGGTTGCAAGCCGTACTGGAGGGTAAGCAAGAGCGAGTAGAGCCAAATTCTTGCGCTGTTGGCGCTCGAATTCTTCGCGGACCGCGTCGATTTCGGGGAGGTCGCCATTCGGAAAAAGTAGCCTCCTTTTTTTGCCCTTGGGTTGGCGACCCCTTCCGACCGATTATCGTTTGTGTCCAAGCAAGAGGAAGGTTCAAGCAAGAGGAAGAACCAGCGCCAATCTCGCGGACTCGTCGTGGGTTATATTACAAGGAAAGAATCTAAAAACCTTGAACCATCGGTCAAGTCTTACACCTCACTTCCTTTTTTCTTTTCTCATATATTAACAATTACAATTTAAATGTATTATAATTTGATCGGATAACACAAGTGAGTGTCATGAGCCCTTATAAAACATCGCCGATGACACAAACGATCCACGTACTTTGATCTAATATGTAATGTGATCTTCAAATTTTTAATTTATCAATAATATAATTCATGAACTTTAACCCAATGTCCATGAACTTTTAATACATATTCTCTCTAGTCTATAGACTTGATTGGAAGAATGACATTGAATATTTTCATGTAGTGCAAAGACTAATTTTAACATGTATAAAAAATTTATGAATCATGTTAAACAAGTTAAAAAATCAGGTACAACATTGCACGTTAAGTTAAAGTTCATGAATCAAATTGTACATTTAGCTTAAAGCTCAAATAATATTTGTGCCATTATCCTTTTCTATTAGTGATATGCTGTCACTATTTCTAGAGCCTCATACCTTATTCCAAAAAGCAATTTTGTAGCAAGGTCTTTACAGTGATATTAATATTACTAATTTTGATGATTCTATGCAATAAATATTTTTTTACAATATCGTGGATAAAACTCAAAGTCAAGAACATTCCTAATTTACAAACAAAGACATTTAGATTTAGCAACTCATTTTTATCGCTTAATTTATTTCTTTTCTCTGTAAAAAGATGTGAAGAGACTTCTAGTGTAGCAATTCTATCGAACATCACTATAGAAATTCCACTTTTAGGCTTGCACCAAATTGTACATAAGACCTTGTTCACAATATCTACATCGGTTTAGATTAAGTGAACATTTTGTGGATGTGATAGGGAAAAGGAAATGAGCTAGTCTTGCATTGATTTGAACAATCCAAGCTGCTTAGATTATATTTACAGATATGAGACAAAAGAGAGAAAAACATGATGCCCGACTCTGAGTTTTGGTGCACTCCTGCTATACAAAGGGCAAGATGCAAAACATGTACGAGGACCATACAACAGGTAGAAACAAGGGCTAGTAGGTGCAAAACAACATTCTCTCAAAATGGACTGGATGTGTGATCATCCCAACCCTTACAAAAAGACCCACATGGGACACAGGGCGATCTGTCATTGTGATCACGTTCAGTGGTGCACCGGGTCTAGGCAAGTATTTCATCATCCGGCGCCAGTGATAATACACATAATCAGATGTAATCAGTGCTCCCCAACCATTATCGGAAAGTTCAGATCGTGATTCAAAAGGTTACCATCGGCAAATGCCAGGGGACTCCGTTCGGCTAAGAGCGAGCATCTCTTCGTACTTGGAAGTATATACGAAGCCCCACAACTGCAAAACATAGGAGCAAATGAACGTAAGGAGGCCAAATAAGCTAAATTTTATGAACAATGCTAGGTATAGTAAGACTAATTACAAAAATTATATTGATAAGTCTTCGTATGTTTAGCATTCCTCAAAATTCATATTATACCCTTTTCAAATCACACTAGCACACATGTCATAGAGCTTGCCTACCTCAATTTCCTTTACTTCAAAGTCTTGAGAACCAGCAAGACAAGGATTCCCATATGTTTCTGAGACTGAGCTCGATCCAATTAACCTAAACAAAAATGAACAATAATTAGCTATAGATCATTGGGTAATCTTACATGTCACCGACTTCTCTATAGTGCTTAGTTCTCTTATAAAGGAAAGCAACAAGACATAAAATAAAAGAGAAGAGAGGGGTAAAGAAAATGATACGGAGCAAGGGAAGAAGTCTCACAGATCACCATCCAAATAGATTGCAAAGTGGCCGCCCCCACCAATCGCTAAAAAGTCAGATGAGCACAGAGTGTAATACCGATTGGCCCCTGTTTATTGCAGTTGTCAGGTTGCATGCACCTTGGCAACTGTGCGTTTCTAACCATTGTCACCAGGAAGGAAATATACAGGACAAGGAGAGGAACAAAACATGGTAGGGCAAACTAAACTAGCGCTTGAAGGCAGGAAACATAACATGGTTAACATTCCCATTCACCACCACCTCTATCCAAGGAGACATGCACAACTATTGCTACTTCATTATAGACATCAATTTAGAGAGAGAGAGAGAGAGAGAGTAGGAATTGAAAGAACCAGACTTTAGGAATTGATATCTTTTTCTAATTCTTGAAATTGGCACCTAATTTTGGGCAAGCTATACTGTGTTTTAGAGCTAGGGTGTCTAGATATACTTTTACTTTTCGCTTATTCCAAATCGTGCAGCATTCGCACTTTGACTTTCTTTTAAAGTACTAAACACCGAAAACTTTCGCAATATACAAATGTTGATACGTAAATTCCCATATAATTTTTTCATAATTTTTAGAAATTTGGATCATATTCTATATTTTGGCTGAAGAACCTGAAAGTACTTTCTACTTAATTTTAAACAAACAAGCCCTAAGTCTGAAAGGACACGTGACGATTCAATTTGGTCCCCAAGTTCGATCAATAAGCCTCTGGTTCATGGTTCACGCATCGACGTAATGACAATGAATACAACAAATTGTTTGTTATTCGAAGTTAATTAGTTTCTATTGCTGAATTAAGAATTCTAGTATGAAAGTACGCGACCATAGTCAAGCACAAGCTAATGTGGCATAAAAACTCGTTAATGGTAAATGATTAATTTTGATGCAGACAGATTAGAGCCATCGAAAGTTTGACGAAATAAATTCCTAGATGGAAAGGAACAGGAGAAATTAGTACCTGTAGGGCGGTATATAACTGGATGACCAGGTGTGTCCGTGAAAACAAAAGTGCTATTCGTTCCCTGTTGAAAATCTAGGGTGAATAATTATCTATGTTGGAGAAAATTTCAAACAAGGAAACTCATGAATGCCCACCTGATATTTTCTCTTATTGTTTGGTCTAAGTGGTGCCTCCACTAAGCTGCCAAATACTACACCTTTACGGTCTCCAACTACCTGGGCGAGCATTCGCAGGTCCATAAGAGTTCTTTCAAGAAACATACAAAGAGAGAGAGAATAAAGCACCAGCGAGACCAATTATATATTTATTGTCAAAATTGCAGTTCAAACTTATAAAGTGAAGCAAAAGAGGACTTATCATCTAAAACAAACCTAATAGAGCTCACATGCATGAGAACTCACATTCTCAGGTTACTCAACAAAAAAACTGTTTGAGACATTGGAAGAACTTGTATCTGAGAAGCTACAAGTAGAGAGAATTGTCAGTAGCAGTTCATGAATTAATTTTTGGTCCACTGATTGTGATTTGATGTGCTCTTGTGAATTGGCTATTTAAGGAGTTTGACAATATGTCCAACCTCCATAATGACTGAGAAAAGAGTCTTGAATGATGAGCTTATTTTTGTCGACATAAATCAGGGTCTTAAAAACTCTCAAAGCCATAAAAAAAAGTACTTATAAGGTGCTTCATAAAAGCCAAGCAAAAAATCACCATAGCTAACTATAGCGATGACATCTAATTTGCATGTGTGTCACCAAGCAAAAAAGGTTCTTTGGTATGCTAAAGTATGTGACTAACTCATGTACTCATGCTCTTCAGAGGCAAAGACATGAAGAGTATCGACTCATTTCTAAACAGAAAGTAGTAAAATTTTACCAGCAAGCTGAGTCCAGGCCAAAGCATGCTTCTCCTATACAAAGTAGAAAGTGATATGCCATGCCTCCATGTACTGCAAAGTTATGACACATAAATTTAAGTGTGCTCCTTTAACAAGATGAAGTGAGATACCAGTTACAGAAAAGATGCAAAACTGAAGCAAATATGGCCATACCTGTACAGCAACAACCATTTTCTCCCCTGAACAAGTGCAGGAAGTGATGTATAAAGTACACTACGTGTCTTCTCTGAAAGTAGCAACGAAGGTTCTGACATATCTGGAACATCAGTCAGAGCCACAGGCTCTGTCTCATCCTGCAAATGCCTCATCTCAACTCCAGGAACCATAACTTCATTTACATCGCTATCGCGTTCCTGTTCTTGATTCCGGTACCCAGCAATCTTTGCTGCCTGGTTAAAAGCTTTACCCAATGATTGCTTCCCTCTAGAGAACAAGCTTTTCTTGCCACCACTTTCCTTCCTATGCACGTCAGATGCTTCTTTCGATGCAGCAACCACTTCACCGTTCACTTGCTCATTATCATGTTTCCCTTCAACATTGGGATCGTCTCCAGGCTCAGATGATGTCAAGAGAGAGTAAAGAAATGCTGTGAAAGACGATGTATCGGGACCAACGACTAAATCTTCCGAACCCTCTTCTCTGATTGAATCTAGTTGGCTTCTTCTAGAGTCACTTTCATTATCCTATAAAAACAGGCAATTATGAGCAGCTGCTGTTAATGTAATCTTTAAACAGCAAAAGCCACCATAAACACCAGAAGTAAAGGAAAACTGCTGTTTAATGCAGATGTTGAGTAATGCCAAATTATCTCTTAACTAGGTTTTAAAATCCCTTCTTACATTATCTTGAGCATGTAAAAAACAGAGAGTCAGCAATTTCTGACCAAATAAATTCATTGGCATGCAATAGTACCATAGAAAATTTAGCTTTCCAGGTGTCTCAACACAGAATCGTGTAGCTGTTATCTAGTTGGAGTAACTCTATATAAACCATCACAATCTTGGTTATTCACGACAAAACACAATCAGCAGAGCAGGAGCAGGTATATTTGAGTTGACAGAAATAAGAAAAAGATGATCTTTCCTATCTACAGAATCTTCAGAACCATCTATCGGGCTTTGTATTGTGCGTAACATGCATTTTCCTATTAAATAGCGAGCAAATTGCGAAGGCAATTTAACAACTGAGCTGACAACATATCATCCCAAAATATCTTCACCAATTTTTCTTCGGTCTTCTACTACACACAGACACCGAACGAGCGAATACAGTACAGAAACTCCGTAGATGGAGTGTTTTCAGCCAGCAGTTCCTAGCTAAGCTCTGACTTCTAATTGCACGACCCATCAGCAGTAACAAGTGCCGTAATTCGGATGCAATCGATATCGAGTCACATGGAAGCGCGGAATTTACCCCCGGACCATCAAGAAAATTCAAGCCGACGAACCATGAATCACGAAAGAGAAAAACTTCAAGCTCTAGAGCAAACATAACCCTGTAAAGAAACCTCAGCAATGGACGTTTGACGGACTCCGAAAAGGATGGCCAATTCAACAATGGAGCCCAAAAACAGAAACTCAAAACAAGAAGGCCCATAAAAGAAACAGAAAAGCTTCAAGAAAGCCGCTGAGGGAGGGGAGACTCACGGGAGATTGAGAGGGAGGAGAAGGCTTGGAGGAGGGTTTGTCAGAGATTGGGTTGAGAAGAACAGTGGTGAGATCAGAGACGAAGTGGGCAGCTTTACTCCTGAGCGATCGTTGCCTACCCATTTTCAGGACAGACCGAATCACCCCCGCCGCATATATTAATCCGAGAATAACACTATGCACTGAACTCCCCCCTTGAAGATATTCCCCACTACCCAGAAAAGCAAGAAAACCCAAGAAGCATCAAATCGAAAGTGGGACGATTCCTTCTTGACTTTCTTCTCCTCCGCCCACACTTCAGCTCGCTTTCTTTCCTTCCTTTCTTTCTCCCCTCTTGACTTCTGCTGACCTCCAAAAAACCAAGAAAAGAAAGATCTTTTGTCCCCGGTTTCAGGTCGCCATGGATATAGGGAGCAAGAAGAAGGAGGGCATTCGAGTTTCCATGTTGCGACTCGGGTGGGCGCCGCTGATCGGTTCGCATTTCATTGTCAATGCGTTTTCTTCAAGGAGCGAGTGATTGGAACGCACGCAAGCCGTCCGGTGAAAGGCCGAAAGCTACTCTCGGATAAAAACCAACGTACGGGCCCTCGTTCTAACCGACCTAATAGATTTTCTAGGCCCCACGATCGGGTCGGCCCAACCCAACATCAGGCTTAAGGCTACTTTGGAGAGGTGAGCAACACAGACCAACCAAACTTGAAACTATCCAGACCAGACCAGACCGGCCGAGGACATTGGTCCGGTGTTTGGTTCCAGAAAACTGAAATTAGTGATTTTTGGTCCGGTCCCTGATTACAAAGGGAACAGGATCGACTTGACCGGACCAATAATTTTTTATTTATTTCCCTTCCCATCTCACTTGTCCCACTCTCCTCTCATCCTTGTCCAGATGCGGTGTCAACTGATTTCTTTGGTAGTTTCTTATCTCTAGCTTCCATGAGTAGAGCGCGATAGCCTCAACCTTGTTCACTGCTTCCTTGCCTTCCCCGGAAAGAACACTCAAAGTTGAACTTTGCCTCCCAGCTCCTTTAATTCATAGGCTTTCCTTTTTTGTTTCCCCAAATTGTCCAGAAGTGTTCATAGCGATCGAATTGAAACTGGGACATTAATCTAGAAGGTCAAAAATTTACTTGTCATCCTTAGCAAATCTCAGTTATCATATGATAATTCTCAGATATGGCTAAGTGTTCACTAGACGGGCTGATATTGTTTTATGCCTAGGAATTATGGAATTGCCTAGCAACCAGATTAGACCGATCCTAGGACCAGGCGGTCTAGTCCACTGTTATAGAAATTGGGAACTGATCCTTTTGGTTCGGTTCCGGTTTCTTGTTGTGACCTGATCGGATTGAAAACCGATCACTCCTATTTTGGAGAGCACCCTAGTGATGAAAATGCGAGGAAAAGGTATAAAAATCAGTGTTTGTTTGAATTAAAGAATTTTCCGTGAATTAGTTTTTTGGACTTTCACATATTTGGTTTGTTGAAAATAATTAGCTTATAGAAAATCATTCATGGTCAAAAAACATATTCATGCTCTGTAAAATAAGGAAAATGAATTCTCTAAGGAAAAAAAGGGGAAAATATTTTATTTAAAAATGATTTACTTGGATAGTATTTTTTTTATGGCGAAATTTTCCCTGCAGTAAACACATCCTTAGGAGAAGAAAATTGTAACTTGTTCAAAGTTATTCACTCAAATTTTTATGACCTCATTTTCTAAACATAGCCTAAGGGGAAGAAAAAAGTAGTCATAATTTACCTTGAAGGTAAAATGTTCATTGGGGGTTACTATGGATGTTCACCTATAGTATTGTACAAATTAAAGAGCTTTTTCTACTTTTAACAGAACCCACTTTTTTTTTTCCACAAATATCCTCAGTTAATTGTCTCATAAATATTCTATTCATAAACTATTGTATCAATTCATAATTTTATTTTATCTCTCACGTACTTCAATATTCAAATTTGAATTTTTTCCATCCCACCAACACATTCTAAAAAAAAATCTAAAATCTCGATATATTTTTCTCTTTCCACGTATATTGATTCATTTTCTTTGTATTGTGTGTATTTATTAATAATTTATTTCTCCTTCCTAATTTATTTGTTTTTTTTTGTCAAAATACGATTTCTTATTTTATCATAAACTGGACTTAGCTAGCAGGGCCCAAACAGGGGGCGTCATTATGTAGTAGTGCCCAGAGGCCCTGAGGAGGGGAATAGAGCCATTCAGATGGAAGACATTTCTTTCTATGAGCCCGCGCTACCCAATCAGCCACGGAATTTGCAGTTCTTGGACAAAAATTCAGGCCCACACCCTATACCCTTGAAAGTAGATAGGAGCATTCCGTTATAAGTACCCTTACTTCCCAGCTGATCTGCTCTCCTCGATTCAGTGAGCTTATCAGTTCTATACGGTCCGACTCCAGTTCCACTCTTTTCAACTTTGTTCTGTTCAACCTACTTGAGGGTAGCGAGAAGAGCTAGGGTTTCGATTTGTACCGGGAGGATGCTCGGACGTTCTGGATGAATCCATCAACAAGGCAGCCGGATTTTCATCGACAAACAAAAGCTATCTCACTGTTCGTTAATCCTTCACGAAAAGACCCATCAACGTTGATTTTCAGGATACCCTCTGCCGAAGTTGTCCATGCTTGTGCTAAGGTAAGATCTACTCTCTTTTCTGCATTTTTAGCTCGAAAGCCCCATTTTTAGCACTTTGGTGCATTATCCAAGCTTATTCCCCTACTTCTTTTGCCTTCGGCTTAGCTCCTCTGAAAATCTGGTTGTTTCGGGCCTAAGATTTTTCTTTGGACCATATGTCGAAACGCAATTCCATGTAAGGAAAATCTATGGAACAGAAAGTTTGTTCCTAACCCGGTGTGTGACCTGTGTCGGAAGGAAGTAAAATCGGCTGAACGTATACTCTTGCTTTGCCCATGGACAGAACTCGTATGCTCCGACCCTACCCTCAAAATCCGAAATTTATTAGAAGGGGTTACTCGAATCGATGCGTGGTTGATGAATTTCATCATCAATCCGAAGGAACTACCTAAATTTGAGGTTGTGGCAATTATTTTGTGGCACGTTTTGTTGCGCATACGCACAATCGCCGCCTTACATACTGAAGGTGCATAGCATTATTTCAAAAATCTTATATAAAGTGATTATATGATCACGTAAAAAAGTTCACATGCTTTAATTAAATTTTTTCCCTATATATTAAATAGAATAAGGCATGAAAAGTCTTGAGCTATGCTTATTGGGAGATTTATCTCGAACTTTTCTGTGTCATAAAAAAACTTCAAATTTACATTCATGTGACACATGTATCCTTTATAATGATTTTGTCGAAAAGCACCATTAAAAATCCTACATGACAGCTGACATGGATAAATGATGGCAAACGGAGCTAATGTGACAAGTAAATTCTCGGACTACTCGATTCTTGACATCGGCTCATTCAAGAGACAAAAGCAAATGATTAGACATGGGAAAGAAGCGCACTCTGTCCAACCCATATCGACTTCATTAAGCGATAGTTTCTCTTAGCCTGTGTGATTCCTAGAAACAAAAGACAACAGAAAGAAAGATAAAAGACATGAATTTGAGCTTCATTTGGTTATGATACAAACGACTATATTTGAGTAATTCATTCAATAAAAAAAATCTAAAATAAAGAAGAAAGAAAGAAAGAAGGATCTGGCTAAGCAGACTTTCCAAGTTCATCAATCTAGTTTAAAAAGTCATAAATCTATTGTATTTTTGATAATTCAGTCCTAAATCTTTTAAATTTTGCCAGTTGAGTCAATCTAATCAATTTTGATCGGAAATTGATAACATGGTCATTGGCTATCTTACGTGGCGGGGACAACGTTGACGTTGATAATTTTAAATAATATTTAAATATTTTTAAAGAATTTTTCTATTTTTTTTTTCATTTTTTTTCCTTCTTCTCTACTTTCTTATTGTGGCTAGAGAGGGTTGGCACTCCCCTGCCCAACCTCGCCAGGTTGGGGGAGGCCAGCCTTGCTCAGATCTAGGCTAGTTTGCCTCACCCGCAGCTGGCGAGGTAGGTCGCCCGCAGTTGCAATGGCCTCTCCTAGACCTAGGCGAGGGCTAGATAGTAGGAACGTGGTGAAAAAGATAAAGAGAAAGACAATAATAAATAAATAATTCAAAAAATATTAAAATATTTTTTAAAATTTTCTACGTCAGCATTAGCCATGCTACGTAGGACAGCCGTCATCCACGTTAATGATTTTTCGATCAAAATTGACAGTATGAACTCAATTGGCAAAATGTGAAAAATATTTAAAACTGAATTGATAAAATTAAAATATTTATGACTAAATTGACAAAAGTATAATTTTTCGAACAATTTTCCCAATCTTCTAAGATGGGCCGTGCCAAGAACAGCTGCCTCCATCATCAAAACCGCTCAAGCCCTCATTGCCACTCACTACACCCCTTGGAGGGCACATTACCGCCACCTGAAACACCGCTGAAATCGCGATCACGTCCTCCAACTACTCACCTCTAGTCACCATATGTGCTTTAGCCCTTGTCCTCTCCCCGCCATCGTCACCACTAGTCGCTAGGGGTGTCAATAGATCGAGTAGGGTCCGGCTTTGATGATACCCAACCTGACTCGAAACCTGCAGGGTCGCGCTTGACCCGTCCCGAGACCCTGTTTAGCATATAAACCAAGAGAAGGGTCGGGTCGGGTCGGCCTGGATCCAGTTTTGTGGGTTGTGTTGTTGTTTTTTTTATTTTTTTTTGGGAAATGGATGTCAAACCCATGCTTGAACACAGAACCAAAAACGCCTGCTCAACCCACACGATCCACCATTCCTAGATCTAGAACTTATCAACAATCCCCACCAAAACATGGACAATCACAAAGGCGGAGGGGAATGCGGCGAGGCAGTTGTTGTTGAAGAGCTCGCAGGCCGTGATGCATATCATGGGTGGCGTGTGCTTGGCACTGTCGCCTAAGCCTTAGTACCTCATGGCCTTGTACATCCGTTCCGGCAACTGAACTAGGATCGCCTTGTCCAGCTTCTGGTTGATCTCTGCGATTAGGGTTGCCTAGTACGTCTTTAGATCAAACGACTTCGGCTTTGGCTTCGGTGATTGCATTGGGACCACTGCGGATGCGGCGCATCCAATAGGGATTGTGGGTCTGAGGTTGAGGGGCTTCCTTGCGAGGTAGAGGGCAAGGGATGGCGGTAGCATCAACGAAAAGGCAATGGTTTCCTTGCTGCTGCTGCTCCGAAGAAACCCTAATCTTTCCCTCCTTTGGTTTGATGATGGGTAAGCAGTAGTTGGATGGAAACAAAGGAACAGAACAACTTTTAATCAAGTCAAAAAGTCACTAGACTCTAGAAAGATGGGTAAGCAGTAGTTGGATAGTAGTTGGATGGAAACAAAGGAAGAGAACAACTTTTTATCAAGTCAAAAAGTCAATAGACTCTAGAAAATCTATTCGCGTTACTTCCGGCCTTAATGGTGTCAAAGAAGCCAGCGCGAGCTCGGCCTGATGCTACCTGACGTGATAATACCCACACCTGAAAACACTATCCTAAGTAGACTAAGGCCCGATCCCAAAATACTCAAAATTTTAGGGTAGGGTCGGGTTAGGCTGGGTCGGGCCGCACCGGCGTGAGCTTTTTTGACACCCCTACTAGTCGCCATCAGTGCTTTAGTGGGCGTTTTTTCATTTTAAGTTAAGCGGTCGCCACACCAGCTCCGTTTGCCATTGATTTTTCGTGAATTCAAAATCGAGTCACTCAACGTATTCAGTTAGATTCAGGATAACTCAAAGTCTAAGCCAATTAAGACCAACTAAGTTATATTAACAATCCTTTTCTCGACTCAATTATTGTTCGCGCGAGGGATTCTAGCCATACCCGATCTCCCGTATGAACACGATCAAAATATCTGCTTTGGGATGTGAGGAATGGGAAAGAGATCCAAAGTCGAATGCAAAAACAAATTGATTCAGAAAAGTACAAATGAAAGTTTCTTCTTTGAGGCCGAACAAACAATGGGAGATGGGCGTGGACGTGCCTCCAAATGCAAAAGCTACAAGAGAGAGAGAGAGTAGTCACAATTTGACAATTAGCACTAATTAAATGAATAAAAAGTCGACAATTTATAGCAAAAGTAGGTGTGGACGTGGCGACAAGCATTTCAGATCCGCATTAACAGCAATTAAAAAATCCACCCCACTCGGCCCACGGTCCTAATAAAAAAACAAAATAAAAAAAACACAAGAGAGAAAATCATATCCTAAAGCTGAATTTGGTAATAATTAGTTAATTACTCATCATTTCCTCTTTAGGTATGATTAATATGACGGAATAATATCAATTTTCTTTTAATTAATTCGCGACAAAAGTACACTGGAAGTGCCATAACTTGTGTAAGGCGATCATTTTGGTGCCGTAACTTTTTTTCGGATCATTTGGTGTCAAGTCGGAGGAAAATAGATCGCTTTAGTGACTCCGGTCAAAATTTCGACCAAAAAGCTGACTTGGCATTTATATTTTAAAAAAATGATCTAACTTGTACACGTGAAAATTACGTGACTTTTTTTTTAATTTTTAGAAAAAAAAGGTTGCAGTAGCGTTGAGGGTTCCCTCGCCGCTGCTGCAGGCTTTTATTTATTTATTTAATATAATATAATTTTTTTTAAAAAAGTATACGTTAACGGGTTAAATGGTGTCGTTTTTGGTTTTTAATACTGATTAGACCTCTCCGGTGAACCGTGTTAGCGCTATATTGGATTTTCGGTGAACCATATTAGCATTGACATTAAAATGTTCATTTTTTAAAAAAATTGACACTATAGTGATTCGAAAAAAAAGTATTGTATCAAAGTGATAGCCGTATCACACTTCTTGTGTACTTTTGCCATTAATTCGCTGTCTCTGTCCCCTACAAAGCCTGGCACATCCTCCTCGTCTTCGGTTCCTCGCGACATCACGTCCTCGCATACAGAGAGAGAGAGAGAGAGAATGGCGACTCTTGCGGTGCCACCGTCGGTTCCGTCGCCGGCCGAGGACGCCGAGCAGCTCCGAAAAGCTTTCGCAGGTCCTACATTCATCGTCGTCGCCGCTAACTTTTCTCTATCCGCTCTTTTGTGTTGCTCTGCACATTTTTTTTTGGCTATGTGGGTTCTCTTCGAGCTGTTGTTTCGTGCTTTGATCGTCGTCAGCTTCGGGAGATCGGATGCCCATCTGGGTTTATCTATCCACTTTTCGGATGCCCATCTGGGAGATCAGTTTCTCTATCTACTTTTGTGTTGCTCTGCACATTTTTTTGGGTATGTGGGTTATCCTCGGGCTGTTGTTTCGTGCTTTTTGATCGTCGTCGGTTTCGGGAGATCGGATGCCCATCTGGGCTTCTATCTCAGCACAATGGGTGTCCTCCTCTTGTTTGTTTCGATGGATCTATGATTCTGTAATCCTGCCGCCGAGTCTTTCTTGATCCATGCCATAGATTGTTAGTTTCTTCTGCTCAAAGGTTAGTTTTTTTTAGTGCTAGACAGTCCTTTATCTAGAATATCGTAGAATGTTGATCTGATCGATCTTGTCTTGCTGGTCCCATCTTTGTTTCTGCTACTACTGGATGACCGTCGCCGAAAATGCAAAAAAAGAAGAGGCAAGAGCCATTTCTTCCGAGTTCATTTGACTGGTTTTAGCACCTCTATCCATGGACTTTGGTGGAGACTAGTAATTACGTGGTTTTATAACACGAATCCAGTGGATAAAGTTCAATGACGATGTTGAATTGCTAATAAAAGTTCCCAGACCATTTGTGCCGTGATCTCTTTGCTTGGGGTTTTATCCCATCGCATGGGCTGCTCTTCTGGCATATGTATTCACGGCGCGTTTTTGTTCATTGTGGTGGTTGTTTGTGCTCGGTGAGCAAATTCTTTAGCTGTGGGAAAAATTGTGGTCTGCAGGATGGGGAACGAATGAAGATCTGATCATATCCATACTGGCTCACAGAAACACCGCACAGCGTAAATTAATTCGGCAAACTTATGCCGAGACGTATGGGGAAGATCTTCTCAAAGCGCTTGACAAAGAACTCTCTAGTGACTTTGAGGTCAGTTTTCTATTCTGCCGTGTAAAGAATCTCTCCAAATGACGGTTCTTGTTCAGCTGTTGTCCTCTTTGTTTTCCCTGTCTCTTAATTCCATCAAACATCTATCAGAGATCCGTGCTTCTGTGGACCCTGGATCCTGCTGAGCGTGATGCGTTCTTGTCTAACGAAGCTACCAAGAAGTTGACTTCGAGCAACTGGGTTCTCTTGGAAATAGCTTGTACGAGGTCTTCAATGGAGTTATTCATGGTGAGGCAGGCCTATCATGCTCGTTATAAGAAATCTCTTGAAGAAGACATCGCATGTCACACTACTGGGGATTTCCGCAAGGTACTACCAGCTTTTAACCTCATGACAGAATCATCCTGTCAATCAAATGGATATGAAGTCAATTTTCTGTAGTTGCACTACATGTGAATGTAGATGTTACCTCTGCTGTCTTAAACTGATGTCTTAAGCACACAAGGCCAGAAGCTCGGGAGATATGCAGAAAAATACTAACATATCATTCAAGTTTGTTGAGTACGCTTCTGATGGCAACTCGTTAGAATCACAGTCATGCGAAAGTCTTGTTCTTTCCTATGCTATGCCATTTGGCTGTATATGACCTTATAGTTTCTTAGAGCTTGACTTTGTTCTACGGAACTCAACAAAGCATGCTTATTGCTGATGCATACACTGCAGCTTCTTGTTCCTCTAGCGAGCACCTTTCGGTATGAGGGGCCTGAGGTGAACATGGCATTGGCAAGATCAGAGGCTAAGATACTTCACGAGAAGATTCACGAGAAGGCTTACAATCATGACGAGCTCATCAGAATTGTTACTACAAGAAGTAAAGCTCAGCTTAATGCAACCCTCAATCACTATAACAATGAGTTTGGGAATGCCATCAACAAGGTATCCTACTTATTTCCTCCACATCTACATACTACAGTATTGCCATATGTATAATGGTGTCAAGTGGATCTTGATCTGGAAACTTGAACTTAACTAAGCAAGGGATTGCCTTGGGTTCTCTGTTCTTTGGATTACCCTTAGAAATTCATGAAGTTACAGATTATAATGAAATTGCACATGTGTCTAAAAGCAAGATGTTAAAGTGCTCCCACGATACTTCTTTACTTCTCTGGATGTTTGGCATTGCAAATGTATCTAGAGACGTGCTTTGCCACAGTAAATTATTCTTGAATGTGACTTTTTGGAGAGTGAATTGCTACGATTAAGATTTCTTCTTGATACAGGCTCCTTCCCCCCAAATTTTCCTGTACTGATAAATGAGGAAAGATGAAAGATCCTTTTCATCCGATACCTAGATCAGTATCCATCATTGTCAAAAATTCCAAATTTGATAATCCATTTTCTTGAGGCTCTAATGGAGCAAGCTTGATATTTTGATAGAAGTGAAGAATTTCGTCGTTAGATGATTTTTATTATAAAAGAGTAGCCGAAACCACCCTATGGAAAGACTAACTTAGGCGGATGTCATTTTGATCTGCAAGTTGGCTAGTTGATTCCTCCTCACATGTAAGTGTTTATGACCACTCTTATGGCATCGCTAGATATTTTCCTTTTATTTATGTTCCTATTCTGCATGTCAGGTGTCAGCTGTTGTATTTCTTACAATTTCTTAGTAGAGATTTTTATGTCCATTTTAAGACACAGCTTAGTCCGAGAGATTGCTTTGGTGAGGTAATTATCTGGAAACCTCTGTATGCAGGATCTGAAGGCTGATCCAAATGATGAATTTCTCAAATTGCTGAGATCAGCAATCAAGTGCTTGACTTGTACGGAGAAGTACTTTGAGAAGGTACTGCGTCTGGCCATCAACAAGCTGGGAACAGATGAATGGGCTCTTACTAGAGTAGTCACCACTCGTGCGGAAGTTGACATGCAGCGGATCAAAGAACAGTACCACAAAAGGAACAGCATTCCGCTAGATCAGGCTATTGCAAATGACACATCTGGAGACTATAAGAAGATGCTTCTTGCTTTGGTTGGACACGAGGATGCTTGAGTGAGACTTGTGTCTCAGTGTTCCATGTGAGAGATTTAACTGGCTGCGTGATATTTTGCTATGGTTGGAGTTGAGTTGAGACGGCGTCTTGTTTAAGGTTTCATGTGTGCCTATGATTTATGTTTGGGGAACTTTTTGCTGGTTTGATTTGGTTTTAAGATACATGTGAAAAGGTGCATTTAGCATCAGTATGGTCATGATAAGCTGGTGGTTTCACACGTATGCGGTGCGGAATCCAAATAATAACTGGGAAAATCAGGACTGAGAAGTGATCGATTGGGAGGGTTTGTTACCAATCTTAATCAACTCGCTTGCTTATTCTCAATTTTTAAGTTGTACATCATTGTCATCGCTGCTTATGTGTGGGGTGTCTTCAGAGAAGTGATGCAAGGTGTGAGAGATAGTTGAATACTATCCTTGAATGCCACACGCAATGTCACGGCCCGAAGAAATGGATCGTTCATGAGGTTTCCTGGACGATGGACCGTGACCGACCCTTGAACAAAGAAGGCGGGCCCCGAGTGTTCTAGTACTAGGGTTTTCTTGATGTCTTCTAGAATACTCCTGGGGGCGGGACATTAATTGTAAACCTCTGTAATTAATGAGGTAGTTGGGTAGTTGGGGAGATACGATCTCCACCGTAAGATCGGGGAGAGATCTACGGATACTGTCAGTCCGGTACTTGTATAAGAAGGGGTCTCCTCCCCCTCATTGTATCACCTCATTCTTTCAAGAAGTAATAGAAATCCAGAGCTTCTCTCTCTAGAAGTTTCTCTCTCTAAAGAGTTCTTGTGAGTTGAGTGTGGGGAAGGCTGACTTGGGAAGAAATTCCTAAGGCCGCACGGGTCAGGGAACGCGAGATCGATCGGCCCGTGACAAGTGGTATCAGAGCTACGATGGCCAAAGGCGCGATGGAACCACGATCCGATGTATCGTCCCAAACCGAGATGGGTGGAGGCGATGATCGTGGGAGGGCTCCTGAGAAGCAAGGTGCCAAGGCAAAGAAGAACCGTGCTAGATCATGTTCGAGGAATATGGTTGGTGACTTGGAGACCCGCTTGGCGAAGATGGAGATCGCCATGGCTGACGTCCAAGGGATGGTTGAGGATATGTCCGTACGCATCGAAGGAGGCGAGACCGGAACAGGGGAGCTAGAGGCCGAGGTGCTGGAGCTCAAGTCCGGACTCGGAGAACTCCGAGGGGAGATGCTAGGCAACCTGACCGACACCACCGACGAACTTCAACAACGGGACGATGCCTTGGAGGCCTTGGTGGAGGCCATGCGCGCGGAGATGGCCGAACTTAAGGCGAAAGTCGCCGAAATGGAAGGAGCACGCGTGAACGGGGTGATCACCGTGCAAGCCAGTCCACGAGTGGATGCCCCGAAGCCAAAGGAGTTCAAAGGCTCACGGGTGGCCAAAGACGTGGACAACTTCCTATGGTACATGGAGCAGTATTTCCTAGCAATGGGGATCACCGATGGGGCGATTCGGGTAAGTACCGCGTCTATGTACTTGTCTGATAATGCACTCTTATGGTGGCGTCGTAGGAGTGACGATCGGAGTGGTGAACCGATCACTACCTGGGAATTGTTCGTCGAGGAATTTCGACGTCAATACTATCCCGCTTATGCGGAGGAAGAAGCTCGCGATGAACTTCGTCGTCTTGAGCAAAAAGGAGGTGTCCGTGATTATGTCCGGAAATTTTCGGAGTTGCTACTCCAAATTCCGTCCATGAATGATACGGAGGCCTACCATCAATTCATGGGTGGCTTGAAACCATGGGTTAAACAAGAGTTGAAGCGATGCAACGCGAAGGACCTTTCGGCGGCCATGTCCATAGCCGAGGCCTTGGTGGAGTACAAATCAACTCCTGCGAACAAGCCGGACACCCGACCAAGGGACAAGGGCGTTGGTGGGGGAGATCGTAACAAATTCCACCGTCCGAGTGGAAGCAAACCATCAACGGCCCCTCCAAGGGCGAAGCCGGAGTCGAGCGGAGGAGAACACAAGAAGGGACGTATCTTCAAGTGTTTCTTGTGCGACGGTGCACACATGGCTCGTGATTGTCCAACTCGAGGCAAACTAGCTGCGATTGTCAAAGCACACGAGGAGGAACGAGAGGAGGCGCGACTCGGTTCGTTGCGAATCCTAAGTTCCATAAAGTCTAAGAAGGCAAATAAGCCTAAAGGCTTGATGTTCGCGGACGTGACGATCGGAAAAACCACGATGAGTGCGCTCGTCGACACGGGAGCATCCGATCTATTCATCTCGGAAGAAGCCGCGAAGAAACTCAATCTTCGGGTTGAGAAGGGGGCCGGTTGGCTCAAGACGGTGAACTCCAAGGAAATCCCTACCAACGGCTTGGCTAAGGATGTGGAGTTTCAACTCGGGCAATGGAAGAGCAAGGAACTGATCGAGGTAATTCCACTTGACGACTATGACTTTGTCATTGGTTTAGGATTCCTTGATAGGATAGATGCTCTTATCATCCCATTTGCCGATTGTATTTGTATCTTGGACACACGTTGTCAATGTGTGATCCCGGTCAAACGAGAGTCGGGCGACCAAAAGATAATATCGGCAATGCAAGTTACTAAGGGAGCGAGGAAAGGGGAGGCTACTTTCCTAGCAACCTTGAAAATCGAGGACCCAAAGGGTAAAGGGAGTGATGTCCCGACGGAGGTAACCCAAGTCCTCGATTCCTTCAAGGACGTGATGCCACCCGAACTCCCAAAGAAGCTTCCGCCTCAAAGGGAGGTGGATCATAAGATCGAGCTCGTGTCCGATGCTCGACCACCCGCTATGGCTCCATATCGCATGGCGCCTCCCGAATTGGAAGAACTAAGAAGACAACTCAAGGAGTTGCTCGATGCGGGGTATATCCGACCATCGAAGGCTCCGTTTGGCGCCCCGGTCCTATTTCAGAAGAAGCATGATGGATCACTCCGGATGTGCATCGACTATCGGGCGTTGAACAAGCTGACGATCAAGAACAAGTACCCGATTCCCCTTATTGCCGATTTGTTCGATCAACTTGGAGAGGCACAATGGTTCACCAAGCTTGATCTTCGATCGGGATATTATCAAGTGCGGATTGCAAAAGGGGATGAACCGAAGACCGCTTGTGTGACGCGGTATGGATCGTACGAGTTCCTCGTCATGCCATTCGGCTTGACAAATGCTCCGGCCACATTTTGCACACTCATGAACAAGGTACTCCACCCATTCCTAGATCAATTTGTAGTGGTTTACCTTGATGATATCGTGGTGTATAGCCGGACGCTCGAGGAACACATCGAGCATCTCAAACAAGTCTTCCAAGTTCTACGGGAGAACGACTTATATGTCAAGCGGGAGAAATGTGCCTTCGCACAACAGGAAGTTCCATTCCTGGGACACATCGTCGGGGGTGGACGTGTGCAGATGGACGTGGCCAAGATCAAGGCCATTGTGGATTGGGAGCCGCCGACCAAGGTGACGGATCTAAGGTCATTCCTTGGCCTCACCAACTACTATCGACGGTTCGTCCGAGGCTATTCGAGCATCACCGTGCCACTCACGGATATGCTAAAGAAGGAGAAACCGTGGGAGTGGACGACCCGTTGCCAAAAGGCGTTTGATCGGTTGAAGCAAACCATGACCGAGGAGCCGGTGCTCGTGCTACCCGATCATGCCAAACCTTATGAGGTAGAAACCGACGCTTCCGATTTTGCTATTGGTGGTGTTCTTATGCAGGATGGACACCCGGTAGCGTTCGAGTCGAGAAAGCTGAATGATACCGAACGACGGTATACGGTCCAAGAGAAAGAGATGACCGCGGTGGTTCATTGCCTTCGTACCTGGAGGCATTATCTCTTGGGATCCCGGTTCGTCGTAAGGACGGACAATGTGGCCACGAGCTACTTCCAAACTCAAAAGAAGTTAAGCCCGAAGCAAGCTCGATGGCAAGATTTCCTGGCGGAGTTCGATTATGTGCTCGAGTACAAGCCAGGGAAGGCAAATTCCGTGGCCGATGCGCTTAGCCGAAGGAGCGAACTAGCATCGTCAATCGTAAGTCGTCCCAAGAATCCCTGGGATGAGCGGATCAAGGAGGGACTCCAACACGATCCAACGGCCAAGGCACTCATCGACCATGCTCGGGAGGGCAAGACCCGGCAATTTTGGTGTGAAGGTGACTTGCTTTACACCAAAGGACGGCGATTGTACGTGCCACTATATGGGAAGCTACGGAAGGAAATCCTACGAGAGTGCCATGATTCCAAGTGGGCGGGTCATCCAGGGATCCACCGCACCATGGCGCTTGTGGAGGATCGATACTTTTGGCCGCACTTGCGCGACGACGTTGAGGCATATGTCCGAACTTGCCTTGTATGCCAACAAGACAAGCTGGAACAAAAGTCGTCGGCGGGACTCTTGGAGCCACTTCCCATTCCGGAGCGTCCATGGGAGAGTGTCTCCATGGACTTCATTGTCAACTTGCCAAAGTCCGAAGGGTGTCGGACTCTCATGGTCGTGGTGGATCGATTTTCCAAGTACGCGACGTTCGTGCCCGCATCGAAGGATTGTCCGGCCGAGGAAGCGGCCAAGCTATTCTTGAAGCACGTCGTCAAATATTGGGGAGTGCCACAAACGATCGTGAGCGATCGCGACCCTCGATTCACGGGTAGGTTCTGGACTGAACTCTTTAAATTATTAGGGTCGAACCTCAACTTCTCCACGAGCTTGCATCCTCAAACCGATGGACAAACGGAGCGAGTCAATGCACTCTTGGAGTTGTACCTTCGACACTATGTAAGTACGACGCAAGTGAATTGGGCGAAGTTGATCGATGTAGCCCAATTCTCCTACAATCTTCAAAAGAGCGAGTCCACGAACCAAAGTCCGTTCGAGATCGTGACGGGGCAACAACCACTCACTCCGAGTACGGTTGCAACGGGCTATAAGGGGAGTAGCCCATCCGCTTTCAAGTTTGCCAAGGAGTGGCATGAGCAAGCGGACTTGGCACGAACGTGCCTACACAAGGCCTCGAAGCGCATGAAGAAGTGGGCCGATAAGAAGCGACGGCACGTGGAGTTCCAAGCCGGGGACTTGGTGTTGGCCAAGCTACACCTGGTTCTTCGATACAAGGACGTGCATAAAGGGCTTATACGTCGCTACGAGGGGCCATTCCGAGTGTTGCATCGGGTTGGGAAGGTCGCATACAAACTGGAACTGCCACCAAAACTCAAGGTACATCCGGTATTCCATGTGAGTATGCTTAAACCTTTCCGTGTAGACGAGGAGGACCCGGATCGAGGGGAGTCGCAACGGGCACCGCTTGGAGCAAAAACCTCCTATGATCGAGACGTCGACTTCATCATGGCGGATCGAGTCATACGGAAGAGATATCGTGCGCCGAAGCGAGAATACTTAATCTGATGGAAGGGTCTTCCGGAGAGTGAAGCAAGTTGGGAGCCCGAGGAAGCTCTTTGCCAATTCAAGAAACATATCGATGCTTTCCATGCCGAAGACGCGACGAGGGCGTCGCCCGAATAGGTGGGGGAGAATGTCACGGCCCGAAGAAATGGATCGTTCATGAGGTTTCCTGGACGATGGACCGTGACCGACCCTTGAACAAAGAAGGCGGGCCCCGAGTGTTCTAGTACTAGGGTTTTCTTGATGTCTTCTAGAATACTCCTGGGGGCGGGACATTAATTGTAAACCTCTGTAATTAATGAGGTAGTTGGGTAGTTGGGGAGATACGATCTCCACCGTAAGATCGGGGAGAGATCTACGGATACTGTCAGTCCGATACTTGTATAAGAAGGGGTCTCCTCCCCCTCATTGTATCACCTCATTCTTTCAAGAAGTAATAGAAATCCAGAGCTTCTCTCTCTAGAAGTTTCTCTCTCTAAAGAGTTCTTGTGAGTTGAGTGTGGGGAAGGCTGACTTGGGAAGAAATTCCTAAGGCCGCACGGGTCAGGGAACGCGAGATCGATCGGCCCGTGACAC